>JXTB01000105.1:66878-185930 GCA_002914805.1 Parasponia andersonii | reverse complement strand
TATATATATATATATCATGTGAATGGATCAAGTCACATATAATTCTATTTTTATGATAAAAAGAAAATTTATTATTAAAATAAACCAATTGCTAAAATATAAACATTACAATAAGAAATTTCATAATGACAACAAACCGTGGATACTCAAAAAAACTAATATTAGCACTTATACGAGCTGCTTTATTTCTATAGCAAACAATGAAGTGACAAAAGCTATCACCACTATCTCTTAACAAAGTGCTCATTTAACCAACAGTATTACTAGATATACTAGTTCACCATACTTACAATAATATTGGAATTAATTTCTATCTCATGGACAGTGAATCTCATAAACATTACAAAATCTAAATCTTTATCATCTCTAAGCAAAATACTAATCTTGATAAACTTCGTCTTGGTGAATCGTGTAGCATATACATTGAATTTATTCTAAATTTGGATCATAAAAAATTCAGATATAGAAGAAAAATACAAAACAAAAAAGAAAACAAAATAAAATAAAAACAGATCTAGAACCTAGTAGGATAACAAATAAAATATATACAGATCCCGAATCAGGTAAGACAAAACCTCCATAAATTAACAAGAATAAAACTTTCACATAAAAAGAAGGATTATTGAAAGAAAAATAAAAAACGATAAAAGTTCTACCAGAGAGGAAGATCAAAAGGATTTCCTTTCCCAGTAAAATAAAGATCACGATGGAAAAGTTGTTGAGGAAAAGATGGAGTTTTTTTTTTTTTTTTTACAAAAGACAATTTTGAGCCTCCCCTATATATACCACTTTCTAAAGCCATATATAATTCTTTTTTTTTTTTCTAAATAAAATTCCTCATGGGATTATATTAATGACCAATTAAATGGCTCTATCAAATACAATAAATGCAACCAAAAGGTCCAAAAGAGCACTCTACAAAGAGAAAAAATAATAACATCTAAATCCATAACTGACAAGTATGAGACTAAGTACATTAAGAAATATAATTCAGTCCCACAAAAAGCAAACAAAACAAATTTTATCATTTCCAGAGACAATAAGCTCCAAACTAGGTCTTTAAGCCATCATTTATTCTTTTGAAGACGTCTATCAGTAAATATCACAAGAGATCTCTGGTGTTCATTGGTAAATGTCACAATAGACTTCTAGTGTCTATTAGTAAACCTCAGAGTAGACTCTTGGAGTCCATCAGTAAACGTCACTGTAGACTTCTAACATCTATCAATAGACGCTATAATAGACTCCTGACATGGTAAATCTTATAGATCGGGCTCTCAAAGCATTAGATCTAGAAGAAAACCCACAAAACACCAACAAAAACATAAAAACAATAAAAAACCCACATAAATCTAGAATCAAGTAGAACAAAACATCCATAGAACTAAATCTATGGTACACAACCTTCACAAAAATGGAAGGACTTATTACAATAAAAAAATTAAGAAAAGAAATGAAACAAAAAATCCCTATCAGAGAGAAATCTAAGATATCTTCCTCCTTCATCGATTACGAATCTAAAAAAATCTCAAAACACCACTATGGCTACATAAGTTGAGAGAAGAGATGAAATGACGGAAAGAGTGGCACAAGGAAGCTATTTCTTGGGTTTCCTTCACTACATAATCGGTAGAAAAGAAAGAAATAGAGCTTTTTTTTTCATACGCTTTCTAATTATATTTCATATCTCGTTAATTGTTAGCATAATGCGATAGTTTAATGGCAAAACTAAACTATTTAGAATAAGAAGTCAATAAAGTTGTAGATTATAACAAAATCGTAGGTACTACAAAATATGAATGTCGTGGAGACTATAATAAAGAGATTATGTAGAATAAAGAGGAATATAATATATTTACGAGCAAAAGTCAATCTAATTATATAATTTAAAAATGATTAAGTAATTAATTAAATTTTACCACTAAATAATTAAATAGTAGTGGAATACTTACTAATGAAGACTAATATTAAATCTAAATAGTCTATAATTATAAATAAATTACCTTTTTTTGAGATATATAAATTCCATAAATTCGTAAATACATTTAAAAGGCTACTTATTCAATAGAATGAGTCATAAAATTTTTGACTCTAACAACTATAATAATAAATAAAGCGACAAGAACTACCATTACTATCTCTAATACAAGTGTACAATACTTAGTGCTGAGATCATTTTTAGACGTATCATAGTTGAGCTTAGCATAGCATATCAACTTTATTATCAATTTCTGCCAAATGGATTGTAAATCTCAAAAACATCATAAGATCTTGACATTCATAAAAAATTACTTTTAAAGTATCAAAGAGATTAAAGATTTTTTTACAAAGTAACAAGAGTTTTAACTTTATCATTCCCAAGTATAACACCAATCCCAATAGAATTTATCTTCGTGAACAATGCATCGTGTATATTGAAACTCATTTAGATTTAGAGATCTTAGAAGGCTTAGGACTCGCTGGAGACTATGAAATAAAAATATTAGAAGATCTTCCTTGAAAAAAATTAGTGAATCGATATTTCATTAGAAGGATCTTTTAAATAGAAAAAGATTTTATAAAATTTCATATAAACACTTTTAAAAATAATTTTTGGGCTCTAAAAAGTTTGAAGTTATGCCAAACAAGTCTTTAGATCCAAAGAAATCCATTAAAAAAATAACAAAAACCAACAAAAATAATAAAACGTCCTCAAGATTCTGGTGGGACAAAATATGACATATAAAAATAAATGTGGGAGAGAAAGACATTCACACAAATAGAAGGATTATTATGGAAAAAGGAAAAAAAGAAAAAAATCTTACTGAAAGAGAAATTAACAACAGAGAATCTCACTTTTTAGTGGGATAGAAATCAAAAGAGAAAAATTTAGTAGAGAAGAAGATGAAATTTTTAGAAAAAGTTAGGGTTTTGAATGATATCATGACCTTACCTAAATCATATTCCATGGTACATCACTTTGCATATATTCAAGTTGACAGGTTCTTCTGCCATCCATTTGCCTCAATATTTTTCAAGAGGATCAAAGAGAGAATCCCTTTTCTCACCGTATTCTTCCAATAATAAATATGATATTAAAATCTGGACTTTGACCACTAATTCCTCCAATATTCTCAAACTGATAGATCGTTGTGAAACCTAGCTAGCTAGCTTCCACATTGAACCCTGCATTATGATCACGAGTTCTACCAATTTTGGGAATGTAGATTATAAATATGAAATTTTTTTAATTTGAGAAAATTCTATTGTATATGTTATACAGAATATAGAATATGATGATGTGATTAACCGTAGCAAATATCCATTTCCAACTTATATATGGAATCAAATCCGCCAATGCATATATACTGTCGGAGCTGAGCATGAATGCTTATACAATATGCATAATATATATATATATACCCATCAAGAACATGGCAAACAAAAAGCTTTTGTAATGAACAAAAATTTTGCACTAAATTATGAAAAAGAAAATCCAATTAATACTGCTATACGTACGTCTAAATTGTCAGATTTAATCTAATTCGTTATATACACTTACATGTTCAAATGTACAATACCGATAGACATTTTCTATACCGCAAAATTGACTGTATAAGGTAAATAAAAAAATATATAAAAAAGCTAATCAACTAATTTACTATTATTGAAAAGAAAAAAGATATATGATATATTGAATTGGTTCATCCAACTAATAATTATATCTCTCAATTCAAATTGAGTTGTAATTAATTATCTTTTCTAAAAGTCAATTCGTACTCCACATCTTCGGCAAAACATAGTTGTTTCATAGACAAAATTTAAGTCTAGTATACCTAACTGTACTCTCATTTTAATTCTAAATATTTTGCTAATTAATGATTTAATGAAAACTAAAAAAAAATACTACCAATCAATCTTTTTTTTTTTTTTCTTCTTCTTTTTGTATTTGGGAAGTGGGAATTCGAATTTGGGATCTTCACATTAGGAAGAGATGCAAATACCATCAAACTAAGATTGTGAATAGTGCTGTAAATTTGGACTGGGTCTAACGGGTATGTCTGCGGCCCGTTCACTTGACCCGCACATTTTTTTTTCCTTCTATTTTTTAAAATTTGTCTTATTAATTTTAGTTATTTATTTTACTAAATAAGTAGTATGTAATTTGTAATTTTATTCTTTATTGAAAAAGATTTATTTTCTATTTATTTTTTCATTTTTTGGTTTTTTTTTTTTTTAAATTACCGAACTGAGCTGGATTTGGCCCGGATTTAGTCCAACTCGGCCCGGCTCGGAACTTTGGCCCTGCGGACTGCCGCATCGAGCTGGGCTTTCAAAAATGCTTTGCGGGCCAGCCTGGCCCGACCCGCTTCTATTCTCGACCCTGCTCGGTCTAGCCCGAATTTCTCCTCAAATCGGACCGGGCTGCCTATATTTACAGCTCTAACCGTGAACACACTAACACTCAACTTTATAACTAGTTTAGATAATATATATATATATATATATATATTTATATAGGCACCAATCCAGTAGATATATATATTTTTTTACCTATGGGTAAGTATCAATTTGGCCAATGAAAATTTAGTATGCATATTTTTTTATTGTAAAAAATAAGAGAGAAAGAGCATTAATGATGCACGTATTTTCATGTGCTTTATTATAGTCATTGGATCACGTTGATTCAACGGCTAAAAAAAAAATACATACCCATAAATAAAGAAAAAAAATACCTATTAGATTGGCAACCTCTATATATATATATATATATTCCAGCCATATAATTAATTCTCAAAGAAAATTGAAGCGAAAAAATTAAAAAAACTTAAACAAAAGCTTTGTGTTGGTTACTCAATCCTTTTAGAAAGAATTAAATGGGTCTGTTTTCATGGCCTATTAAATCTTTCTTCCATTAATTCAAAAAAGAAAGAATTAATAGACCGGAAAACAGACCTATTTAAGTTCTAATCCCTGTATATTGTAAGTAATTATGAAATCTCCTTCAAGGGAGAGAAACGAAATATCATATATATATATATATATATAAACAGTTCGTTTGGAAAATATCAAAATGTAACTCGAAATTTTCTCCGTTGATTCTCGTGTTTCAGGCCAGCCATTAAAAAATATATATATAAATTTAAAAAAGAGAGAGAGAGAGAGAGAGAGAGAGAGAGAGAGTCAGAGATAGGTCCAAAATCATGATAAGAGTGGTGAGAAACAATAGCTTCAACGTTCCGTCACTTGCAAGATATTTTTGGGTATGGATGTTTGTAAAATGCATACCACGTCCACCACTCTTTGTCTGACTATTGCCATACCCTATAGTATAAATAAATAATAATAAATCACACATGCTGGAACTTGGAAGCAATCATTATTCTCTTTCTTTCTTTTTTGTTTTCCTTTTAATATCTCTTTATTTTTATTTTCTTCATATGAACGCAATCATTCAGCAAAAATATAATAAAATCGGTCCAATAAACAGTTCAATCGTGCTAAAATATTACAGGTGGTGACTCATTTCATATGTCGAGGTAACGTCGGCTAGCCAGTTCAACCAAAGTTTTTTTTTTTTTTTCCTTTCACAATATTTGCAGTCTAGAGATTAACATGAAGAGGAAAAAAAAAAAAAAAAGGAAAAAAAAGATTAAAAAAAGGTGGGGAAGGGAACCAAAGAAGAAAGAAAGAGGAAAGAATAAGAATTCACTTAGCATTTGGTCCAAGTATTTTAGACTAAGCTAAACTTTAGAGGATCACTATAACAATTAACAATGCATGACATCATTTGAAGTAAGGGAACTCATGATGGGATTTGCACCAAGGCTTTTAGTTTTTCTTATTTCTTTTCATGTTATTTCTATACAGGTCTGTGGTTTGATAGACTACTTTATTAATTATTAGTGTTAATATTGGTGTATATTTTTACTTTAGTTTTGTGGTTTATAAGCTTTATTATTAATAATAACGCATAGTAAAGATATATGATAATTCAACGAAATAATTGAACGCTTTTAAATATATTATAAGTTTCACTATTTCAACTGATTAGGTTTATTGACCTTTTCTAGCGTTGGACATCTTCACCTAATCCATATTAAACACTAGAGAATTTATTACTTTAATTATATTTTTTTGCGAACAATTATATTTTATTTTATTTTACTAGTTATACATGTCTGTCAAAAATTGATAGTGTACTCAGCAGTAGTATAACTTTCTTGTAGTCTGTGTTTTTTTTTTTTTTTTGGTGGGTATTAACTCCGCACTCCAATTATGTATAATCAGTGCATTAATACAACATCCTTTAAATTTTGAACTTTTTTCATGCAATTTAAAATTTTAATGTCGAATGACATTAATTCATTAGATGAGCTTTTCTTTTTCGAGCTAAATTAATTAGTTGAATTTGGGCATGAGTTATTACATCTTAGTAAAAGGAATTCAAATCTAATGAGCCAACAACATGTGCTCTCTTTTTAACGAAATTCACAAATTAAGCAGTAAAATAATAAATAAAGATATCAGTTTATCACAACGAAACAGTACCCTGGTGAAATGGGCAGAGAATGGAAAACTCATCCCAAACCCACCCGTCTACTTATTGTAATTAATTTATTAACGTGTTATATATATATAGGATACAAAATTAGATATAGAATAAATATTTGAAAAAGTTAAAATTAGTATTATTATCATAATTAATTAATTAATGTTTACCTTTTTATTTATTTTTTACTAGTTTTTCTTTTTATATACAAAACGACTAAATGAAACCCATGAGAAAAACTGAACCTGGCTATCATTTCCCGCCTCTGCCCTTGATCCCGACCCGTTTAACAAAGATGGGGCTAAGACTGGTATTAGGCCCATTTGCCTCCTCGACTATTTAAGCTGTGTGATGATTTACCCTGCATTTTCAATTTTAGCCATTTAGACCCCATATTTTCTATTTCTTAGCTAAGGTGCCGAAATAAGTGCCGAAGGTGAAAAACTTAACGGAATCCATCCATGTTAGATGTCGTTGCACCATATTCTTTCTTATTCACCCTTCTTTTTACCCATGGGTTCCTCATCAGATTGCTCATAATATAGGTCTTCTAAGCCCACCTCCATTTCCTCATAGTAAGAGTATAAGTTTCTTCTACACCAATTAATTTATCTACCTCAAATTCGCAAGACTCAGAGATCGGAGGTAAGTCATTAAAATCTGTAAGTATATAAGCGAACAACAAAACCATATATAACGAAACAATAAGCAATGAGACATCAAAATCTGTAAGCATATAAGCGAGCGAGAAAACCATATATAACAAAACAATAAGCAGTGAAACAGAGAAAAAAAAAATAACAAAAGAAATCTCAACCCACTATAAACAAATATTTTATTAATAATTCAGTATTAAACAATCAATTTCAACCATTTAAATAATTATTTTGAACATAAAAACACTAAACACAAGACCAATTATCAAGCCTAGTATGAACATTTTAAAAAAAAAAAAAAAAAAATTACCTTATACATTCCATTCTTATTCTCAAATAAACTCACAAATTAATTCGAACTTAAGAAATATAAACTAAGAAATAAGCCCGCATAGGACCTAGAATTTAACCCATTCATATTTAAGAAAGAAAAAACCAAAAACTCCTTACCAGATTCGGATGGTTTAATTCGTTTTTGTGATAAAGTTGACATCACTCTAACCCTTGTTGCTTTTGATTTTTCTCGATTTTTTATCTTAAGAGTCACAAATATGGCCTCCCAAATCCTTAGTTATGCTGCAAAGGAATCCTTAGTTCTGTCCCAATCTTTTTAGGCGCTGTTTGGGATAGAATAATCTTTGGATGGTGATGGGTATCTCAACGCATCACTACGTTTCGTATTTTTTTTAAACCAGGGAATGTTTTCTCCTAAGGATTCACATCCACTTACTCAGGTGTGAAATGATACCTACCAGAACAGGTTGTTTTTACATCACCTCCATCCAAAATCCACCGTCAAAAACAAAAATAAAAACAACAAAACTCCGTCTTAGTGGGTTTATCTTTTCCCCTCAACCACTCGTCGATGTTGTCACTGTCGCCGTCGTTCGTCGTCGTCGCAGCCATTCGTCGTTGTCACCACTCATCGTTGCGTCTCCATCTATACCAGCTTTCATTTCATTTACTTTGCTCTTTACTTGAATTTATTTGATTTTTCTTTTAATTAGAGTGATCTGGGTATAATTTCATTCAATTTAAAACTTGGGTTTTTGAGACTATGGGGATTGAAGGATTTGAGATTCCATCATGTGAATATTTGACTTTTTTTGGTTCTGTGTTTATTGTCGATTTTTTTTTCTATGAATTTGCATAATCTTCAGTGAGAAGGTTTAGGTTGAGTGAGCATTTTTCTTTCGTGAAAGTCAACAATGGTGATTTCCAGCTCTAAAACGAGAGGCAACCTGAGTTACAAGCTCCAATACCATGTCCAGAATATTAAAATCGCTTTTTCTTTTAGTAGAAATTTATTTCCTTTCACCCATTCACAGGAAAAAAAAATCGTTGAATTTGCTTATATATTTTATGCTTTAAAAAGGTTTATTTGTTCATTTAAAATTGTGAAATTCGAAGTTACGGTGGATTTTTTTTTCTTTCCTTTTTTAACCCTCCGTTTTTTCTTTTATAGGCTACACTGAAATTTTTATAATATTATACTTGTTCTAATTTTTAACATGAAAAAGTTACTTTCCCATTTCATATAATTTCAATAAAGTTTTTGCTCTTTACAACAATTGATTTTTTATTATTATTTAAGGTGAATTTTCATAAAAGATTAATATATTCATATGATTATCCAAACAAAGTTTTTCAATATTCTTAAAAATCATGAACAATATTACAATATGTACCAAACACAATAATCCAGAGATGAGACAATCACGTAATTTTTTTTTTTTATCATTCCCATTAATTTAAAAATTTACATGAGCCCGTACCAAATGACCCTTACATTATTCAGCAACAATTCTAAAAGCTCTAAGTACCTCCTAATTTGCCCGTTGTTTTGAATCCTAAATGGGAAAAGTTCATTTTTACCCTTCCTCTACACTCTCAGAGGAGGTCATGTGCTCCAAAGGGATGAATTCCGTGAAATTTTTCACGCCCGTCACTGATTTCGGCACCTTGGCCAGGAAATATGGAATTCGGGTCTAAATGACGAAAATTGAAAATCCAAATCGTCACAGCTTAAATAGTCGAGGGGGCCAAATAGCCCGCTGGCTGGGACAGTGGAAAATTTAGGAGGCAGAGGAGTATTCTCTGGCCGCCACGTGCTACGTCCCTAAAAATCGCTAATAATAAGCTAGAAAAGAGACTAAATCTAGTATATCCCATTTCAGATAAAAATACTAATCACGTCTGATATTACAAGCCAAAACCACGTGTCGTGACGAGAGCAATTGAAAGCCCACGTAGCAAGCCAAAAAAAAAAAAAAAAAGAACAGGTTCGCAGTTCGCAGCAGGGTAGCAGTAAATTCCTTGTCTCAAATCGCACGCAAGCGGTTTTTTCGGCCCTCAGATTACATTATATAATTGAACTTGAAGCCCCTAGAAGTAACTCACAAGCACGGACCCAGTAAAATGTCGATCAATAACCGAAACCTATGATACCCGGTACACGACCTTCATAGAAAACTGCAACTTTACCGGTAGTGCCAGTTGCGTCATCCATAATAATTTTTCTCATTCTTACCCCCCCATACGAACAAATTGTATTGAATATCCGTACCATCGATATAAACATATATGTATTATATTAGACTCAATCTTGGTCCATTTTTTAGCTTTTACAAGTTTTCATTTTCTCAATTTTCGATCTCTCGATCGCTCTACGCTCCCTAGATTTCGTCTCTTTCGCCTCGGTGAGTTATTTTGATTCATGTAACCTAATCGATTCTCTGTCCTTTTTTTTTTTTTTTTTTTTAATTAATTTCTGAAATTGAATCGGTCTATCGTGTTCTTGTGATGATGACGATGGTCAGATTTGATTTGGGTCTATTTTGGAGGTTCTGATTGAGTTATTTGATTTTGTTTATTGCGATTTAATTTTCTTGGATTTTCAAAATTGTCAATATTTTTCTGGTATGATTTTGTAATTATATAGACGGGCAAAATGAATTCTAGGGCGTTGTATTGTTATTATTTTGTTAATTTTTGGGAGATTTTCTTGTGAGAGTTATGGTGGGATTGAATTTTGGATGTTGTTTTTGCTGTTTATTGCAGTTGGGGTTTAGATTATGCTTTTGGATTAGTATGTCACCTTGGTATCATGATTACACAATATTTTATTTTATTTTATTTTTGTGAAGTTATTTTTTGCCATTACAAACTATTACTTGGGTTCTTTATCATGTTTTTGGAATTAGGAATGAACTAGTTGGTGACCCCACGTGGACTCTAGAGCATGAGTTTTGGTTAATTTATTTCTTTCTTTTTAATGCATATTTAGCCTACCCTGAAGAAATTATTACTTTTGGCTTTTTTACTACTGAAGTTATTGTGGTGTCTTATTGTGAATTAATAAGAATGGTGCACTTTGTCACTGGAAAATAGGGAGCACTAGAATAGTCTTAGGCTCTTGGCTCACACGTACACACAATTGTATTCGAGATTTTATGTTTGATTTTTTTCCCCTTTTAAATTATTTGTTTATCTAGGTGCTTGAGGATGGCAGACAAGGAGGGGTTAGAGGAAAACGCTTCTCGTGGGAATGAATGGGAAGTTGTTTCACTTACAGCGTCAACATATGCTGCTGCACCTGGTCCTGACTTAGTTGAGTCAAACGATGATGGCAAGGGTAATACATATGAGGAGGAAGCTGAAACTTCCCATGCCTTGTTCATGTCAGGTCATTTTGTTTTCCCACCAAGTCAGCATGAGAATTTGCCTTTGGAACCTGATAATAGCACAATTCATGATGAACGTCAGGATAAGGATGTTGTTACTGCATTGCCTGCTGAAGAAGGGGGCAGATCTAGTGGAAAGGATGAAGAAAATTGGCCTTTCAAAGAATTGACCGTAACGGATGAGTTTCCAGGAATTCCGTTTTTTGACGAGAAGGGTAAAAGGTTACCTTTTCATGGTACAGATTTTGAAGAAGGCACTAATTTGCAAGGGTTAAATCTGATTGAAGCGCAGAATGTATATAATGCTGCCAGGTATAGTTCTTTCCAAACTGAAACAACTTTAGTTGGTTCAGCACCATATGGGGAGGAGACAGCAGTTGAACCATCAGAACAGGATTTAGATGCTGGGGAAATTGCACGTTCACCAAAGCTTTCGAAAGAAGACAAACATGATGGTTCTGGTCTTCCATGTGAAGCTTGGTGGAGGAGAGGGGCTGCTTCCTTATATTCTCAAGCAAAAGAAGCAAACACGTTTTGGTCTATCTTTGTCGCAGCAGCTGTTATGGGCCTGGTAATTATCGGGCAGCATTGGCAGCAAGAAAGATGGCAGGCTCTGCAACTTAAGTGGCAGTTCAGCCTTAATAATGAGGTTTGTTGATTGCTTTTAGTCTCTTGCAAACTAACTTAAATAGCATTTTGGCTTTGCTAGTTGGTTTCGTTGAGCTTGTGTTCTTATGGTTAAGATACAATAGGATGACATGAGGTTCTATGACTTGTATGCATATATGAAACTAAATTATGATACTCATCCTTAGTGTGAAAATTATTTGAGCAAGAAGTTTCAAGGGTATAGTATAGATAGATCCATGACATGGGAAATTAATATTAGAAAAGTGCTGAAGGAAACTGATTTCTAGTGATTGATATGTTTGTAAATTGTAATGTTATGCGCTTGATTTTTCCATCTTACATTGTATAATATGCTGTTGTAATTACATAGAGTTGTATGCTGTTGAAACATTGTGAACAATGAGGGTTCCTCGAATATTTCTTTTTTTATTTATTGAACTATGATTTGAATCGTTCTTGCTGTTGATTTTCACTTCTTGCCGGGCAGTAAATGTCCATTTTCTACATTCCTGTTGTGCTGAAGTTGTCTGTGAATCTTTCTTGCCTCATGTTTCTAACATGATTGGATTACAGCTCCTTTGTAAGTTATGGCTGTTCCTCATTTTTTGAGGTAATCACTGATTATTATATGGTGCATTTGAGCTAATTTAATAGGCATGTTAGGATTAATTGTTGAACGTTCTTTTTTGTTTCTGAATGTTAAGGGTGTTTCTGATCATCATGTTGAAACCTTACCTGATCTGAAATTTATGGATGTGGAATGGTTGGACTCATCTGTAGTAGTTCAGGCATTTGTTCATGTGACTGAAGCAGATGTTAGTTTGCACAATGAGAGAATTTTTTCTTTTTTTTTTTTTTTTTTTTTTTTTTCAATCATGATAAGTGTTGCAACTAATTTATTTAGAGGAGCTTACTTAATCAATTGCGGTTGGTTAGTGCCGGTAGGCTTGGCGAATAAAGAGACCGATTTTATTAATATTCTGTTGTCAGGACGATGAATCAGTAGCACATTGTTTATGACAATGTCTTGTACTCTTGCTATATAGCACCTTTAATTTACCTTGATGAAATTGATGTTAATATTACTTCTTGTGTTTTGGCAGAAGACGGGCAGACTGTTTGGTCCCATATCAAGACTAAAAGATGTGATTGTGGGACAGCATCGCCGTGGTTCCCTTATTAGAGGCAGCTCTTCAAGTGAGAATTAAGATGTTGACATTGTCCCTTTAAAAAGGGGGGCAGTTCTTCAAGTAAGACTTTAAGATGATGACGAAAAATGTGAGGGGAAGGGGCGTGGTGTAAGGTTGTGGTATCTTAGTTTTGCTTCAGTGTGGTGCGTATTTTTTTTTTCTTTTCTTTTCTTTCCCTAAAGTTCCTCCATGGAAACGTGCTATTTATTTGCTGTTGTATTTCTATGAATTTAAATCTGTATAGAATTTCAGTGGTGGCCATTTGCTGATCCATGATTCCATGTAATGTCATTATGCTCGATACGGGTTTAAAAGGATATAGTGGTCTATGCTCCAGGGCTTTATTTCATTGACAGCTTTTTCAGCATACGAAATTTATGCGCAGCACTAGTGAAATAGTTGGTGGTGGATGCTTTTGAACGAAGCATCTAACTACTTGTTACACGCGACTGTTTTTGTATATATGAGTTTTGTATTTGTGTTGGCCTTTTAACTGTGGTAGGAATGATTGGAAATGGGAAGAATGGATATGTACAAGTGAAGAAAAGAGAGGAGGAAAGGAAAAAAAAAAATTCTTTCACCGTACTTGGTAAAAGAGTAATGAATAAACACAATCTCCCTTATTCTGTACATTGATGAAGGGGAATTGAAATAATTTTATTTACAAAATTACTATTCTATCAATAATTGGTATGTTTGTATTCTAACCTAGAATAGTTTTAATTTTATTCTTTCATCGTCGTAAAATTTTTTGAATTTGAGGAGCAAAACATTGTAGCTGTAAGTTTTAATTTGAATTCTCAAAATTTATTTATTCCTTGCACGTATCCATCTATTACGAACTCAGGGATAGATGTCACCTCTACGACTACATCAACATTCATTGCTCACGACGGACATGGGTTATGGTTCATATTTCATTTCACCATGCTCCACAGTCCATGGCAGCTTATCGTCCCAAGAATGCGTATTGACATTTTATCTTCGGGCTACCAGAACTCAACTATTTTATCCATTGCGATAGACCACGTCTCACGAGATACGCAGGGGTCTTAATTTAACCTGTAAAGTTTTTGCTTTCCTGACTAATTATTGACGTAGTAAACCAGTTGCAATACAGATAAATTATATGAACCAAAGCAATGTTATGTAGCATAATTGAATGCCAAATATATATATATATATATATATATATATATATATACACACACAAATACTGGGTTGTCCATTTTTTATTGCTAGTTTTCGATACTAGTCCCGACAAATAGAATCGCTTAAAAATTAAACATACGTACATGAAAAATCAATTAGATCCTAACAACTCAAACTGAGTAGTGTCTAATTAATTTCGCTGCTCACTTTTTTCATAATGAGCAGAGAACTCATTCCTTGGAAGCAAGCTTGTACATTTGACGTTCCAAGTGTTCGCATATTAGTTTTTCAATATTTAGCCCGTGTGGAAAACAGTTCACGAGTTCTAACTTTTGTATCAAATAACCATACATTCCAACAGTTCACCCACTAAACCTCTGACCTCATTCCTCATATTTTTCCCTCCTATCAAACATTATTATTGCTTTTAAGAGATATGTTAGAAGTAGAAGTCATCATCACTCAATTGAAATTTAGCTAATACGCATGCATATGATCAATGTCCAAATGCACACTGCCAAATCTTACGATTGGCTTAGAGCGTTGTGGTTTTGAGCATTCGATATGGTCAATGAAGAAGTTGCAATTGCTAGGAGATGCACAATATAACCTTATCGATCACCCAGAATTAGACCCAAAAACGCACTCTTTGGGCTCTACCCATTTAGACTTTATTTCGAGGACCTTATAGATGAGTATCATACCTTTTTCGAGGCTTGGGACCACTTAGCCCCACCCTTGTGTTCAAGTGATGAACTTGCATCATCCTCCCTAAATGTAGGACAAATGCAAGCAATCCTCCTAACAGTTTCAGTTGTTAGAAGATGTGCAATCTAATCCTATCAATTACTCAAAATTAGGCCTATTTGTGATAAGTTCCAATACACCAATTGAAAATTTTGGTAAACAAGAATGGATACCTAACATTTTCCTTTGCAAATTTTGAGTGAATGAAAAAGTGCCTGTTTAGTAATCCACCCTTCAATCATGACAAAACAGAAAAGATACTAAGCTGTTTTAACTTGTCATGAATGAAAGCCAAATAATGTGAATAGATACGTGCCCAGACATTTTACCAGTCATTTCATGCCCATACTCACCACTTGATTTGGGGGTCATCAATTTTTCTCTACCACAAACCAAAAAGAACGGAGGTGGTACATTTCTCTCGAACTCGAAACTTTTTAAGCCAACCAATATAAAGGCTAATATCTTGGCTACCTTCTTGTTTTCTGAAACTTCATTCAGTTCTATACTCATAGTTTCAATCTTATGAACCAATGCTAGATGAAATCAGAAACTTTTCAACAGGGCAGCATAAAATGTGTTTAAAGCAATATTTTGACAGTAATAAACCGAGGACCGGTCATCTGACTCATGTTTTCTTTGAAATTCACCAAGCAACAGACTAAGAAGCTGAAAAATGTGGAATAACGCGTGTAGTTGTTTAATCTGATAAATATATGAATCCAAAATTTCTGACCGAAATTAATTGCATTCTCATGTTGCATACATCACGAGCTCCACAAGGAGCAACCGGCAGTGAATGCTGCATAAAGGCATATAAATTTATAATTGTCTGATTTTCATGGTCCTAGGACAGATTACAATAGCTAAAGATTTTAACCAAGGAAGTTGATTATAACCAAATGAAGCACCAAGTTGCAGAGAACAAAATCTGCAAAAGCTCTCTCTGCTGGTAAATCCTGCATGTAAATGGGAGAAAGTATGAGCAACAAAACATTCATTTTAGTGGGCATTGGGCAATGAGCTACGTATGGAACATTCTAAAGCATTGAAAACCTCCGATAAATTAAAGTTTGCTTTGTCTTTTGTTTGACTGGGAGAAAAACTAGTACATCTTGGTTGCAGGAAACTACAGTAAGAAACAAATAAAATTTCACATTCCTAAAACCGGTCCAGAGTTCTAAAGTTCACCCAAGACAAATAAATTTCGAAACCACACCCTCTCAGCATCTGCTGAAATACCTGATAATACTTTATGCCTATATATGCTTTCAAGTTTCAGCTATGCAAAAAGACAAAAAGTCTTCAAAATTGATTAAACATCTAGCATCAAAAAGTTCGGGTAAAATTTCAAGCTTCTTCCCCACCACACCCGCATAGATTGAAAAACAAGATGGCAGTTTAAGAAGGAAACCATACCTTGAATTCCTTGTTCTCTTTGTTCACTTGGATGCGAAGGCATACTACAGATGAAAACCAATCATTTATCAGCACCAATATGTTAGAATACGGATTACAATTTAACAATGACAGGATATGAAATCTGCTTACCAGCAAGGACTGCAGTCCCAATACAAGACAGCACTCCTGAAAGGAAGGAGTTGAATGGGAAGGATCCAACAAAAGCCATATAAGCTACCTGTTTAAAAGCATATATTAATGCCAGGATCAGTCAGGCCACTAATACCTGTATTTTTTGTCTTACATGCAAAATACCAGAATACAAGAATACCAGAACAATAAGAATTAAGGAACAAAAATAGAAAAGGAACAATTATTTCGGTTTCCAATCAAAATGAGGATGCCTTTTTGATAAACAAAACGTTAAAATGTCCCCAAATGCGACCTTCCCATCAAGAAATTCATTGAACATAAGTTCCATCCTTAATGATATACACAGGAAATTTGAAAATCATGAGACTTGTAAATCTCCTATTGGCACACTATGCCTAGCTCACTAGCTTGTGCAAATGTGTAACCTAAACAAATGTCTGTGTGCACAGGGCATTCCCTGACATAGAAAATTACTTCTGGATTCTGTGTGGAAAAAGAATATTGTTCTCATCCAACATACAAAAGAAAATTATTTACGATTTTTAAATTTTATAAACTAAATTCTGTTATGTTTTACTTCAAAATTTTGCTGGAGTCTGACCAAGCATATGGGTCTATTAGAGTCACTAAACAACATTATAGTGCGTGGTTGCCTCCTTCATCTTGTACTAAAATTCAAACTCTTAATGTTCCTATCACAACTATAATATTTTACTTTTATTTTATCTCTATTGCCACTTAATTACTGGCTAAAAGATATAAGACGATTTCAATAAACTTTGAAAATCCAAATCCAAATTGCTAACAGTCGATTTTTAATCAGAAAATGAGATCCAAAAAATAGTAATGATTATTTTCCTTCTATTATATATCTCAACTGCCCTTTTAAATACTGGCAAAAAGATATGAGATGATTTCAAGGACCTTTGAAAATCCAAATGGAATGTTAACAGTCAGTTTCTAATCAGCAAATACGATTAAGAAAAAGTTTACACGGTACAAATTTAAATCAATAAGTAAGAGGGATGGAAGAATGAGCATCATGGAAAAGCGCTAACCCAATGTTTTAATTGTGTAACTACATGACTGACAAAAGAGTAAACAACAAACCTATAACCAAATGAAAAAGACAAATACGAATATTTTCAAAAACTTTCTTTTTTTTTTTTTTTTTTTTTTTCAATTGATATTGGTCCTCTTGGTGAACCTTGCAATCTATGGGAGGAGGCAAAAAACTCTACCATATTGTTAGGTAGTCCGCATAAGGAATCGAATCCCAAACTTTGTGGGAGCAAACCATGGGTCTAGTCACTCATAATCATCGGTTACCATTTTGCAAAAGGAAGGACCGGAAAGAGGTCTTCGTGCTGAACTTACAAAGAGGATACATGTAAACAAACATAGCCACGCAAAAAATTTCGGAAATTCGGAATGGGACATGCAAGACAACTGATGAGTGAAAAACAATAAGAGTTCACAGAATGAAGATGAGTAAGCTCTACATTTCGGAGTTCACACGATGATACGAATAGTCATTGACTTTTCGGCTCCAGTTTCATTGACTTACAAACGACACAATAGTTAAACAACTAAGATGAAGTATAAGCTAGCATGAAAGATGAAGTCAGGATCTAACACTCCCAAAATATATATACATATATATATATATATATGTATGTATGTGTGTGTGTGTGTGTATATTGTCTCGAAAAACAAAACAAGACATGATTAACCAAAAAAAATCAAAAAATTAATCAAAACAGGAGAAATAATTCAATTCCATGTAATTCCAGGGTCATTATTATATGGGTTAAGCTTTGATTGCAGAAATTGATCAGAATTTTTTTTTTTGGGTCCCAAACAAATTCAGAAGAAGAAAGAGCAGCGAAATTTTCCAAAAGAGCATAGGATTCGAAATGTACCTGAATAAAAGCTGTGGAGACAGCGAAAACCACGTAAAGATCTATGATCTGCAGGAGAAGAAAAAATGGGGTCAAAAATCAAGATCATGATTTTGGATAGACAGAGAGAGAGAGAGAGAGAGAGAGAGAGAGAGAGAGACCTTGAGGTTAGTGGGTGTGGCTGCATAAGCAGAACGGAGAGAATGGAAGAGAGCTTGGGCGTCCTTGCCGGTGGATCTGGCCATGGCGGACCCTTCTTTCTTTCTTCTTCTACTACTGCTTCTTCTAGTTCAACCGCTGTCTGCTGTTCTATGCCGCTGGGATCAACAATACCAGTATAATAAAACCCCTCTTTCTACGCCCTCCCTCGCTGCTTTGCAGGTCGCCCCACCTTCAGGGACAATATCGTCATTTCAAATTTCTTTCTTTTTTTTTTTTAAAAAAAAAAATTCATTTTTCGCATATTCCATTAGAATTTATATAAATAAAAGAAATTTTACATAATTTATCACAATTATTTTAATTATTTAGCAATTTGATCTGTAAATTTTTTTTTCCATTCATATCTTTGATTAATAATGTTGTACTCACCAATCTTTTGAAAAATTAAATTTCAAAGGCGAATATAAAAAAAAAGTTTATTTAAGAATCAAATTAAAAAAAAAAACTTATTGACATGCTGTAAATTTTGTCAAACTATAAAATTCTTGTGGACAAAAAATAATTATCTTATTATTTTTAAAACTAAAAAAGATCACATACATATTTTTTTACCAGTTAAATTAGATTGAAAATTTTTTATATTCATTAAATTTTCATTTAATTATGAGTGATTATTTTCAAAAAAAATTAACTAATTATTTACCTAAACAGCATAACAAATAAGTCTGGAAATTTTTATGGAATTTTTTTATTTATGTTATTCTAAAAAAGAATAACTAATTATTTATTTGTAAAAAATAATATAATTACGCCTCGAGATTTTATAGATTTTTTCTTTTTTACCGAGCAATCTTATTATAATTTAATTTTTATTTTAGAAAGATTTCACTGTACTTTTAATAAGAATCAGAGAATATTTGTATTTTTCCTCTAATTAATTGGTGAATACAATATTTTTTTAATTAGAGATATAAATGTCAAAAAAAATAGGGATCAAATTGCTAAACAATTTAAACAATACATATTAATGGCTCAAAATTTTCTCTCACTCAAATGAATTCTAACAGATTTTTTGATGAAAAATGCCAGAAGTACTAACAATGCCAAAAAAAAAGGGTATGTAATATGTTCTTAAATACCCTCGTCTCCAAGAAAAGACTAAGTACCAATATGCTAAAATAGTAATACTTATGGGACTAATGATGTCCTTTTATCTTATTAAGTAGGGTTAATAATAATGACACATGAATTATAATCATTATACTACTTTGACTCATAAACTTTCAATCTATAAAGTAATGCTCCTTAAATTATATATTGTTGTAACAATGACCTTTTTATCACAAACTGTTAAATATTTAACAGAAATAAGTCATTTTAAAGCATCTAGTTTGCTAACTATGGTTAAGAATGAGATTTTGTATTTTCAACTTACACAGTATACTACCAAGATTTATATAATAATTACAATAATAATCTTTTTTTCCACAAACTATTACATTTTTAATAGAAATGAGTCACATTCCAAGCATATAGTTTCACAACTATAGATGGGAACGAGATTTTAACTTATAAAAGCAAATAATGCTCAATTATATGCTTTATTAAAGACCATTTTCTATTAAAAAAAACTAAAAATTTGTGACAAATGAGCCATTATTGTAACAATTATATAATTCAAGGACCATTATTATGTAAGTTGAAAGTTCAGGGATTAAAGTGGTACAATAAGAATAATTCAGAGGTCATTATTATTATTAACCTTATCAAATATAAAACTCATACACAATAAAATAAACATTCAAAACTATTCAATTTATGTAAAAGAAAAAAAAAAGAAATATATATATATATATATAGGTTGTCAATCTAATAGATATTTTTTTCCCTATATGCATGTATTTTTTTTAGCCATTAGATCATCATCTAATGATGATCTAATGGTTATAATGAGTTACATGAAAAGATATGCATCATTAATGTTATTTATCTCATTTTTTACTATAAAAAAATATGCATGATAAATTTTCATTAGCCAAAATAATACCTATATATAAGTAAAAAAAAAAATACATATTAGATTGGTGCCCATATATATATATATATATGTGATTGTTGTAGATTATGATTGATACCTACATAATTATTTTTGTATTTAACTCTAATAGATTTATACTTTTTTAAAGTTTCATATATACGGAAAAATACTAAAATTAAAAGTTTATAAAAGTTATTTTCAATTCTTAATGATTAAAAAAGAATACATACCGATATTCATGATCAGTAATATGTCTATTTTATCCACTTCATCCAAGTAGGTAAAAGATTGGATAAAAATGCAACTTTACGTAGCATAGTTGGCACCCTACTCGTTGCCAATTGCCATCCTTACTCTTTGCTTTGCACACTTCTATTTTAATTTTTATATTTTCATATAACAATATATGAAACGACATAAGCGAACACGACGCTAAATATTAAATTTTATTTCTTTTCACGCATTCTTCAACACAACTTAGAAAAAAAAATGTTAAATATCAATTTTACATTTGACATTTCTGTAAGAGGAAAGATATTTTGAATGACTTAAATAAGAGAGAAGAGATCTATTTTTTATATACACTTATTACTTAATATATATATTCTTTTTTTTTTAGTGGAAATACCGTTGAACTTTCATTCAAAAGAAAAGTTATCCAGTACAATACTAACACTAGATATACAATTAGGTATCTCATTTATCGACAAACATAAAGAAGAAATGCTTGGTATAAAAAAAAAATGAAGAAGAAATGCTAAAGGAAAAATTAGTTAGAGTATGTACTGCAAAATTCCTAGGACGAAAAATTTAAGGCTCTGTTTGAACCTAAAGTTTTAGAGGGAAAGAAAAAAAAATTACAAGGTATTTTATTTTCTCCTATTTGGATTCTAACAAAAAAGGATAGAAATTTTTTTCAAAAAAAGCGAAAATTAGATTTGATGTCATTTTTTACTATATAGAGTTCGGACACATTGTTTAATAAAGCCAAAAGTTTCAAAATAAAGTTCTATATAGTTGTAGAAAAGCTATTTTTCTCTTTATTTTTCATTGACTTCGTCCTCACAATTTTTTTCCTCAATAGCAATAAATATTTCCAAGCTGAGTAAGGAAGACACTAATGTCATTGATGATCGGGCTCTCCACCGCAAGGGAGCATTTTTACTAATGGCGGAAACTGTATTTTGTGCATCAGTTTTGGCTTTTTCCAATACCAGGCCAAGTTTTCAATCCTTTTTTAAGTGTCATACATTTTGCTAAAAATACTAACTTGGGATTCTTTTAGCCATTATAGCTCTAAATCCATCTTGAATATTAAATATTTTTTTGTATGGTCAATGAATAAATAGTTCGATTTATACGATCTAAGGTACAGTGACAATGCTATAAATTCGTCCATCTTTATAGAATGATCTATTAATTAAAAAATAACGCAAATGAACAAAAATGCAAGTTGATGTAATAGTAAGGCTCGATTTCTAGATTTGGGTTCGATTCCTTTATCTTTAATTTATCTATTTTCTGTCTTTTTCTTTTATTTAGTTTTTTTTTTACGTTCATTTTTTATAATATATTTTATATATTTTTTCTGTATTGAATATTATTACTCTTTTTTTCTTTTCTTTATTTATTCTTTTTTTCATTTTTTTTAAAATTCATTTTTCATAATCAATTTTAATTTTTTTCCCATATTGAACATTATTACGACTTTTGTTTTAAACCTTTGTCATTTTCTTTCTTTTTCTTTCCTTTATTTTATTTTTTTCATTTTCTCTTTTTAAACTTTTTTTTTTCAATAACCTTCACCCTCAATTTATCTATTTCCATTTCTTTCCTTTATTTATTTCTTTTGGATATAGAATAATTGAAATATGCGTATAGAAACATAATATTACTTACCAAGAAAGTTTCTGCCTCAGACATCTAGAATTTCTTATCAGTTTATTTACATATAGGGAATTTTGCTATAAGGAAACGAAATTAGTTTCCAAGAAATGTTTGTAATTTCCCTATGATTTACTTACAAACAATAGATTATGCTAAAAGAAAACTAAACTAGTTTCTAGGAATCCTTTGTGAAAAATTTTCTGTGATTTGCTTAGCTACAAGATATTATACTACATGGAAATCAGTTATCTAATTAACAATATTGTACCCACCATTCTTTTGAAAAATTAAATTTCAAAGGCAAATATAAAAAAAATTTATTTAAGAATCAAATTAAAAAAAAAACTATTGACATGCTGTAATTTTTGTCAAACTATAATAATTCTTGTGGATAAAAAATAATTATCTTACTATTTTTAGAGCTAAAAAAAGTCACATACACAATTTTTTACTAGTTAAATTTGATTGAAATTTTTTTATATTCATTAAATTTTCATTTAATTATGAATGATTATTCTAAAAAAATTAACTAATTATTTACCTAAACAACATAGCAAATAAGTCTTGAAATTTTTATGAATTTTTCTTTTTATTTATGTTATTCTAAAAAAAGAATAACTAATTATTTATTTATAAAAAATAATATAATTAAGCCTGGAGATTTTATAGATTTTTTCTTTTTTACTGAGCGATCTTGTTATAATTTTATTTTTATTTTAGAAAGATTTCACTATACTTTTGATAAGAATCAAAGAATATTTGTATTTTCCTCTAATTAATTGGTGAATACAATATTTTTAATTAGAGATATAAATATCAAAAAAATAGGGACCAAATTGCTAAACAATTTAAACAATACATATTAATGGCTCAAAATTTTCTCTCACTCAAATGAATTCTAACAGAATTTTTGTTGAAAAATGCCAAAAGTACTAACGATGCTTAAAAAAAAGGTATGTAATATGTTCTTAAATGCCCTCATCACCAAGAAAAGACTAAGTACCAATATGCCAAAATAGTAATACGTACGGGACTAATGATGTCCTTTATCTTATTAAGTAGGGTTAATAATAATGACGCATGAATTATAATCATTATACTACTTTGATTCTTAAACTTTCAATTTACAAAGTAATGATTCTTAAATTATATATTGTTGTAACAATGATTTTTTTATCACAAATTGTTAAATTTTTAACAGGAATAAGTCATTATAAAGCACTTAGTTTGCTAATTATGGTTAAGAATGAGATTTTGTATTTTCAACTTGTACAATAGACTATCAAGATTTATATAATAATTACAATAATGATTTTTTTTTTCCACAAACTATTACATTTTTAATATAAATGAGTCGCATGCAAAGCATATAGTTTACTATATGCTTTGTCAAAGACTATTTTCTATCAAAAAAACTAAAAATTTATGACAAATGAGCCATTGTTGTAGTAATTGTATAATTCAAGGACCATTATTATGTAAGTTTAAAGTTCAGGGATCAAAGTGGTACAATGAGTATAATTCAGATGTCATTATTATTATTAACCTTATCAAATATAAAACTCATACACAATAAAATAAATAGCCAAAACTATTCAATTTATGTAAAAGAAAAAAAAAAGAAATATATATATATATATATATAGGTTGTCAATCTAATAGGTATTTTTTCCCTATATGCATGTATTTTTTTTAGTCATTGGATCATCATCTAATGGTGATCCAACGGGCATAATGAGTTACATAAAAAGATGTGCATCATTAATGTAATTTCTCTCATTTTTATTATAAAAAAATATGTATGATAAATTTTCATTAGCCAAAATGATACCTATATATAAGTAAAAAAAACAAAAAAAAATACATGCTAGATTGGTGCCTATATATATATATATATATATAAATGCTTGTTGTAGATTATGATTGACACCTACATAATTATTTTTGTATTTAACTCTAATAGATTTAAACTTTTTTAAAGTTTCATATGTACGGACAAATACTAAAATTAAAATTTTATAAAAGTTGTTTTCAATTCTTAATGATTTAAAAAGAATACATACCTATATTCATGATAAGTAATATGTCTATTTGATCCACTTCATCCAAGTAGGTAAAAGATTGGGTAAAAGTGCAACTTTACGTAGCATAGTTGGCATCCTACTCCTTTCCAATTGCTATCCTTACTCTTTGCTTTTTCCACTTCTATTTTAATTTTTATATTTTCATATAATAATATATGAAACGACGTAAACGAACACGGTGCCAAATATTAAATTTTATTTCTTTTCATGCATTCTTCAACACAACTTAGAAAAAAAAATGTTAAATATCAATTTTACATTTGACATTTCTATAGGAGGAAAGATATTTTGAATGACTTAAATAAGAGAGAAGAGATCTATTTTTTATATACTTATTACTTAATGTATATATATGTATATTTTTTTTTAGTGGAAATACCGTTGCACTTTCATTCAAAAGAAAAGTTATCCAGTACAGTATTAACACTAGATATACAATTAGGTATCTCATTTATCCACAAACATGAAGAAGAAATGCTTGGTATAAAAAAAATGAAGAAGAAATGCTAAAAGCAAAATTAGTTAGAGTATGTTGCTGCAAAATTCCTAGGATGAAAAATTTAAGGCTCTGTTTGAAACCTAAAGTTTTAGAGGAAAAGAAAAAAAAAATTACAAAGAATTTTATTTTCTCTTATTTGGATTCTAACAAAAAAGGATAGATTTTTTTTTTTCAAAAAAAGCGAAAATTAGATTTGATGTCATTTTTTACTATATAGAATTCGGACACATTATTTAATAAAGCCAAAAGTTTCAAAATAAAGTTATATATAGTTGTAGAAAAGCTATTTTTCTCTTTATTTTTCCTTGACTTCGTCCTCACAATTTTTTTCCTCAAAAATCCGGATTCCAAATACAATGTAATAGCAATAAATATTTCCAAGCTAAGTAAGGAAAATACTAATGTCATTGATGATCGGCTCTCCACCACAAGGGAGCATTTTTACTAATGGTGGAAACTGTATTTTATGCATCAGTTTTGGCTTTTTCCAATACCAGGCCAAGATGGAAGGCCAAGTTTTCAATCCTTTTTTAAGTGCTATACACTTTGCTAAAAATACTATAAGAGTACCTGGGATTCTTTTAGCCATCATAACTCTAAATCCATCTTGAATATTAAATACTTTTTTGTATGGTCAATGAAGAAATAATTCTATTTATACGATCTAAGGCACAGTAGCAATGCTATAAATTCGTCCATCTTTATAGAATGATCTATTAATTAAAAAATAATGCAAATAAATAAAAATGCAAGTTGATGTAATAGTAAGGCTAGATTTCTGGACTTGGGTTCGATTCCCTTTATCTTTAATTTATCTATTTTCTGTCTCTTTCTTTTATTTAGTTTTTTTTAAGTTCATTTTTTATAATATATTTTATACATTTTTTCTGCATTGAATATTATTACTCTTTTTTTCTTTTCTTTATTTATTCTTTTTTTCATTTTCTTTTTTAAATTCATTTTTCATAATCAATTTTATTTTTTTTCCTCATATTGAATATTATTACGACTTTTGTTTTAAACCTTTGTCATTTTCTTTCTTTTTCTTTCCTTTATTTATTTTCATTTTCTCATTTTCTCTTTTTAAACTCTTTTTCTTTTTCAATAACCTTCACCCTCAATTTATCTATTTCCATCTCTTTCCTTTATTTATTTCTTTTGGATATAGAATAATTGAGTTATGCGTATAGAAACATAATATTACTTACAAAGAAAGTTTTTGCCCCTGAGACTTCTATAATTTCTTGTCAGTTTATTTATATATAAGGTATTCTGCTATAAGGAAACAAAACTGGTTTCCAAGAAATGTTTGTAGTTTCCTTATGATTTACTTACAAATAATGCATTATGCTAAAAGAAAACCAAATTAGTTTCTACGAATCCTTTGTGGTAAAGGTTTTTTGTGATTTGCTTAGCTACAAGATATTATGCTAAATAGAAATCAGTTATATTTGTAGTTTCTTTTGATTTACTTAAAAGAAATCAGTTACAGGGCATTCTACTTAAAAGAAACCAAACTGATTTTCTCAAAATTCTTGTAGTTTCCTATGATTTACCTACGTACAAGATGTTCTGCTAAAATGAAACCAAACTAGTTTCCTAGAAATCTTTGTGGTTTTCTATGATTTATTTATAAACGTGACATTCTGCTAAAAAGAACCAAACTAATTTTTAAGAAATCTTTATGGTTTCTTGTAAATTACTTATGTACAAGACATTCTACTAAAAAGAAAACTTGTTTCTAAGAAACCTCTATAGTTTCCTATAATTTACTTACGTACATAGTAATCTGCTAAAAGAAAATCAAACTAGTTTTTAAAAAACCTTTATAGTTTCCTATGATAGTACTTCGCTAAAAGGAAATTAAACTGGTTTTTAAGAAACTTTTGTAGTATCCTGTAATTTACTTACGTACATGATATTCCGTTAAAAGGAAACTAAACTGGTTTCTAAGAAACTTTTATAGTTTCCTGTTAAAAAAAAGATAGCTTATTTGTTAAAATGCCACTGTATTTTTTAATTCCCAAAGTATTTAGAAAAATATCCTGAAAGGTCGCATAAAATTTTTATTATTTTTGAAAGGTCATAAACTTGGTAATATTTTTTTTTTTGAAAAATAGGCATAAGTGTCCAAAGCCCTATAAAAATTACATGTAAGAAAAATCTGTTAGAATTTTAGAGAAATTTTGGGAAAATGTCGTAGAAATATCAGTAAAATTAGGGATATATTGATAACTTTGGCAAATTTGTAATTAAAAAAAATTCATTTTTGATCTTTTTTTCACCATAATTAATTTAAGTACAACATATACACAACAAATATATTTTAGAAAAAGAGAAAAAAAAGAAAGAAAAGAATCCAAGAGAAATATTATCAAATCTATATATTGTGTATTAATAATTACATGCACATATATTCAAACTCTATGTCATGGTATCAATATTGTTTAGACCAGGATCGTACTTCCAATACTTCCAAACTTCTAAAAATTCATTTTGGAATTAATGTTATCTTATTATGTATAAATGTGAATATAAAATAAATATAAAGTATTGTTATCTTATTGTGAATAAATATAAAATATTGTTAAATATTTCTATTTCAATATATTCGTGAAGATATATTTCAATTCTAGTTAAATATTAGAATAATTATTGACAAGTATCAAACAATATTGAGCTACATATATGCTACTTTTTGTATTAAAAAAAAGAAGATAACGTATTGGTGAATTTTTTAACAACAATTATTGACAAGTATCACATAACATTGAGCTACATATATGCTATTTTTTTTTATATATACATATAAAGAAGAAGATAATTTATTGATGAATTATTGAATGATTTTGAATTTTTTAAAGTTCTTTAATGTAATTATGTAGTTTTAGCCAATTATTTGTTGTTTTCGTAAGTTTTTTAAAAATTTCCGTTGATATCGATATTATCCCCTAAATTTCTGTAAAATGGAATTACTGATACTTGGATCGATGACAATGTTTTTATTCATTGCCTTTACCAAACACCACAAACTCCAAACCCAAAAGTAAACACCTATAACCCCAATAGCCTTGCTTACCCGGCCCCGTGCTCGTTGTTTTTGGGCTAACAACATTTGTTGAATGTCATCGTGTTTATGGTAACACACTTAATGCAGAAAATGGCAGCTATGTATCTTTGTGGTTCTTGATTTTTATAGCCAGGAGTTCCAAGAATCAGGATACATTACTTCTTCGGCCCTTAACAATTCTTAACAAGGCAAGACAGTTGAAAAAGGTCCATTTACAAAGCCACCCCATAATCATGGATGCCTTGTGTAGGTTTGATCCTTTTTTTTTTTTTTTGGATGCTCAAAGGAAAAAAAAAAAAAAAAAACTCTCATCAATTTAGCATTAACAGTATGTTTCTACGTAGAACAAGATAAAGAATTTAGAAGAGATAAGAGAGAAAATAAGGACAAGGATTTAGGAAAAAAAAGAGAAGAATTAAGAAAAGAAGAACTTTAAAAAAAGAGCAAGAATATTAGAAAAAATCTTTGAATTGTTTGTCTAGCATTAATAAGTCTTAAAAATAATGAACATAGAGAAACTTATTTATAGAGAGCTCTTAGATAAAACTAAGAAACTAATGGGTTTTGGAAACGATCATAAAAGGAAAAGGCCAAACTAGTTACTCAAAACTAAATAAAACCTAATAATTAAATAAAACATAATTATATAATTCTAAAATAATCTAATTAATAATAATAATAATAATAATTCGTAATATCACTTATTCATATTCCTAGTCAGTTTCCTTACAAGAATCTTATGGAGAATTAGTACCCCAGGTCTCAAGTCACTTTTCATGTAACCACAAGTACATGATAGGATGTAGGATATACACTCTGAGAAATCCAAATTTTAGTCTTCCCTCAAGACAGTTTGTACAGCAGCTCAACAAGGGTTGCAGAACAAGATGTTATCTGATACACAGATCTTTGTTTAATCCTTATGACTTATTTTATATCATAAGCAAGTTCACACCTTCACTTTTTCTGCAGCTTCTTTGATTTGTTCAATCGTGTAAACACCGAAAAAATCGTCATCTGTAATTGAGCTGATTACTGCAAGTGCAAGATCATCAACACTAACTGGTGGAGCCAAAATCAGATCAGATGCTGGAAGAGAGTTCAATGGTTTTGTGAAGTTTTCAGTAGCACGTAGTAGTCTCTCCAGTGGTTCTCCTATCAAATCTAATGGAATCTCGAAGCCGTCCACTCGCCTTTTCCCATATATGAAACCTGGTCTTAGCACAACACCTGTGCAAGTTTGGATAAATAAGTTAAACCAAAAACTCAAAAACATTGCAGCTAAGGATACTAAACATACTGGCTACTAATCAAAGCCAAAATATCTGATTCAATCAGTTCCTCACTAGAAGGAAAAACTTAAAAGAGTAACTCGAGTAAAAGTATAAAACGAATCCAACCTTCAACATCTTCACTCAGCTTGTTGCTCTCATTTCCTCGAATTGGCAATGTTTCCCGCAGTTAAAATAATAACCACAATAATTTCTTTCTTTTTTCTTTTTCTTTTCTCTTCTTTTTTTCCTTTCTTTTTTTTTTTTTTTTGCGTGAACAAGTATTTACATTCCTTGTTTTTGCATTTTTTCACCTAGTGAAAGAATTTTACAAAGTTCAACCAGATAGGCATTTCTAATTTCTCTATTAGGAAAAAATATACGGAGAAGAGACGTTGTATGTTACCAGAGTTGGGATATTTGGAGAGAACCTCTGATTCTGCTTTCCTTTTTCCTGTGAAGTATCCAGATGAAAGCAAAAATGACGGAAGGTTGTAGTCATGCACTGATATCAAGACAAATTTGGGAATTCCTGCCATAAAAGAAAAAACTAATGTAAGAACTCATTTCTCCAGCCATAATTAAGAAAAATACGAGACAACAGAACGAATTGCATCATAGGTGTGATATAGATAATAAGATAGTACAAAATATGATCCAGACAACAATATTTGATGAAACTGATGAACTCTGTGAAAGCTTTTATACTCCACTTGAGTATTATATTTTCCAGTCTGTAAGTTAGTACGAATTTTTATATATCACATATGTTTCCAACCATATCACAGCGTTCTAACATTTGTAGTCGAACATTTCTTACCCATCATGCAATTTAGCAAATGGAGTAAATGACCAAGGTAAGAAATTATATTATTGTGCAATATGCTCTTTGTTGACAACTATATGTGAGACTCCGTGGGTTTTCTCAACCCGGGTCAAGAATTACTTTAACTTGAAAAAATCACCATAAAAGTTAAATAATTTTATCAAAACGCTTTGACTAATAGAGTTTCAAAGATATCCAAAACTAATAGAGTAATAAATGTATTAACAATGCAACACATTCGCCTGAAACATCTTTCTGTATTACTGACTGCAACAGGCATAACCTCCCCAAACCAATTTATTCGATGCCATTATCACCTCTAACTTCTATTCTAGAACTCTTCCAAACTTCCTCTCATACCAACTCTGACATCTCAATAGGGGAGTCAAAAGCATTCTATAGCATTTAGGCGTGTTTTGGTTTCATCGGTATGAGGGAAGATACACATTGCTAGTATAATAGGAAAACTATTGTCCTTCGAGGCAGCCTTATCATTTAAGCCACATTGTGCATAAAAGTTCTCAAGAGCATAAGTACACAATTACTACAGAAAATAGCAGCTAAGTCTCATTCTGGTTCAGTGGTTCTTAATTGGTATAGGCAGGAATTCCATGAATCAAGATACAGACCTTACTTCTAAAGCCCTTACCCATTTCTTAAGGGTATCGTTTATCTCCATTGATTGAATATCATGTTGTTTCATCGTAACAAGTTTTTTTTTCAATCATGTCAACATAACAAGCATACTACTGAAAGATAACAGCTAAAATATTTTTCCCTTCTTTATTTATACAACCAGGAGTCTCAAGGATCAAAAAGTATGAGCCTTTACTTCCAAAGTCCAACGTATTGCCTGATGGCATCTATTTTTTGTCATTATTTGTTTCACTCAACAAAATGATGGTCAAATTCCTCCATACTAAAGTGGAGGAGCTCAATACCAGGAGCTCGCACCAAATTTGTTCCCAATTAGACAAAAAATTAAAATAACATCGATAAAAATGAAGGAAATTAGTAACAGTCATGCTAAAAACAGCACTCTCAAAAAAAAAAAAAAAAGAGCAAAGACAAGCCAGAAATAGATAAACACAATATTTTAGAGGGTAATGACAATGAGTTGCCCAATACATGTCACAAATTTGCACTGCTACTCTGTAAACTTGATAAGCTTTAAAAAGAGCTGCTCTGCAAAGTATTCAGTTAACATACAGGGAAAAAGAGAAATTGACTAATCAGGTTCATAATCAGGGAAAACAATTACAACTAATAAAGATATAGACCTCTGGGTTATAAAATGCTGCAATATTAAAATTGATAGTTGCATACCATAATCCTTAGCAGCATTAACAGCAACAACATTTGCTTCACCATTAATTCTTAGCATCTGTTCCTCACTGCCAAAACCCCCAATAGTTGAAACAACTGCTGTAGCCCCAGGAAGTACTTCGTCCCAGTTTAGGTAGAAAACATCACCTGCATATGAAATACTTCAAAATCTGCATTCTATGATAAAAGCACAGATATATTTGTAACAAGTTCTGAAGAAGTATAGCTGCTATGTGATACTTATCAATGGACATTTATTTTCATTAATGGACATCTTATTCATGATTCTCATTGAAAAAGTCTATCATTCTTATGTTCAAGTGCTACTTCCATAACGACTAATGAGAAGGTAGCATCTGCTTTCTCAAGGCCACAAATTATTTGTGCACACCTGCTTTTAACCAATTTTTATATAATTTAAGCTGAAAATTCAACCCCATCTTGGTTCTTGATTCTGTATATCTAGTTTAAGGTTATCCAACTTCCTTAGAAAAATCATCATAAAAATATTAGGAATAGAATCATAAACTCAGTCTTCTAAACCCTAGCTTTTCTGCCATCTTCAATGCCCAGTGCATCTCAAAATCTATGAATATCATAATCACAAAACCAGTGTCCAAGTCCAAAACCTCATTCAGTAGCTAAGTTCTCAAACTTGTAGAACCAGAAGTCACAGATGTACAATAGTTGATCCCATGCCAATGACAATAAACCCTCCATTCAGGGTCTTGCATGATGTGACCTCAAAGCTAACCATCATTCAGCATCAAGGTCCTGTCACCTACCCATTCAAATTTCCAGTGCTCACATAAGCAATAATTTAACTTTAAAGGTCTGAGCACCACCCATTCTTATGTGAAACCAAGCCAAAACCAAAACTTCTTTTGCTTTACATCAGGTCCACGCACTGCCATCACTCCTTAGCAGATAGATTCAACAAAATGGCTATATCTATCAAACTAAGTAGATATTCACAAAGCCATTCCTTGCCCTGCTACCAGATGTCCAACTTCACAACTTAGCAGCACTTCTAGCAGTGTCTAGCCACCTGAAAATTATTGTTCTCCACCCCCATATGCTTTAGGAAGGACTCTGATATGTTAAAGGTATTGTCGCTTAGATGCTGCCCCCAGTCCCATAGTAAATAGTTTTAGAATGCAGTCCATCTGAATAAGCAACGAGCTTATGTTTACAATTGAATGCTCCAGTTATCTCCATCATGGTGACTCTGTTACTAAAATGAAACTGCATCAGTGGTCCTAGTAACTCTCTGGTTGCACTTGCCTCTTCCAAACATTGTCTGGTTTATGCTCATTGGTCAAACCTACTTTATCTAGCAACCTAACCACCACCAAAACGTAATGAAGATATAAGCTACCCGCATATACAAAACCAAAGTAAAATGAAGATATAAGCTAAGCGATTTATTTCTAGCAGGAGAAAAGAAAACCACGACCAAAAGGTTGATACTTGACACGTCATTTGTCTCGTTTGAGTAAATATCATGTCTTTTTTATTATTTTAATCTACATCCACAAAAACTATTTGTTTAAATAAACTTTCTTAATAAGTAATTTCCTGAGTTGCAAACAAAATAGATTTTGCAGAACTATTCACAGGAATGAGAAGAGCTTAAATACCTGGTGTCCACGTAACCTCATCAACCCATGGACCAGGATAAGTAGGACGGCCTGTCCTGTGAATAGAGCAAAGTTTCAGATTTCAGACAGAGAATGCCACTCAAATGGTAAAACGTCAATACATTTCTTGATCAGTTTCTGTCAGTTCTTCAGCAACGATCAGTAAAAATATAAGCAGTCAGATAAAAACATCAAGAACTCGAAACACACGCACTGCAGTTGAAAATTTGAAAAACCAAAATTTACAGCACCTGCTTACGCTAACGACCTCTATGCCCTTGGATACTGCAGCCTTGCATATAGCAGAACCAACGAAGCCACTGCCTCCCAAGACAACAATCTAATAAGAGCATCATGATGAGTTAGATATATATTTGCTAAAATGTAGCCAAAAGAACTGAAAATGCAGTCATCATCAATCCTTTCTAAGAATTAAAAGTTGAAATATATCGCGACCTACCCGTTCACTCCTAACATCGGCCACAACATCTATTGTAGCAGAAGTGGAGTCCTCATTTATACTTGCTTCGGCATAACTACATCTAACTCCAAACCTGCACAAGCTAGCAACACAAAGAGGTGAAATGAAAATTCCTTCACTCCAAAATCAGAATACAAGCACTAAAATCAATAACCAAGAAGGGTATTCATAAAAAGGGCCTCATTGTATAAAACAAAGCAAAAGTAGCCGCTTTCTTGATAAAGGGTAAGATTATAGCACTTCTTATGATTATTTAACATATTCCCCAATGAAATTTATAATACAATACACATTTCAATACTGTTCATTATAAGAAAAATGCCAACTCCATTAGAGAACTTGCTGAAGATCCAAATCACATCAACATGAGGAGCTTTAAATCTTCTTATCAGCTTCTCCATCGCAAAACCCACCAAAAACTTGGGACCAAAATCAAGTTTATGCATATAAAAGTAAGCTATGGGGAAAAGGGTGTGTGTGTTAGTGCTCAAGAGCTTGAATTCTGACCTGTGCGAGTGGGAGAGAGAGAGAGCTGACCGGTTCTGAAAAAGTGAGTTGAGGCGAGTGGGAAAGAAAGTTCTGGGGAGAGAGAAAGGAGGTGTGGAAATAGCGGGGACGGCCAAAAACGACGCCATTTATGAATAAACGACAACCCAGAATCTCAGATAGGTGTAGCTGAAGAGTGAGACTGGAAAGGAAGAAATGAATGGGTCCGGTGGTTGAGGTTGAGGAGGAACTTCCCGGTGGCCCAAACGTGTGTGTTGTGTATCGGAGGCTATGATGTGGCTAATAATATTACCCAACATTTGTTGAAATTTTTTGAACCGTTATATATTTTATAAAATTATTTATCAGTTTTTTTTATAATTATTATTAGCACAAATTCTAAATTTTTTTAATTTTGGTTAATTTCACCTTTGTTTTATTTGAAGGGGTTAATTTCATCGATTGTATTATAATTAGGGTTAATTGAAAAAAAAACCTAAAATATGGTATTTATGTAGTTTTAACCTTATTTTTTGGCTTATGAAAATTATGTCTTTACATTTTAAATCCCTACAAATTTTCTATCTTCTATGTGCAAATTTAGTGATTATACTAATTGTTATAAATTATTTTTTATATAATCGAAATAATATATCTTCAATTTAGATTTGTGGAGTACGAAATTTTCTGGTCAATTTGGACACAAGTAGATAGATGCAAAAATTTTAATTATAAAAGTATTATTTTGCACGAACCAAAAGATATAAGAATGTTCAAAATAATTGCCAAATCGCGAAAATCGGCCAATCCAGACCAATTTGTGTAGTTGTAGTATATTTATGGCTGATGGTGGATTGGAAAAATAGCAAATCGAACGATTTGCTTTGGTTTGTAAATTGAGAAAAAAATGCTCGATTTCAAACTAGACTGGTCAGATAAATTAGCTTTATAAATAATTTTGTATATATTGTAATATATGCTTATTTTGCATGCTTTATTGTAATATGAACTTATGATGTATATTTTTGTACGTGTACTATAAGTTCGCTTTCTCAACTTGAAGCCAAAGTTGAAGTTTGAAGTTTTTATTATTATTGTGACATGTATTATTGTTTATTAAACTATTTTACTTAAGATTTATGTTTGTGTTGTAATTTATTTAAAATATTTTAAACTTTAATATTACTTACATTTCGATTTAGTTTTAACTTAAGTTTAAAATGATTAGAATTTTCGATTTAATTGTAAGTTTTAAATATGTCATTTTTGGTTTAATATTTGAATTATGTTAAGATTGCTCTTTATGCATCATTATTTGAACTATATTTGGTTTGATATTTATATTGTTCAAACCATAGAAAACACTCAAACTGCACCGCAAAATGTAGATACAGTCTGACCGGTTTGAGTCAACCAATACATACTACATGATTTGGTTGATTGGTCAAACTGCGCATGCGATTTAGTTATAGATTGACATTCTATACTGGCAAAATCGGCTATGAACACCCTTAAAAATGGCATGCTTAAAATCGTAAGCAAGATCGTATTTCAGGTTTTTTTTTTTTTTCTTTTTTTGCAATTATTTATTACTTTTTTTTAAGGATATTATCCATTATAATTATTGTACGACTTTACCATTGGAACTTTCAACTTGAATAGCACATATTCTTGTTGTTGTTGCACCTTCAAGTCTAATAATCACTTAATAGCTCATAAATAATGAAATTATAAATTTGAGGTTCAAACAGCTAGCAATTTAATAAAATGGTAAGTCTCAAAACTTTGTAAGTTTAGATTTTCCAAAAATGATTCACATAATTTCACACAAAAGAGGGTTTGTGTCAAATAAATTGTTTATTTCTTTTAAAAATGACGATTTATATAAAAATATGAATATCTCAACTGTCACTTTTTTTTTCCTCTCCTTATTTTTAATTTTTTTTTCTTTTACAAAAGTACTCATATTTGAAAATAACATGAATACACTCATTTACCCACTAGGATTAGATTAGTGAGTAGGATGAGTTTGAAGTATTAGGTTGGAAGTTCTACTCTTAGAGTGCATGAGTTATTTTTCTTTCTTTGTAAAAGTGGTGGTTAATTAAAATCCCACTTTAAAAAAATAAATAAAAAATAAAAACATGAATGCACTCATTTGACACTAATAAATGCACAACACAAATATGAATAATTAAACTCTATTTCTTATTACACCCCTCCAAATATAATTCTTGTATTGAATTTATCTTTAAAGATTGATATGTTAATGTTTAATTTTTATGAATTTGTGATAACTAAAATAAAACTAAATTTATTGACATTTAAATGAAAACCACATTAATTGACATAGTTTTAATTTTATTGTTATTCATCTCTAGAGGAAAAAAAGAAAAAAAAAAAAAAGAAAAGGAGGGGAAGGTGCAGGGGAAGAGAAGCTATTTAGCATTATTAATTATGTTTTCAGATATAAAAACAAAAATATTTTTTTTGTTGTTTTAAAAAAGGAAAAAAATGAAAAAGTTTGGCCAATGTTTGCTAAAAATTGTTTTTAGAAAAAAGAAAATTATTTAACATAAAAATCAAAAGGAGAGATCAGGTAATAATAAGAGAGAAACAAATAAGAATGCATGGAGAGAATGAAAGTAACAAGAGGGAATTAGAAAATAGAAAGTGACATAAGAGAGAAAATAGTAAGAGAGAACTGCAAGTCATAAAAGGTAATTTTATTTTTTTTTAAGAAAACACTTGAAAACGGCATTTTGTTAATTTGATATTAGGCCAGATATATGGAATGAAACAAAGACGAAAGAGGTATTCTAGTTATGTGATGTTCAAACCATATTAGCAATTCGTTCAAGTGTTTTGGAAATATAAAATAAAGAAAGTGGTATTTTGAATCTAATAGATCTTATATAGTTTGTTCAAGATATAAAGCAATTATGTCATCTAGATATATAGTAGAAACTTCAAATCCAGATGACTAAAATTTCCCAACAAGATCCACATCTTCATCTAGAGGGCTTGCCATAATATAATTCCCACAATGGGAAATTTAGCAAGTCGTGGAATGCCTTGTTCAGTGGTGTACATTCGATGCTAATATGACTGAGAGACAACTTATCATGCCTTCTTATTTCGTGTAGTTTTCTGTTTATAAAGTTAGGAATTCAGCTTATTCTAGGACCGAATGTCAAGTTTCCATGGCCATGACCTAAGTGAGTTGTAAATCTTTTTCGCAAAGAAGCTATAAAAGTCTGATTTCGAAACTTGGTGTGTTGTTTTATGGATGCTTTGGCACAATTGAAAATTGATTGTAAATGGTAAAGAAGGGAAACCACCTCTCTTTATCCTTGAAGATGCCGAAAGATGGATTCAAGAGTCTCCATTATTCTGAGTCCTCATCAACCAAGCGTCCCCAGTATGCATTCAGATGGTTTCCTCCATCATCCAGAAGCCTAAAATTGGATTTAGACACTCTTGTACCCCGCTGAGTGGTGATAGTTTAGGACTGGTGTTATTATTTGGGATCACAGAGGTCCTATTTTGGGAATTATTTTTTAAAAGACCCTTATAAAGTGTCATTTTCCCATATTTATATCATGACCTTGCCCGATAAAGGTGACAGAAGATCCATAACCCCTCACCGCTTGGACTTTGTGCTAATTGGTAGAGGTGAACTAAATCGACAAGCCCGCATCCTTTGAACCCACTTTGCCCAAACCGCTATAGAACTGTAGATTTAGGGTTACACATTTATCAAACCGCTGCCAAAAAAAAAAGAAAAGGAAAAATAAAAATTTCAAACCGCCCAATATGCATATAGAAGTCGAGATTTAATCACAATCCACAACTTAAATTTTATCTAGAGAAATATATGCACCAAAAACACACTAATTTGACCAATCTGCTCCAGTCAATAAACCTCTGAAAATGTGCTTTTTGACTAAAATGCCAGTGAAAAAACAAAAACATATTCTCTTTAAAAAAACTTGTTCAAATCGTCCAGAAATATTCGGGGGATTTAAGGTGGTATGTGTTTAGGGTTTAGAGTATTTGGAGATTAGGGTGTTCTGTGTAGCCGTTAGGATGTCGGGTGTTTTGCAAATGCAATGCTTCAATAAATTTCAGTAATTATTAAAAATGCCTTCAAACAAAAAATGTTTGCTTGAAGTAAAACATAAAATGTAGAATTCCTTTATATTCGAAATGTACACTTCCAAAACCATGAACAGACACAAATATAATTCAAAAAACTGATGAAATCTAGAATTGGCGAGAATTCTAGTTTTGTAGTCCTTTGCACCATTTTTTTCACCCAAATATTTGTTTCCTCTATAAGAGTTTCTCCATTACACGTCAGTCAAAAGAATATTTCGACAAAAAAGAATGGATAACACATTACAAGAAGTCTCCTAAAAATCAGAAAAGAGGTTTGTAACTCAAGAACTCGGAACCAGTAAAAGAAAAATGGGATGCAGAACTGAGGTAAAGGAAGGTAAAACTTTTCCATAGCATCATGATGAACTAGCACTTAAAGTTTAACCACAACTTTTCAACCAAATATGCTGAGATGCGCAAGTAACAAAAAACAAGAGATCAAAATCAAATGTTGGTTATGCCAATAAGAAGTCAAAGTAGCATATGATCAGACTGAGAGTTCATTTAGCAAACGCAAATTCTGTAGTACAAAGAACACAATCTTGTAACGGAACCATTTTGCTTCTGCTTTACATGGTAAAAGAATGCTCATCTTTGCTGTTTCTTTGCGACAGATTGCTCCACAAGGTACCTGCATGAAAAGCTCAGTCAATACCTTCTGACAACTAAAAGGAAAACCAAAAGTTCCTTGAGGAAGATGCAAAGGAGAATCACACTTAATTCTGCTGGACAACGGTATTAAGTAACCGAATTCAACACCTACTGATAAAAATAATGGTAGAAAGAAATCGGAATTTTGAACTTGTAGACTGACACTTATATTATACAGGATAATAATGGACCAATACTTATAATTTTAAAATGGAACCAATTATACGACGGGAAATGCTAAGTAGAAACTATGTCTACATTAATACCCAAAGGAATTTTAAAACGACAAGAGTGCCACTCCTGGACTTGATACCAAACATACAGATTAACTAACCACACCTTTAGTTATGTTTATAACCAATAACATATACACCGCATAACCAAATATTAAGACACTATTTTTTTTTTTAAAAAATATTATTCTAAAGTTAAATAAAAAGGCTAAAAATTCACAACTAAATCCTAAATGACGACAAAACAAGATTTTGAGATATGATCATTTTTTTTTTCCCTAGCACCAGTTCTCCCACTCCACTTTGAAGTCATGGCTGATCACAGAGCGCTAGACAAAGGGTCATATGTCCATTATGTTTCTCTCAATGAAACAATTATCTCATTGAGAAAAACAATTATCTCATAGGGTATCTATTTTACAACCAAGTCGGTAATACTTACCACAATGCCACTTCAAAGGTACGATTGCGCATTCATTTTTCAAATCTGAGGGTGTCAATTGCTAACTATAGAAGGGTAGGCATACAAGCAAGTACTTAAAGTATAGGGAACAGAAATATAACCCTTACATAGTGTTGGACATACACACGGATATCAGGAAAAACATGCAAGACATACATAGACAAAAAATAAAAAATAAAAAAAGAGGGGAAAAAAAAATCCATGTTTGCACATCGAACACGAGATCATCCCAATATCAAATGCAGAAAAGCAATGGAGTTAAAGGGGCTATACATGAAAGAAAATATTAGGTAACCAAATAAGAAGTTACAAGTTCCATCATTTCAAAGCAAGAGTACCGTGCATTCAAGACTACAGTAAGATACGTACTTTCCAGTGTAGAAGCCTGCAGAGTACCATGCATTCAAGACTACAGTAAGATCAGTCTCTGAGCCAGTAGATTGAACAACTGCACCTTCTTCTCTATCTTTTTCTCTGTCTTTTTGAGCTGAGAAAAATGGATAACACAATGAAGTCCATTATATATATAGATGTATGTATCCTTGTTTAGTACACATAATAATTCAAATCATAAACCCCATCAGTTTTATGACAACCAGTCCTAGATAAAGCACATAACTTACATGTTTACAGAAAGAAGACAAGAGTATAACAAGATGATCCACTACAAATATATAGTGGATGATCATTCATTTTGTAGGCCATGTGCATGTTTACTAACTAATCAGGTCAAAATAAACCTTAACCTGGCCCACATATGAATTGTTTCCAAATGTGTCAACCTCAACCTAACACTTTTTTTTCATGTTAACCATAAGAAACACATAATAACTTCAATGATAATCAGGTCAAACAGGTTAACCTCACCATTAAACCTTCCTGCTTCAGGCAAAACCAATAAAGTACCACCTCAAAGATTAATGTCACTGAAAAATCACTCAAGACAACACCGATTTCATTCAACAGGCACAATTTAATGACCACTGGCCAATATAACAACATAAAACCTTTGTACAATTTGACTGCATGCCCATTTTTAAAATAATTGGAACTGGTCCTTTTTTTTTTTTTTTTTTAATACTAAAACTTTTGGGTTACTAAAAGGACACTCGATAGAACAAAAAAAACAGTCACTTTAAAAAGAACAATAAAGAATGTGAGACTCCAGAAATTGAAACAATGTTACTGATTATGTCTTAACAGGTCAAATTTGGAACATAAGAACTTCTGAGGTATGTTCATTTAGATACTTAAAAACTTTATGACAGCCATTTCATGCCAATTGCTTGATAAACTATCTTCCTCAGAATCTATACTTTGGACATCATGCTTACCTTCAGTTGGATTAGAATCATCAGAAAGTTTTATTCTCATGGAAGATAATGCTCTTTCAGCAGCTCCCATTGCTGCCTCAACTATGTAGCCATCTTGCTGAGGGAAGGACTTCCTAGGATCCATTGCTCCACATGCATCAGTACGAGATTCACCAGCACATGACGCACCCACAAAACAAGTGGGAACTGAAGTGTATGGGGTGGCAAAACATTGATTCACATATGGGCAACAAGAGCAGGACATAGCTGGATTAGAAACTGGATGTTCTTGAAGTGTAGAACCATTAGCCCACTGCATACCAGAGCTGGTACCTTCCTGGGTACCTTGATAATTGCAACTACTATATTGATAAAGCTGCTGAATTATCTGTTGCCTCTGCTCCTCAAGCTCATAATATTGACTGAGTAACTGGTTATAATCTTGTGCACCTTGTGGATATGAAAAGCTCTGTTGTACATCCTGAGCAACTTCTGCATAGGACTCAGGTACAGGTGGATCTACACAATGAGTTTCTTTGACTTCAGAAGGATTAGTACTTTCTCCCACTTCTGGAGAAGTATCTTGTTGAAGATTGCTTTTCTCATCTGCATCCTCCTGTCTTCGCATGACCCAAGGGATGGTACAAAGCTTAGAATTAATATATGTTTCTAAGGAAGCCACTACAGAACATGCCTCGAATAAAATAGGCATATCAAAGATGGTTCATAGTATCATATTTGATACACATATTAAAGAAAACAAACCCAAGTAGTTGAAAGGAAATAACAAAGAAAACATTTTGTCCTAGGCTATCGAAGACCCTTATAAACCAATAGAGGCACAAATAAGAACCAAACAATTAGGCACCTGACACATATGAGACATCGGCTCAAAACACGAATAATGTAACAAAAGTTCAGCAATGATGCTTCTTTTTTGACTGATGTTATAAGAATACACCAATTCTATTAAAGTACATATAACAGATCAGGTTATCTACAAACAAAACGGATGGCCAAGTTATTGGCTTACCTTTTAGTCTCCTGATGTTCGTCAATGGATTCGATACCAGCAAAAGGATGGTCTCCACTGCTGCTTACGACTTCTCCATTGTCTTTTGAAACATCTCTGCTTTTTTTTCCATGCATTATCTAGAAGGAAGGTTAAAATAGTATGAGTTACAAGTAATATGGCAACAAAATAAATACTAAAAACACACAAACACACACACATATACACACACACACACACATTTTTACATATATGGGGGAAAAAGGGAAAATAAGTTAGGGTTCCAAGGATTATTTAGCAAAAACAAAAAGGAAGATAGCAGGCAGGTTAAATCATACGCCTTACCCACTGCAATTTGGCCCATAGAAGTTACAAGATACTTTTGACAGAAATGTTAGTTCAAATTGATCCATAATTTGCAAAACTGCACGTATTGATAAAGTGACTTCTCAAAAGACTGCTAATACTCACGTACTAATTTATTTTTAATGTTGTGAGCACAACATTACCAATTAGACGGTAGGTAGGACAAGGGTAGTCCTAAAAGTCTTTGCAACGAAACAAAATGCAGCTCGCAATTGTGAACTTAAGCGCACCAGTTGTCTGTCCAAACAAAATCTAAAAGATCATATGCGCATTACATCAGAATCAATGGGGTAATGCTTTCACCTGTACATGTAGCAACCCATCTCATTTAGTACATGTAGTTTCACCATTTCATAATTCAAACAAGTCCCCTACGAAGCTCATTATGCATAAGAGCTTTATTCCAACTTAATAATAAAACAGAGGAGAGGATAACTTATTGGAACAACAGGCAAAATGGTCACACCCCCAAGTGGGTCTGGGACATAAGAATCTCAGTAAACTAGAATCAATATGACTATTCAAATGATCGAATTCCATATTAAAAACTCCATAGTTCAAAGGAAAAATGGGGAAGTAGATTGACCCAAAATGAACACTTCAAATTCTGAACCCAATAACGCTATACGAGCATTGGCCTAAAACTTGTAAAACAGAGAAGAACACCAAAACATGTTAAATACTTATGGGAAGATGTGGTTTCCATTTGATGCAAAAATGAGTGATGGGTCCTTCCCAAACAAGTTTTTCCATTCAGAATCACATTTACACACAAGAGAACATTTAGCTATGGAGGAAGAGAGAAGAAGGAAAGACCTTGTATTTGGAGATAGCATCATCGAAGGCATTGATGAGAGCAGAATCATCCCACAAATCGCCTTGCTTCGCCATAACCTCTTCTCTTCTGAGTTACCGGCCACCTCTCCCTAAACCTTTTCTTTAATAAACCCTCCCACTCCCGGATGGAGTTCTCCGCTCATACCATGGAAACCTTTATTTTTTAGTTTTTTTTTTTGATGAAAAATAACTAATAAATAATAGCGTAAAACCCATTTTTAGCCCTATCCTTTATACTTTAGGATTTAGGTCGATGTTCATTCTGATTTGGCTTTTGAAATGGCCTTTTTTAAGGTATCCAATTCATGAAAGTTTCTTAGTTTCTTAATTGGGATAATAACATTAAAATATCCCGAGTTTTAACTTTTTTTTTAAAAAAAACCTTTGACTTTTGAACGTCTACAAAATAATATTCTCATTTTTTAATTTCTGCAAAATAATTGATGAGTGATTAATTCACCCACAAATCAAGTATTATTTAACTTAAATAATTGTAAGTTCTCAAGCTTTTATGTTAGTTTAATGTGCTTTTGCTTTATTTTGGTAGTTCTTATGAATAAATGAGAATTACGGAATATTGGCGACCAATATGGATATTTAACTATTTAGGATGAAAGTTAAGTTCGATATGAACGCAACACAATAAAAATCAGGCAAAACGAAGCTAAAACAAAGAAATGGCACCCCTAGAAAGAAAAACTGTCGTATTGAGTTCCAGAGCTGAGGACGCTGCGACACTATAATAGAAGTGTTGTGGCATTGTCTGGAAAATTGAGTTTCGGAGGGTAGAGAGGCACATCGCTTGCCATGGTGCACCGTGGCATTACATAATGTCTAGAAGCGGGTTTTTAGTGAGTTTTTAGAGCTAATCTGGACCACTGATGTCATTTAATCGAATAGTTGACATTCTACCTAGCCTAGGTCACCTTAGAGCCTTTTAAATATCTTCATTTTAAGGGTGGAGAGTTGGAGAGAAAATGCAACAAAGAGAGCTTAAAAATCTTAGAGAGGAAGGAGCTTGGAGCAAAAATCTTGAAGGGGGTGGCTTGAAGAGATTAAAGCTTGAAGTTCTACCTTCACAAAAGAGTTTTTCTTATTCTCTTTTTTATCCTAGGATCATTTAAATTTTGTATTATATATGATTGTTGAACATGTTTGGATATATAAAATTCTTGTTGAGATTGGTGTTGGATTCTTCTATGTTGAATAAACTGCTATATGCTTCGGGCATGTTGTAGCTTATACTTTAATTTTATGTCTTGATTTTTGTGTTGTTTGATGTTGTTTTTGAATTTATTTATATTATTCTATGCTTAATGATTCTCAACTAATTAGCTACCAGTTGGATAATTTGATTTCTAAAATTTGACACTTGAGAAAGGAAATTTTATAAACAACCATAGGATAGTATAACCTAGGATTTTATAGAGTTTGAGAGAGCCTATAATTCCTTTGAGACTATGATCAAAGAACCATTGAACATAATAAATTCTTAATTTCTACGTTTGGAGTAAAGATATTAGAGCCAAGATTTAGGAATGATTTCACTCGGTACTCAAGAGAGGGAGTAGAAATATCTTTGAGTTCTTGGCTTATAAACTAGGAAAAACTGATTAGAATGCAATTGTTGATTAAAAGACATAGTTGATGGTTAGGTAAATTCAATCCCCTAATACATTTGTGCATAGAGCTTCCATATTTTATTTTTGTATTTATATTTATTCAATTATAAATTTATTTAGTTTGGTTGCCTAGGTAAAGTTAGGTTACGATAATTTCGGTACTTAGAGACAATCTAACACTCAATTATTCGTGGGATCAATAGCTCTATACTCATCACTTTATTATTTGTTTATGACCCGTGCACTTGCAGTTATTTTACGTATATATATTTTTGAGTGTAACAATTATATCTTGACTTTTGAAATTCTGCAAAATAAAACCCTCACTTTTGAATTTTATAAATTAATACCGTGATGATTAAAATTCTTACAAATTAATATCCTAAATAACCTTGCTGCCCAATTAGTTGATTTTAGTAATAAAAACATGAAAGTAGCCATCATTAACTTAATTAAAACTTATTAAATAATAATAGTATTTCTGAAAATATATTTGTAATTAGCTTATTTCTCTTTTCATTTAAAAAAAAGTAAAAAAATTAGAATGAGGTAAAAGTAGTTAATTGTAAAAAAAAAGAAACATAAGAGGTAAAAAAAAATAAAATTGTGTTTTTTTAGCAATCAACCAAAAAAAATAGTTATAAAATAATTTCTGACAACACACTAATATCTAAACATTTTTAATAAGTTAATGAGAGATGTTTGTATCTTTGAATTTGCTCATAGTACAAATATACAAAAAAAACAAAAGTTGAGGGTATTCATTTGTAGAAATCGTAAATATCAAGGTATTAACTTATAGAATTCAAAAGTGAGAGCAGAATTCCAAAAGTTAGGGTACTATTTTGCAAAAATTTAAAAGTGAGTGTATATTTTGTAGACATTCAAAAGTCAGGATTTTTTTTTACTAAAAAGTTAAAACTCAAGGTATTTTTACGTGATTAACCCCTCTTAATTTTACCCTTTTTGTCAATTAAATATTAGATTATTATAAATGTATAATGTGATGCTCACTTGTGAAGCAAATAAGGGCAAAGATGTAAATGCACACTGTTTTAAGATGAATTCACTCTTATTATACTCTTGATCCAATTGTGGAAAGTAAATTACCTAGAGTCAAGACATAGACAATTTATTGAATTTGTCGAGTATTTATAATCTCTAACTCTTACTTTTTAAATTCATGTAAGATATTTATCGTTTATATGATTGTATTTTCTGTTTATCTTGAATTTATTTGGTAATTGCGGTTTAATGGTCAAATACTTTAAAAAGTTTGAAAAAACTTTTTAAAATCCAATACACGTATTTTTTCAGATAGCATTATCTTAGGATAACAATTAGTATCAGAGTTTAGACTCAAAATTTGATTCAATCGATTTAGTCATCTCAAAATTTGATTTTATTAATTTAATCATCTTGAATATAGCCTAGTGAAAAAAATTCTCAAAACTTTATAATTCAAGAGTATTATGCTTCTAAATCACTATTTTAGAATGGAACCAATTTTAACTATCGAAGAATTAGAATGGATATATAATTATCCTCGCTCTATAGATTTGATTTATGGTGTATATTTATTATTGTTATTCTTTGATTCCAATAAAATTGATTTTAAGAATATAATAGTTTTTTAAACAGGCAGAACACAGTGAAATTAGTCATTTAAAAGTTTTTTTTTTCAATATATAAAAAAATGTTTGTTTTCAAAATGAACAAGAAGACACTTTTCTCTCTTTTCACTACAATGGCCGAAACCCTAGGCTGGTGTATCTTATCTAGGACCATGTTTCACTCTCTCTCTCTCTCTCTCTCTCTCTCTCTTTGTATTTCGCCCAACATAACTTAAGGAGAGCTATGCTTCACGTGTAACACTTTTACGATGACTTAGGAGAACTTTTCCTTAAGTACATAAAAAGTTATTAACCTTATTAGGCTTATTAAGCTTAACTAATTAACGAATTAGTATTGGGCTAGGTTTGAGCTAGTGGTAAGCATTGTCATCAATGCTATCAAATTATAATTTATATTCCTCCTATTTGTGCATCTAGCATATCCTAATAAATACTAGTACTACCTAGCATAATAGCAAAAATGGTCGATTCTACGAGGATTGGGTATTAAAATATTGTTAAATAGGGAAATTATTGTAACCTAACTTTATTTAGGTATCCAAACTAACTAAAATTAAAAAGAAAAAATAAATATAAAATTATAAATATGTAGATAAAATATGGACAATACTCTGCACAGATATACTATGAACTTGTGTAATAAAACCATAGGTGCACGAGTCATAGATAAGTAATATAGAGAAATTAAGAGTTGTAGATCCTATGAGGATTGGGTGTTAAATTATCGTTATGTCCTAGAATAATCATATCTTGATTTTATCTAGGCAAATGAATTAAATAAAATTAAAAAGTAAGTAAAAATAAATATAAAAATATAAATATGTAAATAAAATATAGACAATACTATGTAGAAATGTGTTGGGAACTTGATTTCGACTAATTACTTCTGAGTTTATCAAATTAAATGATTACTAGAATAATTCTACTTAACTCACTAATCAATAGACTAAATCTAACTTTATTATGTCTCTCGAGTGTTAAATGAGATAATATACTCAAGTACCTGAGTCGATATCCCTATCTAACTCCTTTAATTAAGTGTTCATTAAGTTTGGTTCTTATATTGGGAGTCAAGGTGTCAATCATTTCCCGGTCTCATAATAATGTAAACTTTCAAAATGACTATCTAGGTATTGATGTCCTCTCAGTCTTACAACAACCTAAATCATGTTTCTCAAATCAAGTTTATGAAGTTGATCTCCACCGATCATCAAAATCATAAGTTAAGTTGAACTAATTTATTGGCCAAATAAATTAAAAGCAATGAGGAAAAAGAAACATAAACGAATTGAAAATAAAAAATAGACCGATAATTATAAAAAATACTCCAAACAAAGTGTAATAAAGATACATTAAATCTTAGAATATAAAATCTAGGTAAACATGGTGGAATCCAAGGCTTATCTCATCAAGAAATTCATAAATGCAAATGTGACAAAATATTATAAATACAAATTCTATAGAAATTAGGGTAAAGAGAAAGGAAAAATAAAACTCTCATGGAGATGAGTTTTAAATCTTTAATAATCTCTTACAAGTCTTCTTTAAGAATCTCTCTAAGAATTTTGTGTCTATTTCTTATGTTTTTTTTATCTCTAATTCTCCACGCTTAGAAATAGTGTCTACTAATCCTTTTTGTAGGGTTTCTTTTGCACAATTTAGGTTAGGTTAAATTTCTACCATTGCATCTTCCACAAGAAGTGGTCTTAGCCCTCAAAATACACATAGGAACAAGCTGATGTGAGCCCATGTAAGGAAGGTTGTGCTCTTGTGCAACTAAAAAAGGTAATATTGGCATAGTTGTATTAAATAGTGGTGTAGGTTATTGTGGCATGGTGGCACCACAATGTTGCATAGTTGCACAAAGGCTTCTATTGGAATGGCCTCACGCCTTTTTTTGCTCTGCCTCACCTTGATGAGTTTCAGCTTGATTCAAGAGGCTTCAAAACTCTCATTTTTGCCACATTTCCAATTAGATTCTCATTTATGTACAATTTCTATAAAAATACATCAAACTAACCAAAATACTTGAAAACACGCAAATATTTGAGTTTTAAAGTACTTGGTTTATCAGTAAATAACCTTTTCATCATCTAGATAAGGGACCAAATGGAATCAAATAGTTTAAGCTTCAATGAATTAGATTCCTATCATAATTAACTTAATTATGTTGATCCATTTAGCATATGCTATACTTATTGACTTATTCACAATGCAATACCGTACTAGCAAGATGAACTTAGTGTATAACCCCTCTGAGACATATTTACCTTTGAGTTAATATTTTTTATATAATAGATAATAGTTGGCTACAATGTTCGTATATACTCATACTAACATAATTAATTTCACATAGTAAATATTAAGGCCTTGGTTTATATTTATCTAAGTTCTTGAAAAAATTTAAAATGACATTATTTACATGAAGATTATTTTAAAAGATTCACATGTCTTATCTTCTAAGATAGTGGAGTATAAAAAAATTCAAACTGACATAATTTACATGGTATCCATCATAAAGAATCAGAACAAGTCCTTTAGTAACTTGAAAAGAAAAACCACATGACAACAAGTTTGTTTATCACTGGGATTAATTAAGATAATCTTGGAATAGTGCAATATAATTAAAAATAGAATACCTTAAATTCCATTTCACCAAATTCTATTCAATATGCTTGTAACTTTCTTATAACCTATTAATGTTTCTATTGAGATCATGCTTCATTGATTGAAGACTTTTCAATCACATTATAATAGACAAAACTACATTCTATAGTATAATAAAGTATTCCAATTTTCATGTATAGAAAGTGATATTTAATTTAGACATAATAAAATAAAGAATATATTGTCTCCTTCATGGTGACTCTTCAAACAAGTGATTCTTTATTACTCTTTATTACTCATGGAATCTTTAAGACCTTTGGATGGTACAATCATAAACGTCTCATATATATATATCAATGAATCATAAATGAGTAGAATTCATGATATGAAATTTATTACATAAAATATATAACTCCTCAATTCTTGTAAAACTGATGAACATGATAATCATGCCTTTTTTGATAAGTGTTATGTTATTGCTCTACTAATTATGTATGGGAACGAAGTTTCTCATCAATTGCGCTTAATTTCATGAAAATGCTTTGTTAGATAAATTCTTTTTATTGGTTAATTGGAGCTTAAAATTTAAATTTGTGTATTGCCAATATAAGGATAAAAGGGTTTAAGACTTTCAGGTATGCTTGGGAGGATTTAAAGTTATTTGAGCTGAAGTTGATTTTTCAAGGATAATTTTGAGAAGATTTTCAAAATTAGGGACTATTTTGAAAATATTACGAAGGCAACAAGGACTAAAATGGAAATTTTGAATTTGAAGTATAACAACTCAATTTTAGTGTTTCATCTACCTAAATACTAAGTTGTCTCCCATTTGACACCTTAACCTCCCATTGAAGTGTTTGAAAGTCTTGTCTTTTTAACATTTACCTATTTCTTTTTATTTTTCCCTTTCTCTCACCTTAAAATTCATAGTTTCTCTTTCTAACTCTCATAAAATCTGAGTTACAATGCAATCAAAGTTATGGAACTTTTGGATGCCTGTTCTTGATTTGAAAATTAACAAAAGTATAATCGTTGAAAACTATGATTTGGTTTTGATTATTTCACATCTTCTCTTTAGTCTCTTTTATAATTGTTTTAATGCTGGAATTATAGTCAAGTTCATCCAAGATAAGATTAAAACCTAATTTAAATGTGGAACAGCGATTGAAGATTTAATTTACTAATCATTTTTTATTTATCACAAAATTTAGGTTGGAACGGATATTGGAAGATGGGCATTATATTTAACTTATTCTAATTTGTATCAACTGATTTTAGAATATTATATGTTTAGTACATAAGATGTATATTGTTCATAGATTAAATAACTAACTTTACAAGTCCCTTAAAAAAAAAGCACTTTACTAGATGTTGTTTTAGCCATCTTATACTCACAAAACAATTCACCGTCCAATATATCAAACATAACACAGCTTACAACAATTCTAAATATACTATTTACTAAATCGAGCTGTTTGAAACGAGAAGTTGTTGGACACGGCAATGATTCAGATTCCTATGTTTATTATGAGTTTTGCATTTTTAGACTCACGTGGATATGAAATCCAAGGAGCTGAGTTAGCTATATTTTGGGGTAATACAAAACTCACCCAAATAGATGGTTCTCACGTTAATCTCCATATGAATCCGTAGGCCTTACAATAAAATCAAAATCTTTTCAACTCTTATTTTTTCTTCCAAATTCTCATCTCATACATAATTAAACATATTTTTCTAATATTCTCAGGAAATTTGAAAAAAAAATTCTAATGTGCAATTAAACACACTTAATATTTAGGTTTTCAGATAATTATATTATCTTCCTCAGTTTCCTTATTAATCTGAAAACTTGGAACTTTCCATACCAAATAATTCTGCATTTTATACTATAACTTTCCTTTCAACATAACTAAAAGTGATTCTACGGAATAAAAATTTGAAAGATTCACGTGTTTGTTATGAGCATTGCATTTTTGGCTAATGAGAATACGAAATCTAAGAAATTGAGTTAGCCATATTTTGAAGTAATACAATATCTACCTAAATTGGGTAGTTTCACATAAATCTCCATCTAAATTTGTGGGTCTCATAATAAAATCACAATATTTTTAATCTTTTCTTTTCTTTTATATTCCCATCACATGCACAACCAAGCATAATTTTTGACATTCCTAAAAAATTTGAAAAAGATTCCAATGTGCAAACCAATTATTTTCGGACAATTACATCACTCTCCTTAGTTTTCCAATTAATTTGAAAACTTCGAACTCCCTATACTAACAACCTATAATTTGTAGCAATACAAAACTAGTCCAGTTTAATTTTTTAGCAAAACAATAAAATTTGGGTTAGAGACTTATTTCACCTTAAAAAGTAAATTGTCCACACTAAGAGATTTTTTTCCCTTCAAATCATGAGAAATAGTACCTAGAAAATTAGGCAATAACTAAAATCATAACAAAGAAATTGGATAATCCCAAAACACCACTATATTTGGGCAAAAAACTGTATTTAGCCCTGTATTTTTAGAAAAAACCATAAATCTCCCGTATATTTTCCAAAATAGAAAAAAAGTATTCCCCGTGTATCCTTTTGGTCAAACTTGTAATATGAAATATCTAAAATAACTTTATATATTTTAAAACCCTATTAACAGACACTTCACCGTTATTTAATTAGTTATTTTTTGAAAAAGAAAAAGAGAATAATTTTTTTTTAATATCATAAGAAAAATATTTATGATATGTTTGTTTGGCGATAGTTATTAAGACATTCGTTTTTTTTTCAAAAGAAATTTTTTTAGATATTAATATTCTAAGGGTATGAATATCATTTAAAAAAAATATTTAGTTAAAAGTTTGACTAAAACTAGAATGAGGGTTTTTTTTTTAAGAAAATAAAAGGGATAAATTTGGATTATTTGAAAGCAGAGGATAAATGTGGTATTAACTATAATAGAGAGGGTACTTGTTTGGGTTATCGCTGTAAAAAAAAAAACGATCAATTCATGTTAAATCTTTGATTTAAAATATTAACTTAGAAATAGATAAGAAATTAGAAAAAAAAAAACCGAACAAACAAACACTACAAAGAGAACTAGGCATAGAGACATAAGCAAAAGTAGTCTACGTGAAGCCTTGATTTTCGGTCTTCTGTGGTGAGTTGCTTTTTATTTACTCCTCTTTCGCCTGACTTTTCAATCTATAAATTGAGCCTTTTGTTCCTCATGTTTTTTATTCATTCTTTAGGATTCTCCGAATTTCTTTATTAGAATTTCTCTCCCTATCTCTTTTGAAGGGAGATCAGAATTCATTAAAGCATCTATATATGGGCAGTTAATTATTTTTCTTGTTCTTTTTAAAAATAAAGCTAGACTTTTAGATCAAACTCTTTATTTATTTATTTTATTTTTTTTAAAAAATAAAATTTAATTAATGATCTCTACTTATTATAAATTAAAAAAAAATATTTATTATTATTTAATCCTCACCCTACCTGATTAGAGATAATGAGTTTTCACGCCTACCCTTAATGTGACTCGAATTTAGGAACAAAATCCTAAATAGTGGGTGCTTTTACCACTTGAACCAACCTATTTCATCAAAAGAAATACGTCCTTTTAGATCAAACTCTTATTGCATTTCTCAACAAGAAACTACATAGCTCCTACAACCTTAAAGAAGGTTTTGGGGGAGACGAGAAACATTGGTGCAAACTTAAAGGTAGTCTTCACATTCTTCATATTACTAGGTGTTTAGATGTACCTGACTCCACCAACATTACAAGGGGAAACTTATTTCTATAACTTGAGAAATATCGAATATAATCTAATTAATTCTTTTATTGAATTAATTTTCTTTAAGTATTACTAAAAAGAGAATTAATTTTCTCTATAATTATAGTTCTTACTATTCTTGCACGCACAGTATGTTACATCTTGTGGCTTTTGGATTTTTTTTTTTTTTGAAACCCTCTTTCTTTCTTTGTGTTGATAGGCATAATCTCATTCATTTTACAATAAATAAAAGGTACCTATTTCTTATATAATGCAGTTACATTAGACATGAAATGTCTCATGTTGCTCCTATATGTATATGTAGAGAAGCATATATGATTAATTAGCCAACTTGATGACTGTTGTGCGGTCTAAAATCTATATGTTAGTCAATGCCAAAAAGGGAAAGTTAGTGACTAAGTTGGACGTGTCAAGTCGTATAAAAATTTTTCTAATCGAAGTGCGACTTCCTCCGAATGAGTTAAGTACGACCAGTATGAAAAGGAAACTAGATCAAGTTTTATCAAGCGGGTAATCTACAAAGAAAGGGAAATAAGTTTTCTGAATAGAGATCGACCAATCATTCCCTTTAAGTTATTACTCAATTATATTGTTACTCCAATTGTATTTTCTGATTACACACTTACCCGTTTTCATAATTGGGAAACAATGAGCCACTCTCACCTATATGAAGGGAGCTCAGTGTTGTTATAAAAAACTTCTAGGCTACACTATGTATCTCTCTCTCTCTCTCTCTAGATTCTCACTTTGAGACTTAACGAAACTCTTATAATTCTCCAGAAAATAGTGAAAAACAGTTGACGTAGGCTCATCTTTTTTAGGGCTGAACCACTATAAAATTCTTGTCTCCTTATTTGCTTTGAGTTTATCAACCCTTTTTACACACAAGCCACATTTTGCAATTTCCTAAATTCATTATTGATAAAACTTCTGTCAACAATTGGCGCTAGAAGGAGGGCTATTCTAGTAAAAAGTTTGTCAATTTTGCTTCTTCAACAATGGTAAACCCCAGAAACACTACAAGAAATGCTGGAACTAGCCAAAACCAACCCCAAAGCACTGCTGTTGTATAGGTCGATCTTGCTCAGGATCAATATGCTGTGACTGCACTATAAAATATTGTCCAGAGATAGGATCACATGGAGAATACACTAGTAAAACTTCAACAAATCACTAATCAGATTAATGATTCTCTATGATGACTTGCTGAGGGATAGATGGTGACTCCACCACAGCACAAACATCTCAGAGAATGTCATGCTCAACCTGAGAGAGGAATTCAGATCCTAGAGACAAGAAACCACGACCAACATAGAGCCCAGCAGGAGCGTCATAGAGATCGCACCTCCAAGGGAAAAGGTAAGGTCGCAGACTTACTTTAGGAATCTGGTACTGAGAGTTCGAGCACTGATCGTGATCGTGGATAACCTTCTTAGAGAGCAACCATCAATCATGATTGTCTAAACAACGAGCAAAAATGTCAATCGAGGAGTGTCTTTGAAAGGATTAGTAGAGAGTCGAGACAGAATCCTGCAGACCTGAGACAACACCTAGAACAGCGACGTAGTCATGAGCGATCCACATCGTATCATAACGATCGAAGTCGATCTCGTCACACTATTACATTGGAATCTTCACAAAAGTCACAGCAGACCCTACTTGACCAACCTGCCTTATATCGTGATAACGACCAAAGGCCACCTTTGCTGCCAGTAAGAGATAATGCTCTTCCTCTAAACGTCTATGTTTATAATTTGAGAATCGCATTAGATGCACTTGTTGGCTGGGATGATGAGCTTACTGATGGATATCATTAATCGCCATTCAACGAGAAAGTTCGAGCTGCTGCCTTACCTGATGGATTCAAACTTCCTACCATAAATACTTTTGATGGGAAAACTGATCCACAGGATCATATGGATCACTTCAGTGACCTGATGGAACTCCATCATGTCGATGATCTCACACGTTACAGATATTTTGCTGTAATTCTCACAGGAGCAGCGAAGAAGTGGTTCCGAGGACTTAAGTCTGGTTCACTCTCATCCTGGTAACAACTTCAGACTGTGTTCTTGAGGCAATTCCAGGCTGCGAAGAATTTTACTGTTCCACTTGTAAGTCAGTCTGCTATTCGATAAGGTCCGGAGGAAACTCTACAATTTTACCTCAATCACTTTATCTCAGAGTTGACAAAGGTCAACAATCCACCTGAAAGGGGAGTTTTAACTCTAATAATGGCCAGAGTGCGACCAAAGACTAAACTCTGGGAAGAGTCACTTGAGCGAGAATGCAGAACCCTTGAGGACTTTTATCGAAAAGTTGGTCGGTATCTGAGGGTGGAATCTTCACACTAGAATCTTTATAAGATGAAGAAGGAAGGAGGAAAAGATGCTACTAAGGATGTGTCCACGACCAACAATAATAATAACAAGAAGTCAAACAAAAGGAATAACGAACAGTCAAATGAGAAGCAGCCCAAACAGAAAAAACAGGAGATTCTAAAAGCTCCCATGAGATTCAATAACTATACTGAACTAAACGCATCCATAGATTATATCTATGCGGTCCCAAATCGGCAGGAGCGATATCGTCAGCCGGAACCGATAAAACGGGATAGAGCGAGACATGATCCCAACAAGTTCTGCTGGTATCATAATGACATTGAACATGATACCAATAACTGCTATACCTTGAAGGATGAAATCAAAAGATTAATTAAAGAAGGGCGGTTGCGGCAGTACACTAGGCAGATTAATGAAAGGCGAGAAGAAAACCAACAGCGACCTCTAAAAATTCAACACGAAATGCGAACTATTTTTGGAGGATCACATGTTGGTAGAGATTCGAAGAGGGCGCAAGATAGGTATGCACGAGAAGCTCGACAGCAGCCGTTGACCAATGTTATGCACCTTGAGCAGTGACCACAAAAGCTTCAACGGGTACCAGATATGGATATCACCTTCACAGAGTAGGATATGAGGGAGGTCCATTACCCGCATAATGATGCATTGGTCATAAAGATCAACTATGGAAGCACACATTTATGGCGAGTATTGGTCCATAATGGAAGTGTTGCCGACATCCTGTACTATGACGCCTTCAAGAAGACGGGGTTGAGTGAAAGTGACCTAAAGCCAGCTGTCACTTCACTTTACAGATTTACTAGTAACAGCATAATGCCTAGGGGCATGATTGAGTTAATGGTTAACGTTGGAACTTATCCTAGGATTTCAACGGTAATGACCCAATTCTTAGTTGTGGATTGCCCCTCTGCATTCAATACTGTACTAGGAAGACCAACACTGAGGGAACTTTGAGCAATCACTTCAATCTACCACCTCGCTATGAAGTTCCCGACTCAACATGGAGTAGGCGAAGTGCGAGGCAACCAATATGATGCGCATACTTGTTATAATAATTCTTTAAAGCTTGCAGCAAAAGATGTGGTACCTCGCATAATGATGGTCCAGCTACAAGGCGAAACGTTAAGTGAACCGTTAATCGAAGACCTCAACCCTTGGAAAAATCGATGGAGAGGTCAAGACTGGACCTATTGAAGACTTGGAAGATTTTTTGATTGACAGGTCTTTGAAGGTTCTAAAAATCGGAGCGAAACTACAAGAACCCATGCGAGCTTCATTGGTTGCTTTTCTGAAATCAAATTTGGATATCTTCGCATGGCGACATTCAGACATGGTGGGGATCGATCTGAATATCATATGCCATCGCCTTAACATAGATACAACAAAGAAACCTGTATGATAGAAAAGAAGAGCCATGAATCCAGAATGCTACGTCGCATTGAAAGAAGAGGTAGAGAAATTACTCAAAATTGGATTTATCAGGGAGTCTTTTTACCCGAACTGGCTTGCAAACCCAGTTTTGGTAAAGAAACCCAATGGGAAGTGGAGAACTTGCATCGATTTCACCGACTTCAACAAAGCATGCCCGAAGGACAATTTTCCCTTTCTATGAATCGATCAGCTTGTAGATGCGATATCGGGGCATGAACTCTTAAGCTTTATGGACGCGTATTCTGGATAAAATCAAATCCTCATATACGAGCTAGATGAAGAGCATACCTCGTTCATCACTGATCAAGGATTGTACTATTACAAGAAGATGCCCTTTGGACTCATCAACGCAGGAGCAACTTATCAACGTCTTGTCAATATGATATTTGCAAAACAAATTGGCAAGACAATGGAGGTATATGTTGATGACATGTTGGTCGAATAAAGTTAAAGATCATGTCAAGCATCTTGATGAGATGTTCAAAATTCTTCGGAAATATCAGATGAATCTGAACCCCCAGAAGTGCGCATTTAGAGTAGGATCTGGAAAATTTCTGAGGTTCATGGTCAATCAGCGAGGCATCGAAGCAAACTCTCAGAAGATACAAGCACTAATTGATATGCAATCCCCTCATAAACCTAAAGATGTGCAGAACCTGGCGGGAAGAGTGGCTGCACTAAGTTGATTTGTATCCAGCTCAACTGATAAATGCCAACCATTCTTTGAAGTATTGAAGGGTTTGAAGAGGTTCAAGTGGAAAGAAGAATGTGAGCAGGTGTTCCAAGAATTAAAAATACACTTGGGTTCTCCTCCACTCTTATCGAAGCTAAACCCTCCAGGTCCTAGCAGTAGAAAAATGGGTATGTCTCAAGAGATTGTTGGTCTAGTTTGATCAGGGGGACGATATTCTTATATCTAATATTTAGTATGTTGTTCTAGTTTGGTACCTTACAATCAGTATTCAGAGTCAAGAGTTTCCGACTTCTAGCCAGGGTTATCATTGTTATTTTTTTCATCACTCATATACTTGAGGTTGTCGTTTCCAACCATGAATGTTGAGATTCTTGTACCTATTTTTGAGTCATCTTCTGATTCTGTATCTTTTGGGCATGTCCTTATACCATACCCTTGTGCAGTTTAGTATGTTGGTGAGATTTTGATGCCAAGTGAAGAGTGTCTATTCCACATATTTTTATTAACTCGTATTCAGTTTACTACTCATAAATTCTATAGTCAAGTATTCCTTACACTTCGAGTGACTATTTCTTTTGATCTTGCTCATATTCTTGATTTTTACATGAATTTTGAAATGAAATTCCTATAAGGAGGGGAGAATGTAATAACCCAATTTTTTAAAGGGTAACATGGTCATTTAACTTGATTTTTTTTTTAAAAATTAATTAATATATATATATATACATATATATATATATATGCATATTACTTTCTCTCTCCATCTTGTCCCCCTTCCTGATCATCTCTCTCGCTCTTGCTCTCTATGGTTCTCTCAGCTGAAAGGAGCAATAGTAGCCGCCGGCCACCGTTGTGCCAAAGCATCAACCGACGAAGACTCCGTACACTGCCAGGAAGCACGCCGCCAAATTATTTCAGGTCGCATTCTTGGGCTCGTTAAGTTCGTCTCATTGATAGGAATCTCAAAGTATATATTTTACGATCCCATTTTCCCCGTTTTGAAAGTTCCCATTTCTACGTGTTTTGAGTTTTGAATTTTAGTTTTCAATCCAACTGTTAGATTTCATTTTTGTTGTTATTTTTGCAATGTAATTAGAAAATTGTGAAGTTTCATATATATATTGACTATATTTAGTGATCGGGATGAAAATCATTATCTAACGGTTTAGATTTTGTCTAGTTTTGTGTGATATCAGTCTGGTGTCAGCCCTGACCTAAATTGGTCGAGTCATATATCTAACTTAGCTATTTTGAACATTAGGAATTCAATGAAGAGATCCCCTCATTGATTTGAAGCTCCGTTGAGCAATTGATTTTTCACAAGTGAGTGATTAAAGGCATGGAATTAGTTTCTGACCCTCCAAACGATCGTCCAATCATTATCTTGAGGATTCAATAGCGTGAAATCACTATTCTAGTAAGGTAGGGATTCGATTACCTCTATTTTTCAACGTTTTTGAATAAAACTTATTTTCTGCGAAATTGGATCGTATTATGTATATTAAATTGCTTTGAAATTTTCTAATTGCAGGTTATTTTTAGATAAATTAAAATAGAGTCATTATGCTGCCCGTTTTCTATAAAATTTAATTAATCATTTTATTAAAAACTAGAGAATCCTTTGGATTTAAATTACTACATGGTTGTTTTCACACATCAGTTTAGAGTACATGTATTATAGGATCACACATCAGTTCTAGGTTAGAATGATGGGGCTTTTATAGTGTATCGTTGCTGTATCATTGACATTGTAGAGTCTATGAACCCGTGTGGTATATTTCTCCTGATTATCTTCCCATTTGACAGGTGTAGACAATGCGGTTACCCCTCCAAGTTTTGTAAGTGATACATGGGTGTACCTTCTGGTTATGGGCTAAATGTCAGACATGCAGTATGGCACACGTAATACTAATACCCTGGTTTCTATTGATGAGAGGTGGTGAACTCATGGGTATAGGTAGATTTGTGTCATATATTTGTAGACTGATTGATTTTCAGATATCATACTTTTTGTATATCTATAAATAGGTATGTGCATACGGACTATCAGTTTTGGGAATAGATATGTATAAGTATATATCTACATATAGTTTTACAAAAAAGTATTTTGGATTAAAGTAACCTCGCAGGGACTTTCCATCACTAACAAGGTTTTTAAATGAAGTAACGACTTTCCTATTAAACTTTTGAGCTAACCTTTTCTTTTTTTCCTCCTTTAAGGTGGTTGTTCATTTTAGTTTGTTGTCTTGATGGCGAGACAATTCGCTTAGCTTACATTGTAGTATTATTCTTATTCCTCTTTGGTTGGTCCTTAGAACTTATCTTATTCTTTTTCATTTCTATCTGTTTAGCCATATTTATTGTTTATGCTAAGTGAATGTATGAGGACGTATTTTATACTATTTGAGGATTTGGTATATAAACGGAACCCTTTGGTCCCCAATAAAAATATTCTTAAAGATTTAAGTATTTGTAGTTTCAACAAACTTTATAAGTTAATTTTTTGATATTCAGATTCAAGATTTGAAAAGTGTGTTGAATCAACACCGTAGTTTTATTAAGCCAAGTTTTTGTACAACTTGATTATGTTTTCTTGAATTTTTATTAGTGTACCTATTTTTATAAATTAAAATAAAGATGAACCCATTTAATATAGAATTTCTAATGATTTGAGGAATAAAATAAAAAAAAAACCAAGTACTTGATTTTCTCTAAATTTTATAAAATTATTTATTTATATTAATTTATACTCAAAATTATCAAAAAGTGACGGTCTTAGATTTTGATTTTTTGACAGTCAGATTTTATTAGGAATAGAGAATAATGCATTATTGATTATTTTAAAGAGAATGTCCCTCCCTTTTGTAATCTCATTATGTATATATCTATTCCTATGTGTGATAATTTTGGAGATGTTCTTTGTTGGGTTGGTTCTCTGCATATTCAGCATAGTACCAGAGAAATTTATGACCAGTTTACACCTTATTATTCTATGGATACTTAGACTATATTTGGTAAAGAGGAAAAGGGAGAGGAAAGAAAAGTTTTAATAGAAAAGTAGAGAGAAATAAAAATTTGAGTTATTTGATAGAAGGGAAAAGGAAAAAGAAGAGAAAAGGCGAGAGAAAAAAATGATAAGACCCACTCAAATATTTTTCTCCCGAAAATGGAGAGAAAATGAAGAAAAAAAAGTTTTTTTATTAATGTTTTAAAGTGAATTTAACATATTAACGCTATACACTACTTTTAAAATTTTGATAAAAGGGCAAAATAGTCATTTTAAAATATATTAGTTTTCTTTCCTTCCTACATACCAAACAATAATGGAGAAAAGATACTTTCCTTTCTATCCTACACATTTTTTTTTCCTCCTAATTTATTCTACCATCTTACTTTTTTATCTCTATACTAAGCATAGCCTTAATGTAAGAAACCGTGGAAAACTTTAAGGCTATGTTTGGGGGAGAGGAAAGAAAGTAGGAGAGAAGAAAAAATTAGGAGAAAAAGAAAATATGTAGGATGGAAAGGAAAGTATCTTTCCTCCATTGTTGTTCGATATGTAGGAAGGAAAGAAATCTAGTATATGAAAGATGAAAGATGAAAGATGACCATTTAGGGGTAAATATATACGAGAGAGGCAATACTTTAATTTAATCTCAGTAACCTCACCAATTACGATATTGTATCGGGGATATACATGTGGTATAGTATATGCTAAATAGATCGATTTAATTAAATTTTAATAACTTCAGAAAATAATTATATTTGATCGAAGAGATTAGTGATAGATCTTTAAAAGCAGAATGATTTTATATTAAAGGAATAAGCCTAATTATAATTATAGATTAATCATAATTATTTAGCCAAGTTCATTGAAATTAAGATTATTTATTAATTGAATAATAATAACCTAATCTAACTTAGATTGTGATCATATAAACAATGACTTAAACTGTTAAGCGAGCCCATTATAGGAAATAACCAAGCTATACAAGTGTGAGTATTACATGCTTATAATAGCTACTTACTCCGCCTTTTCACGAAAAAATAAAGAGAGAAAATAGCGAGATGCACACGCCTTCTACATAGACAAAATGAAAGACTCTAAATATTTTGCTGGAATATAAATACTTTGACGGTTTCATTCTATGTCTTAAATAAAGCATAGTTAAATGTGCATGTACGAAATATCTAAAGCTCATATATTGGAATTACAATAAAGAAATAAATCTAAATATTTTACGAGATTTCTTGTAAATTGTCAAGAAAATTTAAATACAATTTTGCTCTGTTCTTGGTTTTACAAAACTGTTTTGTGTTTTTGGTTTTTTTTTTTTTTAATTTTATTTTTTTAAAAATTTTCAATATCAAATTAGATTAGAGTTTTAGAAAAACATATCATTTGTTTGGTTTGATAAAATGAAACTAAGGATGATGGTTGAAGGCTCTCTTTAGAACCTGGATATTTGGAGAGAGAGAAAAATATTTTAAGGGATTTTATTTTCCTTTGTTTGGATTTAAATAAAAATTGGAGAAAATTTTGTTAGGGAAAGTGAGAGTTAAATTGATGCCATTTTTGAATATATAGAATTTTAACAAATAAATTGTGAAAGAGAAAAAGAAGCCTTCCTTAGAAAACTCTAACTGAATTACCTAATTTAGTTTCAAATCATTTTTCGAGAAAACTTCATTTGAATTGCATGGTTTCAAAATAAAATTCTTTAAAATTATAAAAAAATATTTTCTTCTCTTTTTCTTCTATTGACTTTTCTCTAATGAAATTTTTCCATAGCAAAATCCAAGTTTTAAACAAAACAGTCTAGAATAAATATTTTGATGAAAAATATCATGAACTTTGAATAAATTTGGACTACCCTTTATTTTTCAAATTTTGGAAAAAACCCTAGAAAATCTAGAAACATAATAAAGGGCCCAATAATTTTATTTTATAAAAAACTTCGACTTTACTATCCTCTTCCCAGATGTAATTATGAAATGAGGAAAATTGTATATAAAAGATATTGTTTGCCAAAAGTCCTAAGACTAAATTTACCAAATTATATATATATATATATATAACTGAACAGACCTAATAAGCCAAATTTACTTTTTTTTTTTATAGAAATAATGAGCCATACAAAATATATATACTTTTCACTTACTCATAACAATATTAAAAAAACCTTAATTTATTTATGTTCATATTTTTTATTAATTTTTTCTTAGACAAAATAACTTAGTTTTGATACTCTGGTTTCGTTTTTTTGGTTATATGTATATTTAGTGTTTAAGACATTTCATTAAGAAAAAAAAAAACTTTGTAAGACATAATATCACTTTGATACCTCGTATTTTGACACTTTGTTTAATTTGTACCTTCTGTTTTAGTTATTACTAAAATTGACTCTTAGATTTGAAATCTGTTATAAATTTATACGCTGGGACCAATTAATTTACCAGGATAATTTAATAAACTTATTATCAAATCAGTTTTTATATAGTTTATTTTCAATTTTTAAAATAACATCTTGATAATTCAATAAACTTATTATTGGATAAGTTTTTATATGGTTTATTTTCAATTTTTTAAATGGTATCTTGCTAAATTAACTATTCTAAATTGGTGAAAAGATATAAATTTATAACGGATTTCAATCTAAGGATCAATGTTGATAGTAATTAAAACAGAATATACAAATTGAACAAAGTGTCAAAATAAAAAATATTAAAATGACTTTGTCTCTTGTGATAAATTTTGCACCTATTTCACGATGACATTGGGATATTTTGAAAAAAGTTAAATTAAACATTTCATATTATAATATAAGAAAAGAAAAGAATTCTCGAAGTTCTTAAAATATAGTAATATATAAAGAAAGATTGTTGTCAAAATTTGTCAAAAAACAAAAGATTGTTTAGAATAATTTCTCTTAATATACATTTAAGCTATAGGGGGGAGGGAGAAAGAGAGAGGTATAAGAGAGAGAAAGAGAGAAAAGATGAAAATAAATAAGAGGGGGAAAGAAAATGAAAAGAGATAAAAAGAGCTGAACATAAGTGAAAAGTCGGTAAATAAAGTAGAAATGATAGAGAAAGTAAAATTAGAGAGATAATATGAGTATATATATATATATAGAGAGAGAGAGAGGACTTGTAGGGTAAAAGAGAAAATAGAGAAGGGGGAAAGGGGGAGAGAGTGGAGAAAACTAAGTAAGAGAGATCGGAGAGATAAGAGTGAGAGAAAAAGTGGAGATAAGAGTTAAAGAAAAGCAAATGGAAATGAACCAAAAATGTTAATAATATGAGAAACTAAAGAGAAGAGAGAAGTTAATAAAAGTTAAATGAAACCTCACATTAATTTTTAGTGCAATTGAATAGTTTTTACTTAACATATCTACATGCTATGTCAAATTTTGAGAAAGAATACTTAAAGAAATAAATATTTGAAATTTAGTTTATCAAAAGGATCTGTACAAAAATGAATCTTTACCCAATTACATAAAATATACTTTGAAACTTGACATAATATCAGCATACACATAATTATGAATGATAGAGCATCAACTTAATTATTAAGCTCTAGAAAGACTATGAATGATATAGCATCAACTTAATTATTAAACTCTAGAAAGAATAACGGAAGTACTGTAGCCTTGTAGATGTTATTGTCGATGATATTGATCTTGCAAATTCCAGCAACTAGAACAAACTCGAGCCGCATCTAGAAATATATCCATCAGCAGTTCATCAAATAACAAGTATTTTAATGTTTGGGTCGTGCCTGCAAAATTGAACAGAAGAATAGATATAATAAAAATTGAACAGAAGAATAGATATAATAACTTGAACACACAGTGCAAAATATATATCCAAAAATACGCATATAACACTAAAGCTAATTTTATAGAATTTATGATTGAAATAATGAATTTTTTGTGTCTATTATGTAAAATTCTCAAATTGGATTGAAGCTATTAAAATATTAAAAAACTCTGAATTCCTTTTATCCAAACAAATCATGATATTGCTCCTCTATTCTAAATGGTTTCATCATGAATTTCAATTCGTATTCTAAAAATTAATAAAGCATACTGCGACATTAAAAAAGTGAAAATTTTCAAACCAAAATATAGTTTGATGATAAGCAACTTGAAAGAGATTTAGCAGCATATTATTAGTATTTCCAATCTATAATAATTTCAAAATCAAGTCAAATGTATAGATGTATACATTTGACAGACTATAGACATTTACTTATGCCTGTATGTCAAAGACTTTGTTATTATACCCTAATGACTAAGCTTAATTCATTGCTATCCTAGCAGACTTGCTCAAAGGAAAAAGCTTAATTTAGTGGTATTCTATTCGACTTTTCTAAAGTAACAAGCCAAAATATTTATGAGATAAAGTAATATGCAAGCAGATAAATATGATTCGAATTGAGATAATTGATTTTTATTTCGTAAGAACCGTAAAATAATATCGACGAGTAAAGTAACATGATAGAGAAATTGACAACAAGACGTCCTTTGTATTAGCAAAACATACAAAGAAATCGAACATGCCATCAAGCAAAATTACTTAAACTACTAAAAACCATAGAAAACAGAAATTACAATAATAGTAAATATATATACAAAAATAATAATAATAATCCATACTCAATGTTAGTGACCCGTTATTTCAAAAAACTTAACTGCAAGGAAAATCAACATATTCATATAATAATCCTCAAATTTGAATAATGTAGAATACTCTAAATTCCACAAATATATATTATCTTACAATTTCAAGATTTTTTCTTATAATACAAACATAAATCAAACAAATATAGTTATTTCAATCAAATAAGTTTAAAATAAATGCGTACCACAAATTGAAAGTTTATCCACTTAGACCTCAACAAATTATCTCCAACAATTGACCTCAAGAATTTGAGAAAATCTCCTTATGTCATCTTCCTTGTCTGATGAGATAACATATATAGTGATTTAAGTATATAAATGATAAACATGTTCACCTCCCATCCAAAAAAAGAAAAAGAAAAAGAGTTACCAGGAGTACCTTGAATAGTTGATAGTGTTCATTGACAATATTTTTATCTGTGTGAGGTAGTTCGGTACAGATAGCAGCAAACAATACAGGAAAGGATAACTGAGAGCAACTGGGAGTTGTTGAAGTGTTTGATCCCATACCAATATCTTTTTCCTAAGATTGTCCAATTAAAATTAGTTGACTTCAAGGTAACGTTCTCATAAATTACACCAGAAGTTGCTATGCACAATTAATATATAGTATGTTAAACAATATTCCATTTAGTCACATATAAACTTCATGAATCAATGACTAAGCGAGAAGCTTGTAAATTATTGTCTAGGTGATACACACTTCAATTTAAAGAAAATAATAAGTGTATTATACTCCACGGCCATGTAAGTATTCATGCTTCACTCCAAAATAAAAAAAATGTCTCCAATTTCTCACAACTAAAATACAGTTGGTAGATACCAAGTTACTCAATAGAGGAAAATTGGCAACAACAAAAAAGTATTTCACTCCAAATAACGCAAGAAGGCTTTATTTCTCTTTGCATCTATCACATGAATGATTTGATTTTATTCTCCATCTAATAATATGGATAGAAAGTTATTTGGAAAGAGAAACAACCAAGCCAATTACATATACATTATTGAAAATGTCATGGATGATAAAATACATGATGAATACTAACATCGTAGTTAGCTAGTTATAGAGAAAAAAGAATTTATGATTCTAAATCACCCGACGGGCATATGTTATCAAGCATGAGCTTAAATTTTATGGAGACTTTTAATAGAAGATACAAAAAGAGTTCAAAAATCCAACTTGCTTACTATGTCAACACAACCAAGTAATTAAAAATGCTTCAATCTTTTTAAGTTTTTTTTTTAAAGAGTACATATCAACCTATAGAGATAAAAACAAGGATAAGCATTTTTTTTTGGTATAAACCTATAATTAGAGATGTAGAAGGCCTTACTTGTAACTGGGTGTAAAATCCTTGGTGATGCGTTGTTGGCCCTGAAACACTATGCTCAACCCCAACTGCAATACACAATAGTAATATGTAAGACACAAGTTTTACTAAATATAAGCAAATAATTAAGAAACTAAAGAGGACATAAAAGAGGAATAAATTACCGGTATTGTCGAAGATCTTGAAACTAACCACATTCTCGATAAATATGAGTGTTCATATTCAAAGTCCACACAATATAAAATCTGGAGTTATGCAAATCATTGGCTCCACTGTCAAATTCTTTACTGTCACGACCAAAAATCTAAAACCGTGAGTTTTAGTAATTTTATGTGAAAATATAATAAAATATTTATTTTACAAAATTTTAGGAGAAATCAAGTATTAGATAATTTTGTTTTAGTCCTCACATCATTATAAATTTTATAATCATTAAAATTTTTATTAGTTTTAATTACTTAAGAAAAATACCCATCAAAGTTTAAAAAAATTTCTAACTATCTCATTTGGAAATTTGTTGAGAAATCATAAATTTTGGCAAATTGAGTTCAACTAAAACCCTTAGTTCAATGTCCAAAATAGATTACATAAAATCACTTGCAATTTCAAGTTCTTAAATTATCAATAAAATTACCCTCATACATCCACTGACTAACCTTGGCTAAATAATTGAATAAGAAAAGAAAGTCAACAGAATATGAATACCTCTAGGGATTAAGAGTAGAATTGCAGGAACAAGCTACACAGTTTGTCTAACCACTGAAATTACTACCTTAACTAGACAAATACCTGAAAGGGGAAGAAGTAGGGGGGTGAGCATTCACATGCTTGATAGAAATTCAATTACTCTTTTGGGTGGATGCAATTTTACCAAACCTGCATGGTTAATACCTTTTCTAAAATCCATTTATAAAATAATTAGAATCTAGAATGATCATATATTCAAAACCAAATCTAAAACTATATCATTGTACATATCATACATCAACAAGAATATAAGTGAGCTCTTATCCTCTCATTACGGCCATGTAATACCTCTGTAGTAGAGGTACCCAGCATCTTGATACTACTCGTAGGCATATTAACAAAATGGAACTCAAGTGCATGATCCTATGGTATGTATAACATATAACAATTCACAATAACCATGCATCTATGAATCAAATCATGCTTTAAAATCCAATTTGGCATTATTCTGAGATTTTATATAACATAGGAAGTACACCACTATTTTACCCCATAATTACAATATAAAAATATGTAAAATAATCCACACAGTCCAATTATAGTATAATCCAATAATTTTCAATAGTTTGTCAAACCATCTTGAAATTACGATTTTTATATATAAGTTTTAATGCAATTATAAATAAAAATAGATATAAAATTAAGTAATTGAACTCCTACCTCAATATCGTAACTATACCAAGTTAAAGATTCTCGAAAAAACTCCCGTTAGCCATTTGGGTGTCCAAACAGCTATTTCGGAATCTTTGTAAGCCTATTTGGAAAAATAACTTTTCCACTGGAGCCACAGATAGATAAACAGAGATCATCACCGAATTCAGAGTAGATAAACAGAGATCACCACCGAATTCAGAGTACCCAAAAAAGTTAAGTTAGACATATACTATATCAAAAATGGATCCCGATGTGAGATCGGCCCATAGCATGCAAAATGGTGCGATTTATGCCACGAAATTCTAAGTTTTGTGCTGTAATCAAACAGAGAAGTATTATATATCAAAATTCATATTTTGACCTCATTGAGTGTAAATTCGAAGTCAGAACTCAGTTTTGATGTCCCTAGCTTTATTTACGCTCAAAAATTTTAAAATTACATAAATACCACTTTTTGGAAATAATTCGAACAACGTCTACTTCTTCCAAAGTATTTAGAAAAATGTCATCCTTGCTGATTATTTACAAAGATATTACTTTTCTAAAATATTTCAGAAAAAATATCATTATCACAAATTTATTTAGGAAAATATCACTTTGAAAATATTTGAAAAAGTGTTAACTTCACTAATTATTTGTAAAAATTGTTATTTTTGCAATAATTTTTTGAATTGTAATAGTTTTCTAATCTCAACCTAAGGCTCAATCTGAATAGTAACAAATTTCAAATCAAGTATTGTTTCAATTTGAAAGAATATCACTTTTTATTCTAAATTAGAAAAATACCACAATTTTCAATTCAGAAATTAACATATTTCTAGATATTATTTTAACTTCTACTAATATTAATTATTCATAATTTTTAACCATCTTTCACCACATATAATTACCTTGGGTAAAATAATTATCAAACACAAAAATTTATAAAAATATGACTTTTTACAAACTCTGGTAAAAAAGCCCAAACAGTGAAAATCTTACCTATGGCGAGTTATGATGGCGAGGATGAGACAAATCCAACGGTACCCTTGGTGTCTCGAAAAGAAGTACGGTAAAGCTCCGATGGTCGAAAAACCTCACGGTGGCCAGAAAATTAATGGTGGCCGATCTTCCTTTTCCAACAACGAAATCTGGCAAGACTTGGCGGCGTGGCTTCGTTGGAGGGAGGAGGTCATGTTCGGCTAGCATGTCAACTGGTCGGAGGCGTAGTGGCACGACGGTGAGGCTTGAATAGAAACAGGCGTTTTTATTGGATTTCGAGGACCTTGTGTGGAAGAAGGGAGAATAGAGGTTCTTTTAAGCAATTAATGAGAACTATAGCATCTGATTACAATATTCAGATATTTTTAATATTTTATTAAAAATAAGTGTATTGACGATAATGTCACTGCTTGCAAAATGTCCAAATTACCCTTTAAAACTTTCAGATTTTACATCATCTTCTTCATTAAAGAAATTTTGTCCCGAAATTCAAATACAACATAAGGAGTACGAGAGAATTAATAAGGAAAAATGGTTAGTCAGATTGTGAGCTATATACTTCCTACTTGGTGTTAGAATCCCGACAACATTCCAATGCCACTCAAGGTATAAGCTAAGAGGTACACATAGATTTATGGAATCATGAGATGACCCATCAATAGATATATGGACACCGTCATAGGGAGATGAGATTATTGTCCTTAAGTTAGTACACATAATAGGAGTGGTGATGATAATCAAGACTGACAGTCAATAATGTAAGACTCTTATAACCTGAGTACCGATTGTTAGGCACCTAATTAGAGTAGCAGACCAAATGTCGAATACATACGATACCGTCTCTCTGATCATATCAGATCAATATCACTTTGGGACAAATCCCATTTGTCTGTATCTAGAATTTGATCTTAAACAATCGCTGAGTTAAAAGACTCTAAAAAAAATTCTGAATGGAAATCAATACCCTTGTGTTATACAATACAAGATAGACAAATTTAGAAATTGGATACCATAATAAAAGTATAATGACATAAGCCATTCACCATTCCTCATAACTAGTGAGAAATAACCGACTATACCAAACATCTCTAGTTAAGGACAAGACGAGAATCAGGACAGAATAGAAATCTCCAATAGAGGAGTACATAGTATACTGTAATCTAATAATATATAGCACAAGTTTCTACGTAACAAGTAAATCTCAAAGGCTTCTTAAGTTTTTTACCGAAGATAATACCACATAGTAATTACTCATACTATATTTATATCCAGAGATTCTATAAGTTTTTCTATTCAAAAAAGGATTATAATATTAATCTCAAATCATCAATCACCTCCAAATACCTTCTAAGTCTTTAATACAAGAGGAGGACATATAGAAATGACTCGATGTCCAATATACATGATTAACAATACCATAAAATCCCAAAAATAAGGTTTCAATAGAATATGTTGTTTTTGCGGCAACATTTGTTTCCCTTCAAACTTCATTTCACTTTTAAGTCGAAAACAATTTGAACATATTTTTGAAAATATACATCACAAAAATCAAGGGCATAAATGAATATTATACTAGTTCACAATAAGGTCTCACCTTGGTCATAGGTAAACAAAATCTAAAATCCAAGTATTCATTTTGAAAATATAATTAGAAGAGTTTAATAACTCTTTATACAGATTCATGAATAAACTATTTTCACACACCATTATTTATGCTAGTACAATGATGCTCGAGTTCAACACAAATCAAGTAACGAGTCACAAACTCAACTCAATATTAATAACTTCAATTTTCACTCACAATAGACTTTGTCAATTCTCTTCTCCTTTTTTAATTACAGTTAACATGATTTCTTAAAATCCCAAAAAAATTTCAGAAGTCTTCAAATATTTCTAATATATCCAAGAAATTCAAAATCATATTCTTTTAACTCGTATGTCACATATACAAACACATTTCTGCAATTCTTTGTTTATAAAAGAAAACTCTAGGTATGACTTATTTTAGTAAGATTTTCTTTGCATTTTATATCTTTGAAGTCACCAAACTCTAACAATTTCATTAAAAATAGTTTTGAAATACACTTTTAAGATAGAGATTTTATAAAACATTTTTGAAAAATGGTAGAGTGTGTCATAATTAAAATTTTTAATCTGAGTAAATAACAATATATATATATATATACATGTACCTTGAAAGCCATACCCAACTTGTTTAGCATGTTTCGAGAAAATAACTTTTTATATAACTAAGCAACTTTAAGCATTTTTAATCCTAAGAATTTTTTATATATATAACATAGTTTATGTTCCCAAAGGAAATACTATACATTAATTTGCATGACTCAAATTCTATTAAACACTAAACCAGGCGTACTAATTCATAGTTTACATTCACTTGAAAAGCTAATTATGTGAATTTAAAAGTTCTAGTAAAAATATCATGCATTCGTACGTACTACCTAAGTCTCTTCAATACTTAGGTATTCAAAATAAATTTATTCCATTTGAAATCCAAATGAGAAATTATCTTAAGTCTCCAACGTTAGGAGTTCTCAATACTTAGGATGCCAAATTAAATTAATCATGCCAGTTCTCAATTATTCAATTGAAACTTCCAAAAAGAGGTCAACCCAACTTGATTTAACCAATGAAACATTATTTATTACTTAACAAGTATTTAACAATCCAGAGATCACCAATATCATGTAAGAAAGTTCTAAATTTGATTAAATCACCAATAACCAAATTATTTCTTACCCTAAAATTACAAGACCAATACATATAGATAGAAAATATAATTCAAACGAAAACTATATCTAAGTGCACAAATTTATTTTTCACTTATTGAAAATTTTCTCAGTCCATTAATCGTGAAAAATCATTCCAACTCTAAAAGCTTTACCTTGGAAAAACAATAAACTAGGCATGCAGCCACCAAGTAGGAAAAATAAATTATTTCATGTAAACGACTTTTTATGAAACGTATCATAATTTCTTAATTTAAACAAGATCAAATAACCAAATAATAAGAAATGAAATTAAATCATTTATTCGACCAATACATAATTAATTTCAAGCTAACCTTATAATATTACCTTTAAATAAACTCAACATATCATATCAATTTGTCAATCTACAAACAATATGTCATGCCAACAACATAATCGATTTAAATATCTTAATACAAGCATTACCACCACTTACTCAAATTGAGTAAATAAAGGTAAACAAAATTAATAGATTAATATAACAATCTCATTTATATAAATGAAATCAACTCAAGACAATCAAGGTATAATACACGGAATTACTATCTTAGAACCTACGAGATTCATATAGCTTATCACCATAATAGACATAGGAGTACAAGAATGAATATCCATCTAAACCGGAGATTTTTGATAGAATCAAAATCCACTAGTCTCGTGTCAACCCCAACACTTCTGAGACTAGAATTTTTGAGATATTACCATCCCAAAAATACTAGAGCTTTACTCTAGGGAGATGAATGAAAGATTCAAGACAAATTAGAGTAAAGACAACATATTTAGCCAATTCCTAAGTGATGTATGAGGTATTTGTCAAACACTTTCCAAATCCTTTTTATACAGCAAAATCTTAAAGGCAAGATCCAAGACAGATTTGAAGCCTGAAGCTCTGATACCAATTCTATCACAACCGAAAATCCAAAACTGTGACTTTTAGTAATTTTACGTAAAAATATAATAAATATTTATTTTACAAAATTTAGGAAAATCAATTTTTAGATAATTTTGTTTTAGTCCTCAAATCAATATAAATTTCATAATCATTAAAACTTTTATTAGTCTTAATTACTTAAGAAAAATACCCATCAAAGTTTAAGAAAATTTCCAACTATCTCATTTGGAAACTTGTTGAGAAATCATAAACTTTGACAAATTGGGTTCAACTAAAACCTTTAATTCAATGTCTAAAATAGGTTACATAAAATCACTTGCAATATCAAGTTCTCAAATTATCAAGAAAATCACCCTCATATATCCACTTACTAATCTTGGCTAAATAATTGAATAAGGAAAGAAAGTCAACAAAGTATGAACATCCACCAGAGATTAAGAGTAAAACTACAGGTACAAGCTACACAACTTGTTTGACCACCGGGATTACTACCTCAACTAGATAAACACCTCAAAATAGAAGAAGTAGGGTAGATGAGCATTCATATGCTCAGTAGAAATTCATTTACCCTTTTAGGTTAATGCAATTATGCCAAACCTGCAGGGTTAATACCTTTTCTAAAATCTATTTAATTTATAAAACAATTAGAATCCAAAATAATCACATATTCAAAACCAAATCTAAAACTACATCATTGTACATATCATATATCAATAAGAAGATAAGTAAGCTTTCATCCTCCCATCACAGCCCTACAATACCTCTATAATAGAAGTACCTAGCATTCTGATACTGCACGTAGGCGTATCAGCAAAAACATGCGCAAGGGTCTAGGTCTTTCATCTAGCGTTGCAGCAACTCGTCACGATCTAAATTACCATGATGTAATAATGGAACTCAAGTGTATAATCCTATGGTATGTATAACATGTAAAAATTCACGATTACCATGCATACATGAATCAAATCATGCTTTAAAATCCAATTTGGCATTATTATAGGATTTACTGTAATAAGGGAAGCATATCGCTATTCTGCCCCATAATCACAACATAAAAATATGTAAAACAATCCACACAGTCCAATCTAAGTACAATCCAATAATTTGTCAAACGATCGTGAAATCACAATTTTTCATAAATTAGTTTTAATGCAATTATAAATCAAAACAGATATAAATTAGGTAATTTAGCCCTACCTCAATATCGTAACTATACAAAGCTAAAGATGCTTGAAGAAACTATCATTGGTCATTTGGGTATTCAAATAATTGTTTCGAGATCTTGGTAATCCTATTTAGAAAAGTAACTTTTCCACTGGAGCCTCAAATGGAGAAACAGAGATTACCACTGAATTCAAATCACCAAAAAATATTGAGTTAGATATATGTTATATCAAAAACGAGTCTTGGTGCAGGACCATCTCATGGCATGCAAAACAGTATAATTTGAGTCACGAAATTCTAATTTTTGTTCGATAACGAAATATAGTGGTATTATATATCAAAATTCATGTGTTGAGCTCACTGAGTCCAAATTCAACAAGCTTTATTTACGCTTAAAAATCCGAGAATTACATAAATACAATTTTTTAGAAATAATTCGAAAAATGTCTACTTTTTCCAAAGTATTTAGAAAAATTTCATCCATGCTAATTATTTACAAAGATATCACTTTTCTGAAATATTTAGAAAAAATATCATTATCACAAAATTATTTAGGAAAATATCGCTTCAAAAATATTTGAAAAAGTGTTAACTTCACTAATTATTTGTAAAAATTATTATTTTGCAATAATTTTTTGAAATATAATAGTTTTTTATTCTCAACCCAAGGCCCAATCTGAATAGTAACAGATTTCAAATCCAATACTGTGTTGATTTGAAAGAATACCACTTTTTTCTTTTGAATTAGAAAAATACCACAATTTTTAATTCAAAAATTAACACACTTTCATATATTATTTGAAATTTTACTAACTGTAATTATTCATGATTTTTAATCATTTTTCACCTCATATAATTATCTCGGATAAAATAATTACTGAACAAAACAAATTATAAAAATATGACTTTTTACAAAGTTTGGTAAAAAGGCCAAAATAGTGAAAATCTTACCAACATTGAGTTAACAGCCGAGACTAGTCGGAAAATGATGGTGACGATGAGACGAATCCAACGGTACTCTCGGTGTCTCGAAAAGAGGTTTGGTGAAGTTTCGGTGGTCGAGAAAGCTCACGATGGCCGGAAAATTCAAAGTGACCAATATCCTTTTTCCAGCGACGAAATCTGCCGAGATTTAGCAACGTGAGTTTGTTAGAGAGAGGAGCTCATGGCAGGCCAGCATGTTGGCTGATCAGAGGTACGGTGGCATGGTGGCAAGGCTTGAACAAAAGCTACCGTTTTAGTGGATTTCGGGGACCTTATGTAAGGAAAAAAGGAAAATAGAGGTCCTTTTAAACAATTAATGAGAATTGTTGCACCTAGTTATAATGTTCGGATATTTTGAATATTTTATTTAAAAATATGTATTTACGACAATGCCATTACTTGCAAGATGTCCAGATTTACCCTTTAAAACTTTCAGATTTTACACTCACCACTTGGATTAAACTCTTCACTTCTCGAGTCTATGATTTCTATGTTTCCCAGTATAACACGACATAAGACCATGTGCTGAATCCCATTTCTATCGGCCGCACAATACACTGAGTTGTAAATAGATAAAAAGTTCAATCCCTTGTTTTTAAAATGTAAAAATAATAATATACTAAATAAACTATGAGGAAATAAAATGCATAAATTAATCATTCATTCTTACGTGTTAATCTTTTAATATCAACTTATTTTATTCAAATATAAGGAAGCTATTCTCACTTTTCTAACCCAAGGTGTGTTCATAAAAAATATTGGGACATTCAATTTACTTTGCATAAGTGAAAAGCGAAGAAGAGGCATGACAAACCTAGTGTAGGGGCAACTAGTCGAGGTCAGATGAATACCAACCCCACATGTAGATTTCATTGTTGAGGATCCAACACCAAACCTATACCTAATTATCGTAGAGATTTCTTGATCTGATGAAGCAGGCCAAGCATACTGGACATTCGCATTGCCACACGGTTTTTTGTGATTTCAATTTGCTTTCGGAAAAGTTCCCATCTCGTTTGAAGCGAAGTACTTGAACAACGACAAATACTGAGTATTTCTACCGTACCAAAAGCTACCATTCCCTCTAGAAATTTTTTTTGCACAAAACTACAATCCAACTCTCGATTAAGATACTCTTTAGCTATGTCTGGTTGCTCTATATTTTCTTTTACTTTCAAAGTAGTTTGTTTATGTTTCTTCGACATAAATTTGTCCAATCCATTTACTTTGATTTCTAGTTGAAGCTTGTTGGGATGAGACTGGCAACACTTAGTAGCCAATGATTCCCCTTTTTTCCTATGTTCACATTGGTTATTCACTCATTGTGCATCATTATTGGAAAATATTTCGGGGAAGAAACTTTTCCCCGCTTCATCAATCCAAGCAATTGTGAAAACCTAATTTTTAAAAGGGTAATAAAATAATTTAAACTTAACCGCATTTTGATAAATAATAATTTTTAGAATTAATAATATTTTAACTAAGTGGTGGGACCCACTTTTGAATTTTTAATACACTCTCTTCCATTAATTTCCTCTTACCGACAATCTCTCTATCTCTTTTCCTTTCCCTTTTTCTTCTTCTTCTTCTTCTTCTTCATCATTATCATAACCTTCAACCAAGAACCAGCTACCACCATGACAAGCCCAAGCTTTTTCCGACCCTCAACAGCTCTTACTTTTCGGCAAATCAACTCTGGGAAACCGATTTTGAGTTTTTTGGGATATTCTATAAATTAATTTGTGATGTTTATACAATTATATTTGTGAAGTTGTTCATATGGTCATAAAAATTATACGAGGAAGGAAAAGAAGATTGAATCATTAATAAATACGATGGTGTTATGTTAAAATGATATCCAGTTAGAGAGAAATCTTAAATTGAAGAATGTGACATTTTTTTGATTCAGGAAAAAAGTGATAATTTTGTAAAACTAAATACTAGAGTCTGTTACTCTTCAGATTTGGGCCTTGAGCTGAGATTAGAAAATTATTACTCGCTGAATTATTATTACAGAAATGACATTTTCTACAAATAATTAGTGAATTTGACATTTTTTAAATATTTTCAGAAGTGATATCTTCTGAAATAATTTTGTGAAAGTGATAATTCTTTTAATATTTCAGAAAACTGGTATATCTGAAAATAATTAGCAAAAATGATATTTTTCTAAAACTTTGGAAAAGTGGACTTTTTAGAATTGTTTCCAAAAAAAGGTATTTATGAAATTCTCGGATTTGTGAGCGTAACTAAAGCTAGGGATCTCGAAACTAAGTTCTGACTTTGAATTTGGACTCAGTGAAATCGAGACATAAATTTTGATATAAAATACCACGATGTTTAATTGTAAAACGAAAATTAGAATTTCTTAGCATAAAAATTGCACCATTTTGCATGTTACAGACCGGTCCTGTATCGGGATTTGTATTGAACAAGGTATATGTTTAATCTAGTATTTTTGAGTGCTTTGAATTTAGTGGTGCTCTCCATTTTTCCATTTGAAGCTCCGAGAGAAAAGTCATTTTTTCAAGTGGACTTACCGAGATTCGGAAACTATCCTTCGAATACGCGAGTGATCAATAGGTATTTCTTTGTGCATCGTTAGCTTGATATTGCTACCCTATCAAGGTAGGGGTTCAATTGCCTAGTTTTATAAATGATTTAATTTAAAATTTTCATTATGACTATTTTGTGAAAAATCGTGAATTAAACAATATTTTAATGAACTATTGGAAAATCTTGGATTATTCTAGAATTGGACTATATGACTCTATAAATATTATAAAATCATGATCTTAGGGTGATTTAGAGGATTTCTTACCCAATGTACAGTAAATTCCAGAATAATATCAAGTGGAGTTTTAAAGCATTGTTTGGTTATGTTTTGCATGGTTATTACATGTATCTTGTTACAATACATATCATAGGATCACATATGAGATACATCTTAGGCATCACGATGTTATAGTAGGCGGACTAGTACACCCGCTTTCGGTGAGAGTCAGTAAACCTGTACGGGATTTTTTTTTCTGATTACTCCTATTCGGTAGATGTAGGCATTTAGTTGTCCCTCCACTTCGGTAGTCTTAGACACATGAGTGTCTCTCCGGTTTCCTGAGATAGGTATCAGGCAGAGAGTACATAGTACATGTAGTACGATTTATTCTGGTTCGTGAAAAGAGAATGTGAGCTCATGGGATGAGACGATTTGTGATATGTACAATTATATGGATTTGGTTTTGGTTTTGAATATGAGATTATTACAGATATCAATTGTTTTACAAATTTGGTTTATAAATGAGTTTTAGAAAAGTATTAACCTACATGTTTGGTAAAATTACATTTATTCAAAAAGGTAATTAAATTTTTACTAAGCATGTGAATGTTCACCCCTCTATTTCTCTCACTTTCAGGTGTATGTCTAATTAGAGTTGTAATTCTAGTGGTCAAATGAGCTGCATAACTTGTACAGGTAGTTATACTCTAGACCCCTGGTAGATGTTCATACTTTCTTATCATTCTTTCTTTGCTCAACTATATAGCCAGGATTAGTGAGTGAGTGTATGAGGATAATTTTGCTGTTAAATTGAGTATTTAAAACAATAATTGATTTTGTATAATACATTTTGGATATTAAACTAAATATTTTAGTTAAACTCAATTAATCAAAGTTAATAATTTCTTAACAAGTTCTAAAAGAGATTGTTGAAATTTTTTTTACACTTTGATGAGTAATTCTCTTATTAAATTAAAACTAATAAGTATTTTAATGAATAAAGAATTTATAATGATTTGAGGATCAAAATGAAATTATCTAATGCCCGATTTCTCTTAATTCTGTAAAATTTACATTTTATTATATTTTCACTTGAAATTACTAAAATTCACGGTTTTAGATTTCTAGTCGTGACAGTAATAGATTGCTCAAAGCGAGTTTCATTATCTAAACTAAACATGTGACGAAAATCAAGAAGATAATGTTTACCGTTTAACTTCACATCTATGGTTTCCTTTAGCTCTTTAAGGTCTAACCTCATAATATCAAAGAGATCCCCAGGAAAATCAGTCCACTCGTTGTCGTGATAAAATATTAGGCGCTGTGGTAAACCGCTTTTCTTGAAGTTTGAATAATGTTTAAGTGAGGATCTTCTAAAATGGGTTCCCTTGTTATGGCTGTTGCATCCCTCAGATTCCATCTGCTTGTTAGAATAACTCATGGCTGGTGCTGCAACTAAACTAATATCTGTTCATAAGACGGAATGCAAAACTTCGATTGAAAAATATGTAGAAATGAAATAGTAATCATATATTAACACAATATAAAATCAATTTTATTCGAATACTCATAATATAAAAGCAAAAACATTAGAGGCATTTGTTTTAACCAATACATATACAGTATTTAAGTTAGATTAGTACCCGAATCATGGAAATTTCATTTAATTACTGAATGAAAAGGAGCAACTTTCAAGTATAGATTCATGGCATATTGATCAGGATTTTAGCAACTAACCAATTGTCAAATTAATGTGATGACGAGAGGGCAACAAAAAAAATAATAATAAGAACTGGAAGCATATTTTAAAGAATGCACATCTTCTAATTAAGAAAAAATAATCAACTAATTACTGAGACTTAGCCTTTATTAAATCACAAAATAATGTAAATTCTTCATCTTTTAGTCAATTAAAGTGTTTTCTCAAGTTATAGGACATAATGCATAACAAAATTTATAGTTCCATAAAAAAAAAATTAAAACTAAAATAATTTAAAAATTTTGCCATAAATCAACGAAAATTTATGACTATTAAATACAATGAGGAAACTGTCAAGGTGAATAAAGATTTCTCCGTACAAATACCTAGAGGTAACAAGGATATAAGAATTATGGCACGTTTACATAACCGTAATTGAAATAAATGTGTGGAAAAACATATTGGATTGAAGTATGAAAGTTTTTATTGTAGCAAAGAGAATTTAAAATTGTAAAAGGCATAATTCATTTGTTTACTAGACCTAAGAAATAAAATCAGAATATGCTATAATTAATTTACCAAATTGCTCTTTTAAAATTATCATATTTTTTCAGTCAATTATAATAAGATAAGAATACTTAGGGGTAAATTGGTATCTTCAATTTTAATAATAAAAAATAATTAAGAACGAATTATTAAGGATAATGCCATTCCCTAGTGGGTTGTGGCAATAAAATTCCCTTTACTTTTTCCCTAATGAAAATTTCGTTACCAAATGTAAAATTTCATGAATGTGCAAGTATTTAAACACATTCTTTTTATTGTTCATTGCAGATTTCTCGAACATGTTATTAATAATATTAGCATCCCTTATTTCTTAAGATCATAGCAAGAAAAAACATTCACAGTTAAGAAAAGACAAAACATTCATAATTATTAGCTGTCTTTCACTCCGACATTAATTAACGATGGTACACCGTCAAACGCTAGAATATTTTTTTTAAAAATATATATATATAAAAAAAAAAAACTAGAATCAAACATAACAAAGATATGAAATATATCAAACCAAATTTTGAGGACAAGCTAGAACGATGAGATGTACCTCAGTTTGTAACTGTATCTTTGTCCTAAAATAGATTCACAAAATAAAAGAATTCATTGAGAAAAGCTTGATCTGCCCCAAAAGCAAGATAAAGGAATCTATTCAAAATTATTAATTTGCTCTTTGGAAAGCGAATTCTGAGACTTAAAAATAAATTATTAGCATAAACAAAAATCTATTTTCACAGCAAATACTGAATTAAAGACAAGAAAGACACCAATTAAATGGACGATAATTATTCATTTATAAAATGCAAGTCCTTGATCTTTTAGAAATGAAAAAGAGAGTAACGGCAATGCAATTTAGTATCTAAATTACTTTTTCTCTCACCACGAAAGACAATAAGTGTGAAACAACAGTTTACTCCAACTTAGATTAAGATCAATAATATTCCGACCAAAACTTGCACATAGCAGAACAAAACAATTATTATCGACTTAAAAATAAAGAAAATAAGGAAAAAAAAAAAAGACTCTGGAAATTAAGACTCTGAATCCTCATAGTTCATTGGATTTCAGTTTTATCTTTTGGGGGAAAAAAGGGGGTAATGATAAAAAATGAAAAGATCATAAGCTGAAAACTCAACGAATGGATGCAACAATACTCCATTATGATCAACTTCAGCTCACAAAACAAGACCAAAACCAAAACAAATACCGAAACGAAAAGTAGACAATCAGAAAAAAACAAATAAGAATACAAGAAACAAAAAATTCAACTGAGAAATACAAGAACTATAAACAAAAAATTCTCCAAGAAAACTTGAATAATCATTACCAGTAAATTAACGAAGCAAACCTTTATTTTGCTGAGGTCTGAATATATTTCTTAGAGGGAAAGAGTATGGGAATGAAAAGAGGGATATGAAAATTTGAAGTGGAGGGCATAAGGATGAGTAACTGGTGTTTTTATACAGTGGGACTTACATCAAACGTTTTTTTTTTCCTTTGTTTTCCTAAATAAAAATAAAAAATTTAGCACCGTAGGATAATAATACTTACCATAATAGGCAAATTTACCATGCCAAATGCATGTGGCACAGGCCATTCCGTTGTTAATGTAGTTTTAAACAAATATGGTTGATCTTTCAATGAAAAGCGATATTTGTTGAAATTACCATGCGAAGAAGAAGCTTACATAGTAATTAATAATACGTACTTCAATTTTAAAAGGTTTTTTATTATTATTTTTTATTTGTTGATTAATTCTCTTACCACAACAAAATGAAAATACTATAGCCAGGTGAGACAACATGACAAGAGAGCATTTACCTTAATCAGATTAACATTCAATAATCGGTCGAAATTACCAAAAAGTGGCTCATAGCTAATTTTAGCCATCTATGGCAATTTCGACCCTTTTGAAAGCGATTTTATCTAATTAACGCAGCTTTATCTTCTTGTGGTATCTTATATTTTAGTATTTTAATTCCTGTATTATAAGAGACTTAACAAAAAGAGAAATCTAAAATAAAAGGAAGAAAAAAATAAAAAAGAACTACCATAACAATATTCCATTTTTATTTTAAAAACTAGAATAGGATAAACAAGTAATTTTCTACAGTTCAGGTATTCTTCTTATGGCAATTTCAACTTATAAGAGTTTTTATTGAACCACCGTATATTGAAAATAAATTTGTTTAAGCTCATAAGAAGTGTTTAAACCCATCAACATGAGACCTAACTCAAACTAAATGGTAGATTATGCATACCTAATGATGACAAAATAAAGAATCAGATCTTTTTTGAGGCACATGAGACCCCTTTTTTTGTCTATCCAGGTACGATAAAGATGTATAAGGGTTTAAAAGAATACTTTTGGTGGAATGGAATGAAAACTGATGTTGCAAAGTAAGTACAAAAGTGCTTGACATGTCAAAAAGTCAAAACTGAACATAAGCGGCCTGCTGGAGAATTACAACCAATTGAAATTCCAGAGTGGAAATGGGAAAAAATTGCTATAGATTTTGTGGTTGGATTACCAAGAATGCTAGAAGGATACGATGCAATATGGGTGATTGTGGATCGACTAACTAAACCAGTACATTTTCTACCAATGAAAATCACTTACTCATTGGAAAAGTTAGCTGAATTATATGTGACTGAGATAGTCAGACTACATGGAATACCACGAAATATCATTTCTAATCATGACAGTCGATTTATCTCCACTTTTTGGAGAAAAGTCCAACAAGCCTTAGGTACTAAGCTAAATTTTAACAAGGCTTTCCATCCTCAAACTGATAGGCAGTCAGAGCGAACCATCCAAACTTTAGAAGATATACTTAGGGCATGCATCATGGACTTTAAAGAAGCATGGAATAAAAAGCATCCATTGAGAGAGTTCTCCTACAATAACAGCTACCAGGCCTCAATCAAGACAGCACCTTATGAAGTACTTTATGGAAGAAGATGTAGATCCCCAATCCATTAGTTTGAACCAGGGGAGAAACATTTAGAAACTACTGATTTCATAAAGGAAACCACTGAAGCTATTCAAAAAATTAGAAAAAGGATGGAAACTACTCAGAGTAGATAGAAAAGCTATGTAGACAAGCGGAGAACTCCGTTAGAATTCTAAGTTGGAGACACAGTTTTTCTCAAAATAGCACCAATAAAGGGAGTAATATGGTTTGGAAAGAGAGGAAAATTGAGTCCAAGATATATTAGACCATTTGAAATTTTAGAACGTATTGGCAAATTAGCCTATAAGTTGGCTTTACCGCCTGAACTAGCATCAATGCATAATGTGTTCCATGTATCCATGCTGAAGAAATACATCTCAGACCCGTCACATGTATTGAAGCATGAACCTAATGAAGTTCACGAGGACTTGACATATGAGGAGAAACCGGTAAAGATTTTGGCTCGTGAAGAAAAGATTCTTAGAAACAAGACTATACCTTTAGTTAAGGTATTGTGGCGAAACCACAAGATGGAAGAGGCTACTTCGGAACAAGAAGAAGAGATGAAGGAAATGTACCCAGAATTATTCTAATTTTCGAGGACGAAAATTTTATAAGTAGGGGAGATTGTCACTCCCTAGAAATCTTTAGACTTGTAATATTAGTAGAAGTACTATATACTTAGTATCGAATTTTATTAAATTTACATTCACAAATACTTGAAATTATGTACGTAGTATTATTTTAATGTTAAATTTTATTACGTGAGAAAACCATAGTCAATCCTTATTTTAACTTAGAATTTCTAAGTTAGTTTTCCTTAACAATAAATTGATTTTACAATAATTATATTATGTACATAAATATAATCTAATTAAAAATGTGACATATTTATGTCACACTAAAATTGTTACATTTTATAATGTAAAGTTAATAGTTGCACCAAAATAGTACCATGCCATATTTTGAATGGCTAGGATTTAGGTATATCAATCTAAGGGTGGAAAATAAGTTATAAAAAAAGATGAAAAGTAGTAAGGTTTTACCTTAGGAAGGTAATAACTTTAAATGAGTGGAATTAAAAAGGGAAAGGGATAAAGTTAATGGGTAATTCAAAAGGTAAGGAAAAAGGAAAATCATAAAAGAAATATTCTTTGGAAATTATTGGCTATAATTCAAAGTGGAAGTTAAAGACAAAACTAATTAGTAATTTTTGTCTCCAAAATAATTCAAAAGCTATAAAAAAGATTAATATAGTGGAGATTTTCTTTGGGAGTTAGTGGTATTGGATTCCAAATAATTGAAAAAGAAGAAAGATTAGAGACAAAGGTAGTGGATGAGTAAAAAATAAAGTAAAAGGTAAGGTAATGGAGTAGGAAAAGAAGATATTTTGACAAATTGATAATAATGATGCTTGGATTATTTCATAGAATGTGAAAGTATGTATTATTGGATACCTTTCATGGAGGGTCTATAAATAGATCATTCATTTGGCAATTTAAATCCATGCTTAACCTTTCAAATTACTTAGCCAAAACTATCTTCAAATTTCCAATTATTCCTTCTCAAAAAAAAAAAAAACTCTTTCTACCTCACTTTCTTCCAAATTCACAAGAGATACAATATTTTACCCATCGACTCTAAAAATTTAGAATTATAATCAAGAGAAGAGAGCACTTAATTTTGTGGTGGAGACATAAGAAAGAAGATCCAAACTTGGAAGGTATTTATTCCCTCACCTTGCTTGTTATATAGATTATATAAAAGAATAAATAGGTAATAACATATTTGACCTATTTTAGATATTATATAATTTATATTATATTGAGACTTGTTCTGATGATTTCTTAAGTTTCTAAATATGAATACTTCATAATAATAATAATATTAAAATCAAAATGACTAAACACAAAAAGTGGAAGATTTTTTTTTAGTGTAAGACCCTAAAAAAATATATGCATGAAAATGAACCAAGCTTAATGATTTAGACTTAGATCCTTAAGAACAGATTTTTATCCATTAGAAATTCTTTCTAAGAATTAAAGATGTTTTCTCAAAAGTCGGAAGGACTAAAATGCAAATTTTTTGAGTATTTGGGTCAAAAGTGTAATTTTGACAAAATATGGGTCAAATATGTGAAAAAGTTATTTTAGGCAATATTAAGACTATTTTAACATGTAAAAGTAAATAAAGGAAGAATATTTAACAAAACAAAATAAGATATAACTCAATATTTACCATTAGAATGTATAAATATTAGAAATCTTAAGATTTTGGGTAAAAATATAAATTATAAAACTTGAAATAGTGGGTTGGAAATTTGATATAAAAATAAAATATATATATATTTTAGATCTCTAATTAGGATAAGAAAAGATTTACTTAAATTTAAGATATGATATCAATTATAGGAAATAAGTAAGGTATGCCTCTAATTATATTTTGCCTAAGTTTAGTGATAGGCCTAATTAGTGCGATCAATACCAAATAATATTTAGTCCAAGTATGATTTTAGATATTAAATTTATGTATCCCTTAGTATGGTTGACTCAATTATTATATTTTGACCCCTAATTACGAATAAAGAAATTAATCAAGAATAATTCAAAGTATTTCTTGAAAAGAAATATAATTAAAGAACCTTAATTGATTTAGGATGATATTAATCAAATCAATAACCAAATTATTGATAGATTAAAAAGATCACTATCATCAAGATTAAGGAGAATCAAATCTCATCCATCTAAGTGAAAGTATAAATTAGTCAATGAATATAGTGTGACATTGTTTCTTAAATGTGAAGTTTTATAGCGGATCAAGACTGAGTCTTAAATATTTTTAAGCCCACTAAGTAAGTAGAAGTAAAAAATAATAATAATAATAATAAATTATGAGGCCAATTTAAATTTTCTCTAACAAATAGAGTATGTATACGTCAGGGCAAACTTCGATCTAGACGTACATAATTAACGAATAAAACTAGGATAATCATACTACGAGATAAGTAAAATTTCACTTATAGTATGGATGGTTGAAAATGTTTCATGTTTACAGTATGATATGTTTGAATTAATTTCATGTATTAACTTATCTCTATATTATTATTGTATGACCTATGTATAATATATTCTTATAAAGATACTTTTCCTATGCTCTAAAAAAATTGTTTTTTGTTTCTTTTCCATTTTTTTTCTTCTTTCACCTTCTTTTATTAAAGGAATTCTTCGGTTGTTTGATTTTAGTTTTGGTTTCTTTGAGGGTTCCGGCTTCTTTTTTAAAAAAAAAGAACTAAATAAGATAAAGAATTTAAAGGTGTCGTACCAACCTCTATTAGGTGAGGATATCTGAGGGAAGATAAGACCGACCTCCTCTAAGTGAGGATTCCCGAGGAAAAGTATGTTAAGATTATGACCATGGGAGTTTTCAGTTGGGTAGCTCCCCTAATTCCCCATTTGGTAGTGCACACTCGGTACGTACACCAGGACCCATAAGAAATATAAAATACTTTATAATCAAGAATAAGATAAAATCATGATACAATATCTTATAATAAAGCATAAAGTAATGATTTCATAAAACAACATAATTGAACTTTCAAAAAAAAAAAGAGAGAATTGTTTGTTCATAAGTAAAATATTTTGTGAGAATTTCATTGTACTTACTGAGCGAAAGCTCACATTTTATGAGTATTCATGCTATAGATATCAAAGGAAAGAAACCTCTGATTTGATTGATGGGTTAGTTGGAATTGAGGCGGGGATGATGCGAGGCATGGGTAATGGAATACCGTCATTAAAATTTCTTCCGCATATATTTTATTATGAGACAAATGATTTCAATTATGTAAGCTTGATATTGTTTGAAAATATTCTTATAACTTAGCATTTATTTCGTAATGCATGATTTAATCAAATTGAACTTGAAAATGTATTTCGATTTAATAGAAGTTAAACAGACGTTTTTTTTTTTTATAAAAGAGAAAATGCTTTGATTTAAATAAATGCAAAACATAAGGGGTTCTGTCAAAAAGACTTTAACTGTCTAAGGAGAGCTTGAGACTTCAGTGGTCCGTATGTGACCCCACTTCCTCATATGAGAGCCCTTTATGGTTGCGCACTATTTAAATTACCTTAATAAAAAGTTTATAATCAAATTTAAATAAAGGAGACTTAATCATTGAGAAGCATTTACTTATTTTTAAAATTTAAGTAAATCGTTAGTTGTGAATATAAATCTCTTGAAAAAAAAAAATTCATGAATTTTTCAGCATCTAATTTTTTTTAAGCTAATAAGGTAAATAGTTAACGGTTAAAAAAAGTCGGGTCGTTACACTACTAAAAGGTAAGGCCCTATCCCATTCAAGATTACTTTATTATATGGTCTATCATTCACTCAAACATTGTTCCGTTCACGCCGAAATTCTGGCAACAACTCCCCACAGTTCTCCTAAGTGTGCTACATATATGTACACACTTGGAGAACATAAGGAGATATCACTAGAACTCAACCAGAGAACAATGTTTATAAGCAAACGATAACACATAACGTGTAATCCCAAATTGTCCAAACGGGACAATTCAGAAGTCGATAACGAGATACATAGTCTCTCACCGATTCCTGAACAGGTCTAAGGTAATTTATTTTGTACATAAAATAAATCATGTATATATTAAAGATAGTTGATAAGCGTACATATTTGAAAAGAAATCATCAACCGACAGAATAACTGTAGATTGATTATTCTCTTCTATAAGTATTTTCGTAATTTCAGGACTTCTAGGGGTGTCATAGGGGTATTTCGGAAAATCTACATTTTTTATTGGTATCTCGTGTACTCTAGGGTTATTTTGGGAAATTTAGCATGTTTTATGTCTTATAGAGGTGTTTTATCATTTTAGGTGTCATATGATTATTTTTTATTTAATACATAATTTTTATTTACTATGATTTTAATCTAATATTAAAAATTATTATGTATATTATGAAATCTAAAATTTTTAAGGGGTAACATTTTAAGTACCAAAAAAAAGGGGAGAACTTGTACCGCTTTTATTCTCCCCTTTTAGGGGATCCTAACCACTAAGGATCCTTTATAAGACGGTACAAGTTCCACCCTCTTTTTTTAGTGTTCAATATTTTATTACATATTTTAGTGCACTAAAATGATGAACACATGTTCCAAAAATTATGTTTAACAAGCTACACACATGGCACCGAGTACCAAGAGATGTGCACACTAAGTGTGTACACTCAGCATTTAATACCAAGTGTATGCATATATGTGCACACACAATACTTGTAGCCAAGTATGTGCACATTTCCACAACAAAATTAGATATAAAACTAAAATATATAGATAACTATAAAAACTAGAAAAAAAATCTACCAAACAAACATAAAAGTAAGTATAATATCCAAAATGTCCAACAATCAATAGATACTAGTGAGTAAAAATAAAAAGCATAACTCATACATCCAAACTCGAAACCCCACATTGGATATATATCATGATCATTTTTCCTTTTTCATGTGATACATAAACATTTTCTCAATTAAGGGTGCAATATGCTCAGCGAAGAGACACTATTATAAAAATAGGCATATCTAAAAACTAAATACGCTACTTAAGATGGTGAATCGAATCAAATATATTTATGCCTGACCTGAAATGAATTCAAACTTCAATGTGCTGTAATTCAAAGTTTAAGGTAGCATAAAAAGACATTATTTTCAAGTACCAATATATAATATTTGGCAAATAAGATCCAAAAGTCCCAATATTAGATAACACTTCCCAACTCCACAAGAATATAAATGTAACATCAATAAATAAGAATAAGAATAGTGATGTCCCAACATTAGTAACTTATAACTACACCTTTTTTTTTATGTATTTTGTAGGCAGTTTGATTTTATTTTAATCTTTTTTAATAAGCAAACTATAGTAGTTCAAGCAGAAAGATACGTATAATAAGAATAGTAACTACAGGCTCTACATTAGTCGTTTATGTGGTCCAGAGTCACGAAGCTTGCAAGTTGGCAATTTCTACATTTGGTTTACAGTATTTTTTCCAATTTTGCCTACTAAAGATTGTAACTTTATAAATAAAAAAACTCGTATGACTCTTTCACTCGTTAATAGATCAAAAGAAAATACAACAAATATCAAATCAGAAATACTTCCATTTCCATACATACATAAATACATAATTCTCTCTTTCTTCCCCACCGCCCCCCAAAAAAACTCGTTAAATTTCAGTAATGCTAATAAAGATATGGGATTTTCCTGCATTCTTAATTTATTCCATCTTCTATGATTTTTTTAATTGAAAACAAAAAAAAACTAATAGCCAAATTACAAACAAAACTCAATTAAAAAAACCAAAAAAAAAAAAAGAAAAAGAAAAGAAAAGAAAAGGAGAATAATTTTCTATTTTAATTTTCACAAAACGTAGTTAAAATTAATAAATAAATTAAGAATCATATATCTTCAAAATTTGAAAGTAAATTATTATCACATAAGTCATAACATAAGACATATTATAATATGTATCCAAAATTAGCATAAGTGTGAGTTTAATGACTTTGATAAAGACGTGGAAAATAAAGTCATTCACCTAACAGCACAGAAAATAAATAGTTTAACTTGTATCAAATTAAATATCCCACTATCTTATCAAAAAAGAAAAAAAAATTATACCCAATAAATGAATTCAATCAATACAAAAATTATCAGTCCGCATTACAAAAAGTCACTAAACAATTATCATGTAAAAGATTTTCCTAGTTGTAATGGTTTTTACTCCTTTATTTTAAGCTTTTTGACACATCAAATTAGGAAAATCAAATTGATTAAATAATCATATACATATAATAGCACAACAACTCAAATTTAATCTAGTAATTCAAGGGAAAAAAACAACTAAAAATCTTGGATAACAATACCCTTCCTGCCACTAATGACGAAGAACCCATCACTTACAGTACGGTAAATCAAATCACCAAAATAATAATGGCCATAGCAATCAAGATTTAATCAGAGTTAACTTCTTCTTATCCATATTAAAATTCAAAACAGATAAACCCCAAAAAACAACAACAAAACTATTTGCAGTTCTGTTTTATATTTCTAAATTTAAGGGGGGAGAAAAACTAACAGTTCATTTTTCCTAAAAATTAGATAGAACCAGAACTCAAAATCAAAATTAGTAACGAATAAAAATAATCAGTGAAATGATATTAGAATTTTAATTTTGAAAAAAAAAAGAGAATTGAACTTACTATTCAAGATTAAATAAATTAACAGAAACTGTAAAGCTCCGATGAGTTTTTCCGGTGAAAATTGAGAAGGAGATTTGGGATCTTCACCGGAGAAAGAGAGAGAGACAGAGATAGAGAGTGAGGAAATGAAAATGAAAGGAGGAGGTTGGGAGAATATCACCTAGAACTTCTTACTAAGAGATATTTTTAAGAGAGAGTTTGAAAGGATTTTTAAGAGAGAGAGGGAGCAGCTGAGAATGAAGCGAGAGAGAGAGAGGGACACAACGGCTGAGAATGTAGTGAGAGAAACATGATTTAGGGTAGGTTAATAATATAACATTTACCGACGGGTCAATATTTTCCGTCGATGAATATTTTTTAAATAATATGACTATATAAAAATGATCGTATTTTAACTTTAAAGGAAGACTTTCACCGACGGACAACACAAACCTGTCGATAAATATATTTTTATAAAATGACTTTTTTTGGGGTAAAAAAATATTGGCGCCCAAAAATTAATATTTGCGGGAAAAAACCCGAGTTTTTTTTCACATACTTTCTACTGACGAAAAGTTAATCATGCGTCGGTATATGCGTCGGTATATTGAATATATACCGACGAGTAGGCCATCGGTATAAAGGTCCCAAAAGTTGATTTTTTAGGCCATCATTTGCCGACGGGATTCAGTTAAACTATCAGTAAATGTCACTTTTCTCGACGAGCTAACCTAAGTCTGTCGAAAAAAGTTGATTTTCTTGTAGTGACTCAAGGTTTCTGCTATTATACAAATTTTATAGATAATTTTAGTCGATATAGTTGGCTCTACTCACTAAAATCCAAATATGATTTTCTTGATTGTTTTTTACAATTCCAAAAATTGGTTGAAAACCAATTTGAAAGAAAAACAGAGGTGTTTCAATGTGATAATGGAGGAGAATTTACTTCCGAAGCCTTTAGTAGTCATTTTGCTCAATGTGGTATAGTTCAATCTCTTTCTTGCCCAGGAACACCTAAAAAAAATGGCTTGGCAGAAAGGAAGCATCGCCATATAGTTTGTACTGCACTTACCATGATGTTTCGTGCTAACGTGCCCCTCAAATGTGGGTAGATGCCTTTCTTATATCAACACATCTGATAAACAGGTTACCCTCATCCTCTATTAATTTGGAAATACCTTTTGTCAAACTTTTTGGTAAGTTTCCATATTACAATAGCCTGAAAGTCTTTGGATGCCATTGTTTTCCCTCTTTATGACATACCACCACTAATAAATTTGAAAAGAAAACTTTTCCCCGTGTTTTTATCGGATATAGCCCCTCTCATAAAGGCTATCGATGTTTAAATCCAAAAACAAAAAGAGTCTACAATCCAAGACATGATTTTTGACGAAAGTTTCTTTCCTTATTCCCCTAAGTCTATTAACTCTCAAAGGCTGCAGGATATACCTCTTACAAATTTTCCAGATTCTGAAGCGTGGTGTCACAGGTCATTGCTTAAGAAGTCTCAGTCCAATGTTGAAAGCACTCCACCATCTATTGACACACAAGGAACTGCACCTAGGTTTCTTGACTATTATGACTATTGTTGGAGATCAAAGTGCCTCTCATATGCAACCACAGGTCAATGATATTGATCATGCTCCAACACAACGTATGAATGCTCTAACTCCCGATTCAAGTATTGGTGAAAGAGAGCTACAAGTAATCCACAAGTTAGCTGGTGACTTTTTTATTGAGCAACTAATTTAAGAACCTACACAACCGGTACTTGACTCAAACGGAAATAATGATGCACTCAATACTCATCCAATGATCACAAGAAGCAAATTCAAGGAGGCACCTTCTTTAATTTCATTAATGGCCTTCACAACCATGAAATCCGGCTATACTAATGAACCGAAAACAGTTAAAACTGCATTGAAGCATCCAAATTGTGTACAAGCTATGGAAGAGGAATTACAAGCCCTTCATGCTAATAATATGTGGACCCTAGTTCCTCGTCCTCTTGATGCTAATGCAGTTGGTTCCAAATGGGTATTCAAAACCAAATACAAAGAAGATGGCTCACTTAATCAATTTAAAGCCCACCTAGTGGCTTGCGGTTTCACTCAAATTCCTGGATTAGACTTCGACGAAACCTACAACCCGGTTGTTAAACCTACTACAATACGCCTCATACTCTCTATTGCAGTCACACAAAAATGGATCATAAAGCAACTTGACTTTAAGAATGCTTTTCTCCATGGTCATCTCAAAAATTGAATCTACATGGGCGACCCCCAGGGTTTTCTGATCCAAACTTCCAGAATTTGTATATCTTTTACACAAGTCTTTATATAGATTAAAACAAGCACCTCGTGTTTGGTTTGATCGATTATCTGAATATTTGTTGACATTACAATTCTATTGTAGCAAGTATATGTTGACATTACAAATATATGCAGACCCTTCTCTCTTTATTTACAATAATGGAAGTAATCTAATCCTATTGCTAGTATATGTGGATGATGTTATTGTCATAGATAACAACACATCATTTATCAAAGATCTAATCACTAAACTCAATCAAGAATTTGCACTAAAAGATTTGGGTAAACTTCATTATTTCCTTGGCATTGAAGTTAAATATTTTCCAAGTGGGTTATATCTTGCACAAACTTAATATACCAATGACCTACTTGAACGTGCAAAGATGCTAGAGTCCACAAAAATCTGCACCCCCATTGCTATTAAAGAACCTCCTTTCCTTGATGATAACAAAGTCGTGAATGGTACTGAATATCATAGCATTGTGAGGGCCCTCCAATATCTTACTTCCACGCGACCTGATATTACTCATGCAGTGAATCGTGTGCGTCCACATTTTCAAAATCCTACTATGGCACACTTACGGGCAGTAAAAAGAATCCTTCGCTATCTTAAAGGATATTTAACCTATGTCTTACGTTTTATATCTCAAAGTACTCTCACTTTGTCTGGTTTTTGTAATGCAGATTGGGCGGATTGTCCCATCACTTGTCGTAGCACAACAGATTACTATATCTTCCTTGGCTCCAATTGTATCTCATGGTCCTCTAAGAAGCAACCCACTGTGTCTCGTTGTAGTGCAAAGGCCGAATATCGTGCTTTAGCTTCAACTACTGTTGAGCTTACACGGTTGAGTCACCTTCTTAAAGATATCAGTATTCACCTAAAATAACCACCACAATTAGTATCTGATAATATGAGTTCTCTTCACATGTTCATTAATCCTGTCTTCCACACGCGGTCTAAGCATATAGAACTCAATTATCATTTTGTAAGAGGAAAAATAGCACTTGGAGCTTTGACCACTCGATATGTTCCTAGTCATCTCCAAATCGTAGATGTCCTCACAAAACCACTTACACGGTTTCTGTTCGACCAATTTTGGTTCAAGCTGGGAGTTCATGACATTACACTCAGTAGCTTGAGGGGGCCTGATAGAATACACTACCTAGAAGGCACAACAACCACTGCCGAAACACTACCTAGAGACTGACACTACCAAGAAAATAAAACATCCACTATAGCAACTAGTCAAGACCCAATCCATAATGCAATTACAGCTAGATAATAACAAGACACAATTGCCCTCCCTACAATAAAAGGTGTAATCATAAGAAAGCCGTTGGAGGAACATCTGGCATAAATCCTGGAATATTGCTTTATTTCATTTATCATATTCTATCTTGGTATATAAGTACTTATGTAGCTATCAAAACAAACGACACAAGAATAACATAACATATATTCTTTCCTCTCCACTTTAGAATTTTATAGATGGTAGTTATCTTGCAAATTCAAGCTAGAACAAAATCGAGCTGCATCTACTTATTCATCACTAGTTCATCAAATAACTTTAAGGTTTTTCTTCCTCACTTTAAAACTATTTCAACATTTGGGTGGCGACTGTAAAATTGAACAAAATGATAGATAAAAATTTCAACTTAAAGTGAAAATCATTAAACCAAAAAATTCATCATATGATACTACCAATACAATATTTGCGTAATCTACAATTGTCATAGTTAATCTTATGTATTTATCATGTAATATTTTTATATGGAATTAAAGTGCTCAAATATTAAAAAAAAAATTTCTGAATTCTTTTTATCCAATCAAAAGCGTGATATTGCTCTTCTATTCTCAATATTGGTTTCATCATGAATCTAAATTCACATATTTTAGAAATTACTAGAGCATGGTTCGACATTGAAAAAGTGAAAATTTCATATCAAAATATAGTTTCATAATAAGCTACTTGAGACGTGTAAAATCTTAAAATTTTGTAAGAGTAATCAAGTAATTTTACTTCAAGGACATTTTGGTAATTTTGTATTTTGGATTAATTAAATAAAAAAAAAATCGGTACTGAATCTAGACAAGATTATGTCTAGATACATTTGGGGTAAAAGTGAAAAAGAAATTTCAAATTGGGGACAAAAGTGTAATTAAGGAGGGACTAAAATGAAAGAATCTTTTAAAATTATGGCCAAAGTGGAATTTCAGAAACTTATTTTTTTGGTCGAATCAGATTGTGCCACGCGTCCCACTGCTACAGTTTTGAAAAATTGCATAAAAACCCCCCCATTTCTTCTTCTTCTCCATGGAGGTCCTCCCGAAGCCACCCACGGAAATTGTTCATCCGAGCCTCCACAGTCTGCCGCCATGCCAGACGCACCCATCCGCCGTGATCTGGAGACGCCGATGAACCAGTGCCCGGTGCTGCTTCCGTGAACCGCCGCCTGTCGCCGGAGAAATCGTGGCCAGAAGATTTCGCCACCGGAACGGTTTTTCGCCCGCTGTGTCGCTGTCCGACGTCCGATCACTGTGCCACCACCACCGTTGGATTCGTCTCGACTCCAGCTTTGATTTTTGACCACTCTCGGCCTCCAACTCGGCTCCGGTAAGAAGTTGGCTACTGTAGCAATATTTTAATATTTAAATTTTGTGGTATTTTCGTAATTATTTCAGAATTGAGTTATTTTCCCGAGAAAACTATACCACGTGATAGAGGAGTTTGAAACATGAAATTTCATGATTTTTAAGTGTTAAAACGATAACCGGAAGATCGTTAATTGTCGGGATGAAAATGTGGTATTTTTCTAAATATTTTCAAAATGTGGTATTTTTATAATTTTCGGATTTTGAGCCCATTTAGAGTTCGGGACCTCGAAACAGAGTTCTGACCTCAAATTTTGACTTAATGAGGTCGGGATATGAAGTTTGATATAAAATATCACTATTTTTAGAAGTAGCATGAAATTCGAGAAAATAGCTCGTGAATTGTACCGTTTTGCGTGCCATGGGCCGGTTCCGTACCGGGACCCATTTTCGACGAACCTTATATCTAAACCAACGTTTTTGGGTGTTCTAAATTCAGTGGTGACCTCTGTTTCTTAATCCGAGACTCCATTTGAAAAGTCAACTTTTCAAGTGAACGAGACGAGACTCGAGAACAACTATCCGATCAACCCGGTGATCAATTGAAGATATTTCTAGCATCGTTAACTTAGCATAATTACTATTTCGAGGTAGGGGATTTAATTTCCTTGTTTTATGTTATTTTCATTAAAATTTGAAGTTATTCTGAAAAATGAAATTTCGTGATTTTATTAAATTGAACTATTTGAATAGTTATTTTCATGAACTATGAATTTGTGAAACATTGTAGACTGCTCTAGATATTTTTAAATATGGTTTTGTACAAGTTTTTATACTTGGAATTTGGTAAAGCCATGGAAACTATACTTTGGATTTTAAAGTACCAAATGGATTTTAATTAAAAAATCAGAGCATGTCTAGGATGTCAAAACACTGCATGGTTGTTTGAGACTTTATATATATTACACGTTTCATACGATCAAGCATGAGAGTCGTCTTAGGCATCATAGTAGGCGGACTAGTACACCCGCCTTTGATGAGATCCCGTAAACCCGCACGGGGTTTATTTTCTGACTATCTCCATTCGGTAGGTGTAGGCATTCGGTGCCCCTCCGGTTTGGTAGGATTTGACATATGGGTGTCTCTCCGGTTTTTCAGAGATAGATGTCAGGCAGAGAGCACTCAATACATGTAGTATAAGTTGCTCTAGTTGTGATGAAAGGATGAGGACTCATGTGATATATTGATTTATGTGATGTGCATTATACTTCTTTAAATTTAGACTTTTATATGTTTTGACCTGGATATCTGGTTTGATTTTAGCATGGTTTTCTATAAGTGGTTTAAATACTTGATATTTATAGAAATGCTTTTCTGTATTACCAATCATGCAGATATGCACTATGCTTGTTTTATTATGGTTTTCTATCTGTTTTAACTTAGATATATATATATATATATATATATATCTAATTTTTATTTGAGTATAATTTTCTGTAAAGATTTTCTATATATGTCTCAAATGCTCCATATTTATTAAGATGTTTTTCAGAACTACTAACCATGCAGTTGTATTGAGAATTACTAAAAAGGTTTTTCCCAAAAGGGTAATTGAGTTTTCTACTGAGCATCCACGTGCTCACCCCCCTACTTCCTTCCTCTTTCAGGTGTCAAATTATTCTGTGACAGATATTCGTGTGGCTTGACAAGCATATTTGGTGTATGCTTGCAGTTTCAGTCCTCTTCATTGGTTAGTTCATACTCTGTATCATTTTCTCTTTTTATAAGTCAAATTTATTTAGCCATTCATAATATATTTACTGAGTGGATGTACGAGGATGATTTCGATATTTAATCGAGTACTTAGACATAGAAATGATTTTATGAAAATTATTTTAATTATGGGCTTATGGTTTTAAATTGAACACTTTCATTAAACTTAATGATTTAAATAAAAAGTTTCTAAAATTTATTATTTATCATGTCTCTAAATTTAAAATTAAAAATGCCTTGGAAATTTAAACTAGTAGATAATTTTGTAATTTATCGAGTTGGTCCAATATTAAAATTTGCTTACTCTTGAGGACTAAAACTTAAATTTTAAGTACTCGACTTTTTCTGAAAATTTTGGGAATTTTTGTTTATTATTGTTTTCACTTAAATTTACTAAAATTCATGGCCTTAAATTTTCGGTCGTGACAAGATGGTTAGGTAGCAATATTATTAACATTTTCAATCCATAATGGTTTCAAGTGTAAATATTTTCATTAATTTTATACAGTATAGATATTTACTTGTATGCATCCATGCTTATATGTGTCAAGTAAATATGAGCTAAAACAAAATAATCTAATTACTAAAATTTTTAAAAATAAAAAATAAAATTACACAGATAATAGGAAATAAAAAAAATATATAATCAGAATTAGTTTCCCCTTATAGATCAATCAAAACAACTTAATTGAAGGAAAATCAACATATTCTTATAGAGGTGTTCATCCGATTCAATCTACATTTTTTTAGTATCTTTATATCCGAACCGTATTAGGTGCGGATTTCAGATTTCTTATCTAATCTAATCTGTATAAAATGTTAAAATCAATTCAATCCAATATACAAATGTGTGGATTAGATCAATTACGTGAGCTTGATAAATAAACTTTTAAAATAGGACTCTATGTTAATTTTTGTCTTGGATTATTTCGTGTTATTATAAATTCGGGTATTTTTAAAAACATTCAGCTGATTATTGATCATCTATATGCCTATAAAATTAAATACAATCTATTAAAATCTAAAATTAAACTTAACTTAAACCTAAAATATTAAATAATATGTATTTTATTTAAAAATCTATATATTAAGTACGGATTGGTTGCTTTTCAAGGTAAAAAAAAAATATCTGATCCATAGAAATGCGTATTTCTATTTTTAGATCCAATCTAATATGCATAAATACATATACCTGCACTTTGCGAAATAGATTGGATTAAATCATGCAGATTTTGAACACCCATATGTTCTTATAATAATCAATAAATTCAAATATTATAAAATAGGCTATGTTCTACAAATATTATCTTAAAAATTCAAGACTTTATCATGAAACACAAATATAATTGAACAAATATTTTACTTTGAATCAAATAAGTTGAATATAAATGAATATCTCAGATTGAAAGTTTATGAGTTTAGACCTCAACAAATTATCTTTAGCAATTGACCTTAAGAATTTGAGAAAATCCTTTCACGTCATTTTCTTCGTCTGATAAGATATCGTAATAATGTAATTATAGAATCTCTAGAAATTTTTCCCAAGAAAAAGGGTTATCAAGAGTACCTTGAATAATTGATAATGTTCGTTGAATAATTTTTTGGCTTCATGAGGCAGTTGGTGTCAGACCCAAATCCCGAGCTAGTGGCAGAAAAGAAATTTTACTGGTGGAAATTTATAATTTATTTTAGAAAATTCTAGAAACTGCAATTCTTCAAAATAAGAAGACAACTAGTTTACAAAAATAGTTAAAATTATAAATTCCTACAGTTTGCGATCAGTATTAGACATAAACTGTTAATAATAGTAATAAAACATAAATATGCATCACATCGTCATCACAAGTGGGCATCATAGATAATACAGGCTAAATCCAAAGTATGAGCCTTGAATATTATTACAAATCCAAAGTGAGTATCTAAGTAATTATCAACCACAAAATTAGGATAAACTTCTTGGATTACTCTGCCCTGGAGTTGCCCAAGTCGCATTGTAAATCATCTGAGAAGGGAAAGAAAGGAGGTGAGCATTCACATGCTCAGTAGGAATTTTAATTACCTTTTTTGATATAAATGCAACTTTTCAAACCTGCATGGTTAGCACTTTTTCAAAATCCATTTATAAAATATGTTTGCAAAGAAATCAAAATCATAAGTAATCATGTTCATAGTTGTACATATCATAAATCAACCAAGAATAAGCATATACATGAACTCTCATCCTCACTTCATAATCCTGTAATACCTTTGTGACAGAGGTACCCGATATCCTAACACTACCTGGAGATGTGTCAACAAATCCTGTGCAGGGGCCTAGGTCTCTCACCTAGCACTGCAGTAACTCGCCAGCGATCTAAATATCCTGATACTAAAATGGAACTCAAGTACATGATCCTATAGTAGGCACAATATGTCATAGAGTGTGTAATAACCATGCATCAAATAATTTAAGAAATCATGCTTTAATACTCATTTGGTATTATTCTGGGATTTACAGAAAATCAAGTAGCATAACGGCTGTATTTTCGCAAAACCAAAATTTTAAACCTGCATAAAAATCATAAGAACCAATCCCATAACAATCCAATATATCTCAACAATTCACAAATTTATCCAATATCCAATCAAACCATTAAATTCCATGAAAATCGACATTTTTCAAGAAATAGGTCATAATGCATATTTTAAATTAAAATAAGTATAAAACTTGGTAATTAAACCCCTACCTCACTAGTATAGTAATATCACACCAATGGGTCCTCAAGGTGTCGTTGAACGTTCACTCAGAGGGTCGAAAACTAATTTCAGGCCCTCGATCGCTCACTTGTGAAAAATCAACTCCTCAACGGAGCTTCGAATCGATAAACAAAACTCTTTACTGAACTCCTAGCACCCAAAATAGCTAGATAGACATATGATTCGACCAGTTTGGGTCCGGGCCGACACCGGACCGATGTCACGTAAAACGAGACAAAATCTAAGTTGTTAGATATGGTTTTTCACGTCGATCACCAAATATAGTCAATATATATATATATATATCAAACTTCACTATTTTCCCAGTACATTCCAAAAATGACAACAAAAACGAAATCTAACGGTCGGATCAAAAGTCGAACCCAAGCTCAAAAATACACAAAAAAGGCAACTTTTAATTCGTGCAAAATTGGATCGTATAATATATACCTGGAGAAAGCCCACAATAAGAGGATCCGAATGCGACTAGTTTCGCGACTTTTCATCGCCGGAATTCTCATCGATGAGCGGTGGAAGTAGCGGTGGAGCTTCGCTCCCCCCCTCGGCAATGCGGTGGTCCAGTGCCTCAGAGCTTCAGCAGTTCGCTCGGATAGGCAGTGCGCGTCGTCTGGGCGTGGCAAAGAAGAGAGAGAACGAGTAAGAGAGATAGAGAATCGGCGAGGGTGAGAGAGAACGAGAGAGACAGTGAAAGTGAGATCGAGGGGAGAGAGAGTGAAAAGAAAAATATATCGGTTTTTTTTTTTAAATTTGGTCAAAAGACCCTTTTGCCCTCGATAAAAACGAGATTTTACAGTTCATTAGAGATAATAGCAACAACAAAGGAAAATATAACTTAGAAGAGTTAGAAGTTGTTAAAGTGTTAGATCTTAAACTACTTGCCTTTTCCTAAGATTGTCAAGAAATCAAAATTAGTTGCGACTTCACTCTAAAAGGTTCTATTAAATCTTAAAGTACACTTTGCATGATACTTTTGTTAAATAACAAAAGCGATCTTTTCAGTTACAAACATTTTCAATGTTTGTATAAACTTATATTAGAATGGCTAGAAGAGTTTGCATGATGCATAATTGAAAATATCTTGGATGGCAAAATAGGTGATGAATAAATACATTGTAGTTCATCGGTGATCAGAGGAAAAAGAGTATATTATACTAGATCACTCAAAAGCATAAGTCATCATGCAAAAACTTAATTTTTATAAAGATTTCTGATTAACAAAAAAAATTCAGCAACTCCACTACGTAATAGTATGTGTTTCTTTCTTTCTTCTTGTTTTTTCCTCTTGAAAAAAGAGTATAGATCACTATTAGAGATGTAAAAGTCCTTGCGTGTAGCTGACCATAAAATCTCAACCCCAACTTCAACTAGAATGCTTACGAAAAATACGTTAAGTACATTTACTCATGTTCACAAAGAACCTTAAGGGATTTAAGATTTAATGTAATTCATAACATGAAAAAAAATACCTAATAGTAATGCATAAGATATTATTGAAAATCGTGCCAAGTTTTGAGAATTATAAGCACAAAAATACATTACCAGCGTTGTCCAAGATCTTGAGACTAACGACAAATTCTGGATCAATGTGAGTATTCATATTCATAGCCCATACAGTATAATATCTAGAGTTTTGCAAATTATTCGCTCCATAGTCAAAGTCCTCTCTGCTTGGATGAAATTGCTTACTTCCAGGGTCTATAGTTTCTATATTTCCCAGTATAACACGACATAAGATCGTGTGTCGCACCGCATTTCTGTCAGCCACACAATAAATTGAACTATGAAATGCAAAGAGATAAAAGGTCAATTCCTTTACTTAAAATGTTGCATAAAAATTTCAAGATGCTTAATGAATCATAAGGAAGATTCAATGAATAAATTAGTTATTCAAGTGTACTTATTAACTTTTTAATATTAGCTTCTATACTCAAGGGTGGCAGATATCCCCAAAATAACAAGGATTCACTTTTTTAACATAGGGCATGTATCATTCTTAATAAAATTTGTATTACTAAAAAAATGAAAAAAAAAAAAACCAACTTTCTATGGCACGTATAATTTACTTTTCACAAGTAAAAGGAGAACAGAAAAGGAGGCATTGCAGACCCAATGTAGGGGAACCTAGACGATGTTAGATGAACACCAACACCATATTTAGATTTAATTGTTGAGGATCTATGCTGATCAAGCCCAAACCTAATTATTGTAGAGATTTCTTCCTCAGATGAAGCAAATCTGGCGTATTGGATATTTGCGTTGCCACAACACTTTTTAGTGATTTCAAGTTACTTTTGAAAAATTTGCCAACTGGTTTAAAGTGAAACGCTTGAGCAATGATAAATACTGACTTTTCCTACACTACCAAAAGATATCATTCCTTCAAGAAAGATTTTTCGAACAAAATCACAATCCAACTCATCAATTATTTAATATCATTTGTCTACTGATTTTTCCACTTTTCATGTTGGCTATTCACATATTATTCAATATCATTGGAAAGTACTTTAGGGAAGAAACATTTCCCTAGCTCGTCAACCTAAGTAATAGGTTGCTCTAAGCTAATTTCAATTTCTAAACAAAACATACGTAGAAAATCAAGCAGATAAGATTTACCATTGAACTTCACATTAATTATTTCCTTTAACTCTTTAAGATCTGTCCTCCCAAATAGATCCTCAGGAAAATCGATCCACTCGTCATTGTGATAAAACATTTGGCGTTATGGCGAACCACTTTTCTGGATGTGTGAATAATATTTTAGTGAGGTTCTTCTAGAATGGGACCCTTTGTTTTGACTGCTGCATCATTCTGATTTCATTTGCTTGTCAGAACTACTTATGGCTAGCACTCCAAATGAATTACTATCTGGTCAGACGTTGTATTACAAATAATACCATGTAGAAATGAAAGTGTAATCATATATGTAAAAGCAATTTGAAATCAACTTAATTTATTCAAACAATATTATCAAGCCAAAAAAAAAATTAGAAAAGCATTTTTTAACTAATGCATTAAGTTAAGTTAGATTAAGATCCTACTCATAGAAATTTGTTAATTATCAATGGAAAGGAGCAAAAGTCAAGTTTGTAAAGTCATGGCATATGGATGAAGATATTGGCAATTAACCAACAATCAAATTAAAGTAATGATGAGAGGACAAAAAATTTTAAAGTAAAAACTAAAAGAATTGTAAAATCTGGTATTGTTGACGGAGGTTTTGTCAACAATAAATTTGGAAAAACTACAAAATGTAGTTTGTACATGAAAAGGGTTAATTAATCAAAGTAAACAAAGAGACAAGAATTTTATAGTGGTTCAGCCCCAAAAAAGATGAGCCTACGTCCACTATTTTTTACTATTTTCTGGAGAATTACAAGAGCTCAAAATTACAATGTGTTGTCTGGAAAGAGGAAGCAAGAGTTTTAAAAAAAAGTCCCAAAAGATTTCAAAGATAAAATATCAAAGATTCCAAAGAAAATCCCCCACTGAAACATTGAACTCCCTTTATATAGATAAGGATAGCTCAATATTTCTCAATTATGAGAATGGGTAACTATTTAATCGGAAAATACAATTTGAGTAACAATATAACTAGGTAATAACTTAAATGAGATGATTGTTCAATCTTTAAAGAGAAACTTTTGTTTCCCTTTCTTTATAGCTTACCCGTTTGATGAAGCTTAGTCTAGTTTCTTTTTCATTCTGGTCGCACTTAACTCGTTCGGAGGAGGTAGCACTAACTTATGCATTGGAGGTCGTACTTAACTCTTTTGGAAGAGGTCGCACTTAATCTTACTCATGCCACCTGACACGTTCACTTGGTCAGCTTTTCCCTTTTTGGTATTGACCAACATATAGAATTTTAGACCGCACAATAATTACCCCCAAGCTCCATTAGTTCTTTAGGATAAAATGGAGCGTCCTTCTACTATAAGTGCGAGCTTAAAATATGCGATATTATGACCTAGACTTGAGACCGGTAAAGAGTCGAAGAGTCGCCAGATCTCAAATCTCACCTTTTCAAGATCACGCGCACATTTTTCTGACAAATGAAACTACGTGTCACTTTTTCTAAGAAGAATAGCAAAACTCGAGGAGAGTTTTCCCTTCTTTTCCTTTTTAAATAGACACAATGATCGCGATGATGCTAGCTGTTATCTTATTTCAAATTTTGAAAAAATACCGATTTAATTGCGGAAAATCAAATCCTGCGTGAACTTCGACCTTTGGATTTGAAAATTAAATACCTTGATCTATGGCTGTAATTTGACGACTCTCGAGGCATATATATTGAAAACTAATCCGCCTCTTCTTCAAAAAACCTATCGTCTACTATTTCTCTCGAAACCCGAAGTATTCATAGAGCAATCCTTCCAGCATCGTTCTGTTTCTCAGCTCGCATAGCTTTGTCATCTTCTCCAATGAAGTTATCATCACAATCCATCAGACGTCATCTTGGTCCCTCCGTCTTCGAAGAAAGGTTAGTATATATCCTCTCTCTCTTGTTCTTCGATTTTTCCAGAACTCTTATTTACAGATCCTATTTTTAGAAAATAAGAACAAACTGTAGAGCTTAAATATTCTGAACATAAACCCATCCCATATTCAGATGGATTGTAAAATGGAAATTTTTAGATTCCCTTCGTTGGTTTATAGAATACCTTCTTTTGGATGACTGACAGAGATGAACTCGTGAAAGAGTTTTTTATTTTTTAACGAACTGCTCGAAAAAATTTTATGAATCTGTAGATCGATTAGAAAAAATTTGATGAGTAGCTTGTTGATGCAATCCTAGGATGACCCTAAAACTGCTCGCATATAGCTAAGGTCCCTGATACTCACATAGGAATAAACCCATCCATATTTCTTTTCAGATGTCTAGTAGTGAGGATTTTAGGGAAGGGAATGCATTCTCAGGAGAATCTTCCAATACCAATGTTAGCTCCATAAACCTCGAAGATTATCTTGAGCCAGAATTCGAAGTTGAGATAACCAGGGTCAGGCAAAGTAGTCCTCACATAGGCGACCTTCCTCAAGACCAATGGCCCCGACATATCAGAGATGCCCCTGTGTTCGTAACGGGTTATCAATATGTAGAGGAAGACTGGTCATGTACCAATATAAGGACGAGCTGCACCACAAACAGGCTCAGCAAGATCATGTGCAACTACAAGATCGCCATCCTTCTTCGCCTTTTCATGGAGTTCAATCGACCACATACACCACCTCGTGGAATTGCCTCATTCTCTGAAGTAGTTCTCAAATACGGGGTCCACCTGTCACTTCATCCTTACATAAAATCCATCGTCGATTATTATGGAGTCGTTCCTTTTCAACTAACTCCAAACACTTATAGATACATGGTAGGTCTGTACATACTATACCATAAACTAGGCTTAGAAACCCTCACTCCTGAAGAGTTCGCTTGGTTTTACCAAGTGAAATCAAACCCATCAAACTTCGCTTCTTTTATGTGAGCAAGTAGTCAAACCAAGCAATAAAAACTATCTACGGGATTCGCAACAACATGGGAAAATGGAAAAATATATTTTTCCACTTTGACCATGCGGATAACGGCTTCTTTCAGAATCCTGGTTGGTAGCTTTCAGTTTATCGTCTTTTCTATATAATCATATTATTCTGATCGCACTCATATGTCATCGTAGATAATAGGGAACAGCCTAGACTTTCCAGAGAATAGCTCGCAAGGGTGTACAGAATAAACGACCTTCTGATTGAAGAATTCGATTGGAAGAAGCTTGTTACTTCCAAGAACTTAGTTGCTTACGGTCTGCTTCCAAGGTGAGCCGTGTTGCTGGATCCCACTATCCGTTCGACCAGTCGCTTGAGCTCGAAGAAGAAGAAGCCGAGGAAGCAGACGGAAAAGAGTGCCTCATCTTCCAAACCTAGGAAGCGTAAAGCACCTACCACCCCTACAACCTCGGAACCATCATCTCCAAAAACCACATCACCACCAGCTTTTCCACAGCAAGAAAGTAATTATTTATATTTTTTTCTATATCATCGTATTATGTCACCTCGTATGCTGACTTACATCTATGCAAGAATGGTTATTGGTAGTGGACTACGAGCACCGCCTTCCACTCTAGGGTCAATGGTAAAGTCCAAGACGCCAGAGAGCACACCTCCATTGACGTCAAAAGGGAAAAAGAAGGTCGACATTTCCAAGAAATGAAAAGTTGCCTTCGAGGATATCCCGACAAGCTTGCCTCCTCCTCAGCCTCAAACTGTATGCCATCCCGATCCATCCAAGGAGACTGCCACTTCTTCGGATTCGAACCAGGTTGATAAAGATGAGGAGCTTTTCGCACTCCTTAACCAATTACTAGAGAAGGATTGTATAAGCACAGCCTTCATTGATCGCTTCACTTCTGAAGATGGCTAGGAGAGGATGAAGCGACGATTACCCAAGGTTGCCTTCGGTTCTACGATGAGGATGTTGGCGAATGTAAGCATCTTCTATTTTCTCTTTTCAATGCATTTTTCTGGTATTGATATGTTATATTTTCAGACTGCTGCAGCTGCTGTCCTGATGCATGATCCAATCCTTGAGTGTTTGGAGAAGGCCGAAAAAGTCAAAGAGATAACCCAAGCATTCGAGGACTCGGAGAAGGCTCGCGAGGAGGAGAAAAAAGCCTTCAATTTAGAGAGGCAGCAGCTGCTCGAAGGTCTGGCCAAGGAGAAGTTCGAAAAGGAGAAGCTCGAGGAAAAAATTAAAGAGCTTGAAAAGACTATCTCCGAGCATCCGGATCGTATGAAGGAGGCGGCTCATAAGGCTATTGAAGAATTCAAGGCTACTGAAGTCAAAGAGCTTGAAGAGAAAGCCAGTGACATCGCCTCATCGACCATTATATATAACATCTTTTGCGAGCATCTGGACTTCAACTTTTCCATTCTTGGTGAAGACGTGGTCGAGCTTATCCGGAGTTGGAAGAAAGTGGAAGCTACCAAGGCTGGGGATTGTGGAGTGAGCACATCTGCATAAATTTTTTTTTTTCTTAACTTCAGAAAAATACGGGCTTGGTCCCCTTCTTATTTGTATTTCTTTGCTTGCATACAGGTGCGAGCTTTTATCAATGCATGAATGCTTTTTTTATTAGACGTTTATTCTTGCAAAATAATCAACACACTAAGTCGTAATATAGAAGATAATTAATTTAACCAAGTAGTCAATCACTAAGTGACTGATCGGTATGCTATTGCGATTTGAATCCAACACACTTAAAATGATTGTGTTAGGATAGGTTAGGTCACTTAAGAAAACAGCAAGTATGAGTGATGCAAACTCAATATTGTTTTTTAAAAGTTCCATGGCAAAATGTAAATATAGCAATATATCACATCGAACAATGAATGTTTTGCTTAGTTACTTTGTTGTTCGAGGAGGGAAATTGCGTAATATGACATGCTAAGGCATGAAGCGAGGAAAAAATCCTAAGATTTTAAGGAAGTTTAGATATTTCCGCGATCTAAAATTTTAACCCTTCTAAATGGACGCTTTGTATAGTCCTTTAGGAAGCAAGTAGGAGATAATATTATGATCCCACTGCCCCCCCGAGTCTTATGGTGTTTGAAGATTACCATAAAACTATAAAAGGTGGACCAAATTGAATGATCGATGAGGAGACACCCTTATTGATGATGACGAATGACGATCAACGAATGACGATCAACGAATGACGATCAACGAATGACGATGAACGAGTGACGATCAATGAATGACGATTAACGAATGACGAATGACGATCAAGTAGATATCTTTATTGATAAATGACGAATACATGAAGATACACATGAAAATTTACTGATAATAGCGACGAAGTTGTTCTGCATTCCAAACATGCTCGATCATTTGTCCGCCAGTGCAAGCTAACTTATATGTCCCGGGTCGAATGATGGCATCAATAACATACGGTCCTTCCCAAGAGGGTCCAAATACTCCAGCACTGTGCTCTTTATTATTAGGTAGGACTTGCCAAAGAACAAGGTCACCAACTTCAAATCCTCTTTGTCTGAATTTAGAGTTATAATATCAAGCAGTGTGCTGTTGATATGATGCGATTTGAAGCTGAGACTGCTCACGCCTTTCTTCTAAAAGATCGAGCTCAATCCTCATAAGTGTTTTGTTGCGATCTTGCTCATAGGCTGATCGTCATAGAGAGCTCGCACCAATTTCAACCGGAACCATTGCTTCATATCCGTAAGCTAAAGAGAATGGACTCTCTCTGGTAGTTGTTCATTGAGTGGTGCGATAAGCCCATGAAACTTCAGGGAGTACCTCTGGCCAAGCTCCTTCATGCTTTTCCAACTTTGTCTTTATATTGTGTTTACGTATTTTATTTATCACTTCGACATGTCCATTGGCTTGTGGATGAACAACAGCAGAGAAATTCTTCTTGATGCCTAAGTTGTTGCAGAAGTTACGGAACTCGTCGCAGTCAAATTGTTTCCCATTATCAGAAATTATGGTATGTGGTATACCATAATGGCATATTATAGATTTGTAAACAAATCTATCATCTTTTTCGCGGAAATGGTACTTAAGGCTTTAGCTTCTGTCCACTTGGTGAAATAATCTACTGCGACCACTGCATATTTCAATCCACCTCGTGCCAATGGAAGTATTCCGATAATATCAATTCCCCATACTACAAATGGCCATAGACTGGTTATTGGAGTGAGAGGAACAGGTGGCATTCTAGGAACAGTTGCAAATCGTTAGCATTTGTTACACCTCCTAGTAAATTCCATCGTATCCTTCTTCATGGTCAGCCAAAAATACCCTTATCTTAGAATCTTGTTCACAAGTGCCTATCCCCTGGAATGATTTCCGCATATTCTTTCGTGAATTTCCCTTGTAATGTAATCCACTTTTTCTTCATCGACACATAACAATAACAGTGCACTAAAACTTCTTCGATAAAGCTTCTCATCATAGATAACATAGCGAGCTGCTTTCATTCGAAGTCGCTTTGCGTCGTCTTTGTTGTCGGGGAGATCGCCATTTTGTATATATTTCATTATAGGATCTACCCACGATGATTTTTTATCAACCGTCATAGCTATTTGGGGCTTTACTTCGATACTTGGTTTTGTAAGAAACTCGATAGGGACCACCTTTAGTAAATCGGCATCTTTTGTTGAGGCGAGTTTAGCTAGAGCATCTGCCCGAGTATTCTTAAGGTAGTGAATGTCGAGAATAATCTTTGTACCTCCTGTAAATAAGCCATTATTCTCTTTCCTCTTGCTTGATACTCGTTGTTCACTTGACAAATGACCAGCTGGGAATCACTGTATACCTCAATCACTTCGACCTTCATTTCTTGTGTGAGCTTTAGCCTGGCTATCAATGCTTCATATTCTGCCTCATTATTTGATGCTGGAAATTTGAAGTGAAGTGCACAATGAATATTGTGCCCATCGGGACTGATTAATACTAAGCCCACACCAGCTCCATTCTCGTTCGACGATCCGTTGACATAAAGCTTCCATAATCTGGATAAATCTGTAGCAGGCTTTTCGATTACTTCTGTGGGAAGATTGACATCATATGTGAATTCCGCAATGAAATCTGCGAGGGCTTGCCCTTTGATCGTCATGCAGGGTTGAAAATCGATGTCGAACTAACTCAACTCAACTGCCCACTTAAGTAGTTGTCCGAAAGCCTCGGGTTTTTGCAGAACCTGCTTTAATGGAAAGTTCGTGAAAACTTTGATGGTGTGCGCATGAAAATAAGGTCGAAGTTTCCTGGATACGACAATGAGTGCTAATGCCAACCATCTCTAGATATCTTTTTTTGGCATCGAGTAGTCTTTTACTTACGTAGTACACTGGTCATTGTGTGTTTTCATATTCTCGAATTAACACAGCACTTATCGCATATTTAGAAACAGTGAGGTATAAATATAATTCTTCCCCCGGATTTGGCTTCGATAAGAGTGGAGAAGAACCCAAGTGTTTTTTTAATTCTTGGAATGCCTGCTCGCATTCTCGCATCCACTCGAACCTCTTCGAACCTTTCAATACTTCAAAGAATGGTTGGCACTTATCCGTCGACTTGGATACAAATTGACTCAATGCGGCCACTCTTCCTGCCAAGCTCTGCACATCTTTGGGTTTGTGAGGAGATTGCATATCAATCAGTGCCTGTATCTTCTAAGGGTTAGCTTCAATGCCTCGCTGCTTCACCATAAAACCCAGAAACTTTCCAGATCCTACCCCGAATGCACACTTCTGGGGATTCAGCTTCATTTGATACTTTCGGAGAATTTTGAATATCTCATCAAGATGTTTGATGTGATCTTTGGCTTTCTTTGACTTCACTAGCATGTCATCAACATATACCTCCATTGTCTTACCGATTTGTTTTACAAATATCATGTTGATAAGATGCTGGTAGGTTGCTCTTGCATTGATGAGTCCGAAGGGCATCTTCTTGTAACAGTATAATCCTCGATCAGTGATGAACAAGGTATGCTCCTCATCTAGCTTGTACGTGGGGATTTAATTGTATCCACAATATGTGTCCATGAAACTTAAGAGTTCATGTCTCGATGTCGCATCTACAAGCTGGTCGATTCTTGGAAAGGGAAAGTTGTCCTTCGGACATGCTTTGTTGAAATCGGTGAAACTGATGCACGTTCTCCACTTCCGTTGTGTTTCTTTACCAAAACCGGGTTTGCAAGTCAATTCGGATAAAAATATTCCCTAATAAATCCAATTTTGAGCAACTTTTCTACCTCTTCTTTCAATGCGACGTAGTGTTTTGGATTCATAGTTCTTCTTTTCTGCCGTACAGGCTTCTTCATTGGATCTATGTTAAGACGATGGCATATGATATTCGGATCGATCCCGACCATGTCCGAATGTTGCCATGCAAAGACATCCAAGTTAGATTTTAGGAAAGAGACCAATGAAGCTCGTACAGATTCTTGAAGCTTTGCTCCAATTTTTAAAATCTTGGACCTATCAAATGGCAAGTCCTCCAAGTCTTCAATGGGTCAAGTTTTGACTTTTCCATCGATTTCTCGAGGGTCAAGGTCTGCTCTTGTCATTCCGATTGACGTTTTGCCTGACGCTTCGACTGACATTTCGCCTAACGCTTCAACTGTTGTTTCGCTTGATGCTTCTCTTTGTAGTTGGACCATCATTGTGCAAGGTGTCACATCCTTTGCTGTGAGCTTTAAAGAGTTGTAACAAGTTTGCGCATCATACTGGTTTCCTCGCACTTCGCCTACTCCTTATTGAATCGGGAATTTCATAATGAGATGGTATACTGAAGTAATAGCTCAAAGTTCCCTCAATGTCAGTCTTCCCAATACAACATTGAATGCAGATGGGTAATCTACAACCAAGAATTAGGTCATTACCGTTGAAACCCTAGAATAGGTTCCAACGTTGACCATTAACTCAATCATGCCCATAGGCATTATGCCGTTACTAGTGAATCCGTAGAGTGGAGTGAAGGCAGGCTTTAGGTCACTTTCATTCAACCTCATCTTCTTAAAGGCGTCGTAATAAAGGATGTCAATAGCACTTCCGTTATCGACCAATACTCGACATAATTGCATGTTTCCACAATTGATCTTTATGACCAACGCATCATTATGTGGATAATGGACTTCCCTCGCGTCTTGTTCCATGAAGGTAATATCCATATCTGATACTTGCTGAAGCTTTCTTGGTCATTATTCGAGGTGCATGACGTTGGTCAATGGCTACTGCCGAGCTTCTCATGCATACCTCTCCTGCACTCTCTTGGAATCTCCACCAACATGCGGTCCTCTGAAAATAGTTCGCACCTCGCACTGAATTTCTGGAGGTCGCTGTCAGTTTTCTTCTCGGCTTTCATTATTCTGTTTAGAGTACAGCCACAGTCGCCCTTCTTTAATTAATCTTTCGATTTCAACTTTCAAGGAAAAGCAGTTATTGGTATCGTGTCTAATGTCATTTTGATACCGACAAAACTTGTTGGGGTCACGCCTCGCTCCATCTCCTTTCATAGGTTCTAGTTGACGATACCGCTCCTGTTGGTTTGTGATCGCATAGATATGATCTATGGGTACGTTCAATTCAGTATAATTATTGAACCTCATGGGAGCTCTTGAAATCTCCTACTTTTTCTGCTTAGGCTGCTTCTCAGTCGATTGTTCATTACTTCTTTTGTTCAACTTCTTATCATTATTGTTGTTATTTGTGGTTGCATCTTTGGCAACATCATTTCCTCCTCCCTTTGTCATCTTATGAAGGTTTTCGCATAAAGATTCCACCCTAAGATGTTGACCAACTCTTTGATAGAAGTCTTCAAGGGTTCTGCATTCTCGCTCTTGTAACTCTTCCCAGAATTTAGTTTCTGGTCGTACCCCAGCCATCATTAGAGTTAAAACTCCTCCCTCAGGTGGGTTATTGACCATTGCCAGCTCTGAGGTAAAACGATTTAGGTAAGATCGTAGGGTTTCCTCCGGGCCTTGCCGAATAGCAGACAGACTTACCAGTGGAATAGTAAAATTTTTTGCGGCCTGAAATTGCCTCAAGAATGTAGTCTGAAGCTGTTGCAAGGACGAGATTGAACCAGACTTGATTCCTTGGAACCACTTCTTCGCCGCTCATGAGAGAGTTACAGTAAAGCATCTATAACATGCGAGATCATCAACACAATGAAGTTCCATCAGGTCGCTAAAGTGATCCATATGGTCCTGCGGATCAGTTTTCCCATCAAAAGTGTTTATGGTGGGAAGTTTAAATCTAGTAGGTAAGGCGGCAGCTCAAACCTCCTCATTGAATGGCGATTGATGATATCCATCAGCGAGCTCATCGTCCTAACCAACAAGTGCATCTAAAGCAATCCTCAGATTATGAACATCAATGTTCAGAGGGAGAACATTCTCTCTTACTGGTGGTAGGAGTGACCTTTGATCGTTGTCACGATATAAGGTGGGTTGGTTAGGTAGATCTACTGCGACCTTAGGGATTCTAATAAAACAGTACGACGAGATCGACTTTGGTCATTGTGATGCGATGTGGATCGCTCCTAACTATCAGATGTTGTCTCAGGTCTGTAGGATTCTATCGAGATTCCCTACAGATCCTTTCAAAGACACTCCTCGATTGACATTTTTGCTTGTGTTCAAGATAATCATGATTGATGGTTGCTCTTCGGGAAGGTTATCCACGATCACGATCAGTGCTTGAAATTTCAGTACTAGATACTAGAGGCAAGTCTGTGACCTTTCCTTTTCCCTTGGAGATGCAATCTCCTCGACACTCCTACCAGGCTTTAGGTTGGTCGTGATTCCATGTCTCCAGGATCTGAATTCCTCTCTTATCAAGTCGTCGTAGAGAGTCATTGATTTGACTTGTAATTTGTTGAAGGTTCATTAGTGGTTCCTCCATGAGATCCTGTCTCTGGACAATATTTTCTAGTGCGGTCACAGCAAGCTAATCCTGAGCAGGATCTACCTGTGCAGCAGCGGTACTTTGGGGATGATTTTGGCTAGTTCCGGTGTTTATGGTAGTGTTTATGGTGTTTGCCATTGTTGAAAGAAATGGAATGGACAAACTTTTCTGTCAGAATAGCACTCCTTCTAGCGTCAATTGTTGACGGAGGTTTTGTCAACAATAAATTTGTGAAAATTACAAAATGTGGCTTATGTGTGGAAAAGGTTAATTAATCAAAGCAAATAAAGAGACAAGAATTTTATAGTGGTTTAGCCCCAAAAAAGATGAGCCTACGTCCACTATTTTTTACTATTTTCTTGAGAATTACAAGAGCTCAAAATTACAATGTGTTGTCCGGAAAGAGGAAGCAAGAGTTTTAAAAAAAAGTCCCAAAAGATTTCAAAGATAAAAGATCAAAGATTCCAAAGAAAATCCCCCACTGAAACATTGAACTTCCTTTATATAGGTAAGAATAGCTCAATATTTCCCAATTGTGAGAATGGGTAACTATATAATTAGAAAATACAATTTGAGTAACAATATAAGTGGGTAATAACTTAAATGAAATGACTAGTCAATCTTTAAAGAGAAACTTTTGTTTCCCTTTCTTTGTAGGTTACCCGTTTGATGAAGCTTAGTCTAGTTTCCTTTTCATTCTGATCGCACTTAACTCATTCGGAGGAGGTCGCACTAACTTATGCGGTGGAAGTTGCACTTAATCTTACTCATACGACCTGACACGTTCACTTGGTCAACTTTTCCCTTTTTGGTATTGACCAACATATAGGATTTTAGACCGTGCAACAGGTATTAAATAGGAGTAATTTGGACATTTTAAACCTAATGGCATAATTGTAAATATTAATTTTTGGAATAAAATATTGAAAATATCTGAATATTTTATTAATTTGCTACAGTGCCCTTTTTGCTTATAAACTCCTAAAAGCTCTCAAATTCTCAAAGAGAGAGGCTGGGAAGAGAAAAAAAAAAAGATTGATGTGATTCTTGATATGGACTGATTATCTAAATATCGATCCAACATTGATTGTTTCAAAAAGAGAGTTACCCTTTTGCTTGAGAATAGATGTCCTATTGTTTATCAAGTTCAATTGAATCCTTTGAGACAAAGTCCTATTTTGAAAATGTGCATGGGTAGAAGGAAGAAACTTGAATAGTATGGGAATCTATCTGCCATTAGTGGTAATGTAGGGACTGACGATCAATACCCTTGGGTATCAGCGGTTAATGAGTTTTTAGATGTTAATCCGGAGGATTTATCGGGACTCTTACCTGACAGGGAGGCTGAGTTCTATATTTGTTTGATTCTTGGAGCCTAGCCAGTATCAATTCTAGCTTACCACATGGCTCCAGCAGAAATGACTGAGTTGAGAAGTTAGTTAGATGACTTTTTGTCAAAGGGATTCATCAGGAATAGTACTTCTCCATGGGGTGCATATGTATTGTTTGATAAGAAAGATGATGGTACATTCAGACTTTGTGTTGACTACAGACAACTGAATCAACTTACTGCAAAAAACAAGTCTCCTCTACCAAGGATTAATGAGTTGTTCGATCAATTGGGTGAATCTAAATTCTTTTTCAAAATTAATCTTAGATCGGGTTATCACCAATTGAAGATTTGAGAAGAAGACATACTAAAAATGGCGTTTAGGACTCCCTATGGTCACTTTGAGTTCCTGGTTGTACCGTTTGGTCTGACTAATGCTCCTGCAGCCTTCATGGGTCTTATGAACAGAATTTTTAGACCTTACCTGGATCGGTTTGTGGTTGTCTTATTGATGACATCTTGATATACTCAAAGACTCAAGAGAAGCAATTTAAACATTTGAGGACTGTACTTTAAATTTTGAGAGATCATCAATTGTATGCCAAGAGATCTAAATATGACTTCTGGGTGACAAAAGTGAAATTCTTGGGGCATGTGATTTCTCAAGAGGTTATTTTATTCGATCTTGCTAAGATTGAATTCGTTCTAAAGTAGGAAAACTAAAGAATGTAACTGAGATTAGAAGTTTCCTCGGTTTAACAGGCTACTATCTTCGTTTTGTGGAGAATTTCTAAAGAATTGCCTTGCCTTTGACTAAATTAATAAGAAAAAGATGTCAGGTTCACTTGGGATAATGATTGTGAAGAAGCCTTTATGGAACTAAAGAAAATATTAACAACAACACCTATTCTTATTGTTCCTAACAATAATAAACCTTATGTTGTGTACACTGATGCTTTAAGTTCTAGTTTGGGATGTGTCTTGATGTAGAATGGCAAAGTAGTAGCCTACGCTTCTCATCAATTGAAGCCATACGAGAAGAATTACCCTACTCATGACCTAGAATTTGCAGCAGTGATTTTTGCTCTCAAGATTTGGAGATGTTATCTGTATAGTGTGAAGTTTAATATGTTCTCCGATCACAAGAATTTGAAGTACCTTTTCACTCAGCATGATTTGAACTTGAGGTAATATAGATAGGTTAAATATATAAAAGATCATGACTTCAAACAGTAATACCATCGTAGCAAAGCTAATATTGTAGCTGAAGCCTTTAGTCGAAAACCTTATGGTATCTTAGCTGCACTTATTTTTTAGGAATGGAAGAACTCAATGGCAATTGGTGAGTTTGATTTGTAGTACTTTGAGTCTGGCAATGTTGCTTATCTCAATAATATTGTGGCTATACCACCACTTCTTCAGATTGTACAACAAAGTCAATGGCAAGATCAAGAGTTGAGAAAGATCTGGAATCAAATCCAAAATGGTGAACAATTGGAAGGTTGGAGTACAAACAAAGAAAGATTTGTACTTTTTAGAGGAAAGCTAGTTGTAGCTAATGATGCTCACCTCAGATAGACCATTCTTACTAAGGCTCGTAAGTCCAAGTTTACGGTATATCCTAGTAGCACAAAAATATACCATGATCTAAAAAATAGTACTGGTATGAAGTGTGATGTAGCTACTTTTGTGGCATAGTGCATGACTTGTCAGTAAGTTAAAGCAGAACATCAGAGACCAGCTGGACTGCTATATCCTTTGCCCATACTAGAGTGGAAATGGGATAAGATCACAATGGAATTGGTGATGGGTTTGCCAATAACTCGAAGAAAGAACAACGTAGTTTGAGTAATTGTCGATCAGATGATGAAGGTTGTGTTGGGATTTTTGCCCAAAAAGCAGATTTTCAATTTTACCCTTTTAAGTATAAACAACTTTCTCTTATATGAAATTATGATATTTTCTAAATTAAACTATCTTAGTGGAATAGTTTATTCATCTGAAAAAGATTCCATGACTTTATATGTGTATAAAGAAACAAACATGATTAATTGTTGATTATGGAAAGACTTGTTTCTTTATCTAAGTCTAAAGGAAGAAGTTTACAATCTGTAAATAAAAATGGAATACTTTATTTACTATAGATTGTAGTGTTTGTCTATCTCAACGGGAATTATGTGTCTCAAATCAATGAAGTATCTGACTTCTGATAGAAACACTAATACAACATAAACAAGTTATGTGTATTGAACTGGACCAAGTAATATAAAGAATTTGAGTTTCCAAATCAATTCTTCTATTATCACAAACTAGCTCTTAGTATATAGATCTTAATCCTTGATGTTTGATTGGACTTGCTTTCATGGTTTATAGCTTCATGGGTTATAGCTTTTTGATTTGTTAAAATACTAACCTTTATGAAATTAGAGGTGAACTCTGGCATATTAGAGGACACAGTACATTAATATCACTTTAGGTTCTTTCAAGATTCGTGTAATAATTAAATCTAAGATCTTAGTATTCACTTTGTGAATTGGTTGATAATTTTGTCTAAATAGCCATTGAGAACAAAATTATCAACAACATTATTCCTTAATAGAAAGATGGTAACTTAAAGGTAAATAGGTGTTGGAGGGTATTACGGTAATTTCACCTATCCAACTACGACATTGTATAGGGATTCTATATGTGGTATAGAATATGCTAGATGGATCGGTTAATCAAAGTTAGTTGATTAAATCTCTATAAAAGGCATGACATTTAATCCAAGAGTGTAGTATTGGGCTTTTAGTGGAGTGCTCTCTTTACTAATAATATTTATATAAATACCATAATAAGAGTTATTATGTATTTATCATATTATTGGAGCTTAGATTATTTGGATCCATTAGGTCCCTTGTCTAGCTTAATTAAGCTCATTAATTGGTTGGTGGTATTTGTAAAATTAATTTCATGAAACTGTGTAAAATAATAATTCTACACAGAAGTTGGTATTTTTATACATAAGTTTCATGAGTTGGACATATTTATAAAAAATACACCCAAAGTCCAAATTAGAGAACAAAACTAATCCTAATTAGATTAGAGTTAGTAGTTTTTTGATCCCATATATATAAGATATATGAGAGAAAAAACTACATAGTAACTCTTAGAGAGTCACACGCATAAAGCACAGGGAGACAAGAGAATTCAGCCACTCTAGGCTAAGTGAGAGAGAAAAAGTTTCCTATCATCTCACAGTTCCATCTCACATCCCAGTGTTCCATAGGATCAAGAAGTCGTTCTTGATTATTCTCCTACATAGGTTTCAACTTAGTGCACACTCATCTCATCAATCAAAAGCAAGAGTATAGACAAGAAAATCTAGGGTTGGAGGTTTGAACACCATCAACAAGGAGATCAAGGAGGAACATGCTACAAGAGATAAACTCTAATCTCATCTCTAGGAATTTTGTATCTAGATTTGATTTATATTGTACATGATTATGTATATGATGTATGTGTGTCATATAGTTATGAAAAACTGTTTTCATGTAAAAATTTTAAAACTTAAATCTGCTAATTTTTCCGCTGCATTCATGATATGATCATGTATTTTCCATATCTGCATGTATGCATGATTTTCCTAAGTGTTAGGTCAATTTTTCCTACAATTGGTATCAAGAGCGTTGGTTGATATGTATAGTATAATATTGATATAGAATTGTATGATCTAGGTTATGTGATTAAGTTTGAGTAATTATTGTTTATGATAGTTAAATGATTCATGGTGATGAATGCTATTTAATTACGTATACTATTGATTTTTGCATTGTAAGAAAAATTGTGGATTGTGATTCTAGCAAAATTAGGTTTGGGTGTTCTAGAATTTTATGAGTGATAGATTCATGAACATGTTTCAAAGAGTTTGGAAATTTGAATTTTTTCCAGAATTTTTTGATATGCTTTTTTTAATTTTTCAGTATTTAAAAAAAAAAAATTGGACAGCCCTAGCCCCGCACACGCGGCTCACCTGTGCGCAGGTGCTGGGTGCTGGCATGGCCACGTAGGACGAATACGCGCGCGGCCTACGCGCGGGCTGCCTCGGGCGGCATGCGCAGCATGCCTGCCCGTAGCCTGTGCGTGTCCCATGCACGGCCAGTAGGGCATGGGCGCAACCCATGTTCGGCCAGCACGCTCTGTGTATGGCCACTGGACCTAGAATGCACAGCTAAGGCGCAGCCTCTGTTGCGCCAGAACGCGGCTTGTTGTGCCTGCAGGTGGCTAGTGCACGGATCACCTGCATCGCCCGTGCAGCCCCCGAGCGTGGGGCTACTGCGTCCAGTGCGCGTCTTGCACGCGGCCAACTCGCCTGGCGCGCACGACCTTGTCATACGCCATAGCTAGGCGGCCTTGTCCCGTTATCATCCTTTGCTCCACTTTCGTCGCCCCTTCAGGCAGTAACGGCCCGTAGACCGACAGTGGTGATGTTTCTACTACTACCAATTTTTCTAAATTAATTAATTAGCGAATTAATTAGATAATTATTCAATTTGAATTCAAATTTTAAAATAGTAAACTATTCAAATTAGATTAGGATAGTTATCTATTTTGGATTTATCGTATTTTAAATTTGATTTACTTTACGATAATGTTAAATTAGAATTAATTAAATAAATAGGATAAATCTAATATTTAATTTGAATTTAATTAGGAGATTTACTAATTTTTGAAATTAGATAAGATTTCCTATATTATCTCTATTATTTGAATTTTGAATTTAAATCAATAATGATTATTCAAATTAATTAGATATTTAATGAGATTAGATATTATTAAATATTATCCTGATAAATCTAATAGTTAATTTGAATTTGAATAGGATATCTACTAATTTTTGAAATCTGATAAGATTTCCTATCAGTTTTATTTAAATTTCAAATTTAAAAAAATAACAACTATTGAAATTAATTTGATATTTAATGAGATTAAATATGATTAGATAATTATCCATAAATCATGATAGTTTAAATTTGAATAATTTAATTTTAGTAATCATCTTTAATTTAAATTTGATTTAAATTAAGCTATAGTTTTTGAATTTAATTTGAAACTAAATCTAATCAAATTAGATTTAAATAATTACTATCCATATATTATATAAATTCATAATTACTGAGATTAATTAGGATAGAAAAGATTTGAATTTAATTAGATTACTATTTAATAGTTAATTGTAATAACTATTTATCTAGTAACTAATCTAATTATAGTAATTAGAATATAGTTAAAGAAAACTAATTAGATTAGTAACTCTATTGATTAATGAGATTAATTAGTTGTCTAATTAATGAGATTAATTAGGTAATTAATTAATATGATTAATTAATTAGAAAATTTATGTCCTTTTATAATTAAAATAATTTTAATAAATAATA
>JXTB01000105.1:44071-64035 GCA_002914805.1 Parasponia andersonii | reverse complement strand
AGCAGGCATTCCAAGAGTTAAAAGTACACTTGGGTTCTCCTCCACTCTTGTCGAAGCCAAACCCAGGAGAAGAATTATGCTTATATCTCGCTATTGCCAAATATGCAACGAGTGTTGCATTAATTCATGAGGAGGAAAATATAAAGCGTCCTGTCTATTATGCAAATAAAAGATTACTTGATGCTGAAAGTAGATATCCAAAGATGGAAAAATTGGCACTAGCACTCGTCATCACATCAAGAAAGCTTCGACCTTACTTTCATGATCACTCCATCAAAGTTTTCATGAATTTTCGTTGAAACAAGTTCTACAAAAAACTGAGGCTTCAGGACTGCTACTTAAGTGGGCCATTGAATTGAGTCAATTTGACATCAATTTTCAACCTCGCACTGCCATAAAGGGTCAGGCCCTCGTAGATTTTATTGCAAAATTTACATATGATGTCGATCTTCCCACAGAATTACTCAAAAAACCCACTTCAGATACATCAAGGTTATGGAAACTTTATGTTGATGGGTCTTCAAACGAAAATGGAGCAGGTGCGTGCCTAGTTTTAATCAGTCCTGAAGGGCATAACATTCATTGTGCGCTTCGCTTCAAATTCCCAGCGTCAAATAATGAGGCTGAATATGAAGCACTGATAGCTGGGCTAAAGCTGGCACGGGAAATGAAGATCGAGATGATTGAAGTGTACAGCGACTCCCAGCTGGTCGTTTGTTAGGTTAAGGGCGATTACCAAGCAAGAGGGGATAGAATGATGGCCTATTTGCAGGAGGTACAACGATTTTTCTTGACATTCACTGCTTATAACATTCAGCTTCTTCCTCCATTGCAAATACCCGGGCGGATGCACTTGCTAAGCTCGCTTCAACGAAAGATGCAGAATTGTTGAAGGTTGTTCCTGTTGAATTTCTTGTATCGCCAAGCATCGAAGTTGAACTACAAGTAACTATGCCAGTTGACGAAAAACCATCGTGGATGGATCCTATAGTGTAATATTTACAAAATGGCAATCTTCCCAAGAGCAAAGATGATGCAAAGCGACTCTACATAAAGGCAGCCCGCTATATCATCTATGATGAGAAGCTTTATCGAAGAAGTTTTAGCTCACCATTATTATTATGTGTCAATGATGAAAAAGCACGCTACATTATGAGGAAAATCCACGAAGGAATATGTGAAAATCATTCTGGGGGGCAAGCACTTGCAAACAAGATTCTTCAACAAGGGTATTTTTGGCCGATTATGAAGAAGGATACAATGGAATTTGCTAGGAGGTGTGATAAATGTCAACGGTTTGCGACTATTCCTAGAAAACCACATGTTCCTTTAACTACAATGACTAGTCCATGGCCATTTGCTATTTGGGGAATTGATATTATCGGTAGTCGCAATCGATTATTTCACAAAATGGACGGAAGCTGAAGCCTTGAGCACCATTTCCCCAAAGAAGATGATAGATTTAGTTTACAAATATATAATCTGCTGTTATGGTATACCGCATACTATAATTTCTGATAATGGGAAACAATTCAACTGTGATGAGTTCTGTGACTTCTGCAACAACTTGGGCATCAAGAAGAGTTTCTTTGCTGTTGTTCTTCCACAAGCCAATGGGTAGGTCGAAGCGATAAACAAAAAACTTAAACAAAATATAAAGACGAAGCTGGAGGAGCATAAAGGAGCTTGGCCAGAAGTACTGCCAGAAGTTTTATGGGCTTATCGCACCACTCAACGAACCACTACTGGAGAGAGTCCGTTCTCTTTAGCTTATGGATATGAAGCAATGATCCCAGTTGAAATTGGTGCGAGCTCTCTACGACGATCCGTCTTTGAGCAAGATCAGAATGATGTATTAATGAGAATTGAGCTCGATTTTTTGGAAGAAAGGTGTGAATAATCTCAACTTCAAATTGCATCATATCAACAATGCACTTCTCGATATTATAACTCCAAAGTCAAAAGTAGACATTTTGAAGTTGGTGATCTTGTCCTTCGAAGAGTTCTACCTAATAATAAAGAGCATGGTGCTGGTGTATTTGGACCTTCCTGGGAAGGACCTTATGTTATTGACGACGTCATTCGACCTGGGACATGCAAGCTAGCTCGCATCGTCAAACAAAAGATCGAACATGCTTGGAATGCAGAACAACTTCGTCGTTATTATCAATGAATCTTCATGTTTATCTTCATTATTTTGACATTCGACGTCATTCGTCAATAATATTTCTTCGGCTATTACTTCATCTTTATTTGATTCATCTCTTAATAGTTTTATGGCAGTTTTCAGACACCATAAAACTCGAGGGGTAGTGGAATCAGAATATTATCTCCTACTTGTTTCCTAAGGGACTATGCAAAACATCTATTTAGAGGGGACGGAGTTTTAGATCGTCGAAATATCTAAAATTCCTTAAAATCCTAGGATTTTCTCCTCGCTTCATGCCTTAGCATGTCGTATTACACAATTTTCCTCCTCGAACAACAAAGTAACTAAGCAAAACATTCATTGTTCGATGTGAAATATTGCTATATCATATTTTGCCATAGAACTTTTGAAAAACAGTATTGAGTTTGCATCACTCGTACTTGTTTTTTTCTTAAGCGACCTAACCTATCCAAATACTTAGAACTCGTTTTAAGTTAGTTAGATTCAAATCGCAAAAAGCGTACCGATTAGTCACATAGTGATTGACTACTTAGTTAAAATTACAATGTTGTGTTTTGATTATTTTGCAGGAATATGTCTGACAAGGAAAAAATATTCTTCATTAAAAAATTGCACCCGTATATAAGTAGAGAGAGAAAAGGGGACTAAGCCCGCATTGTTCTGAAACAAAAAAAATAAATAAATAGAAGTGTTTATTATGCAGAAGAAGTGCTCGCACCGCCATCCCCATTTTTGGCAGTATCCTCCCTCCAACTCTGGACAAGCTGGACCACGTCCTCGCCAAGGATGGAAAAGTCAAAGTCCGGGTGCTCGCAGAAGATGTTAAAAATAATGGTTGACGAGGCGATGTCACTGGCTTTATCTTCGAGCTCTTTGATTTCAGTCGCCTTGAACTCTTCAATAACTTTGTGAACCACCTCTGTTGTCGCCTCCCTCATGCAATCCGGATGCTCAGAGATAGTTTTCTCGAGCTCTTTGACTTTCTCCTCAAGATTTTCCTTTCTGAGCTTCTCATTGGCCAGGCCTTTGAGCAGCTACTGCCTCACTAAGTCAAAGGTTGTTTTCTCCTCCTCCTGAGCTTTTTCCGAGTTCTCGAATGCTTGGGTTATCTCTTCGACTCTTTCGGCCTTTTCCAAATATTCGAGTACTGGGTAATGCATTAGGACAGCAGTAGCCGTGGTCTGAAAATATAACCATTAATACCAAGAAATAATACATTTGAGGAGAGAATAAAACGGTGCTTACATTGGCCAGCATCCTCATCGCAGAACCGAAGGCAACCTTGGTAGATCGTCGTTTCATCCTCGGAAGTGAAGCAATCAATGAAGGCTGCGCTCATACTAGCCTTCTTTGGTAATTGATTGAGGAGTGCGAAGAGCTCCTCATCCTTATCTATGAGGTTCGATTCTGAAGAGGTGGCAACCTCTTTGGGTGGTTCAGGATAGCTCATTGTTTAAGGCTGTGGAGGAAGTGAGCTTGCCGGGATGTCCTCGAAGGCAACTTTTCATTTTTTGGAATTATCGACCTTCTCTTTTCCTTTTGATGACGGAGGAGTGCTCTCCGGTGTCTTAGATTTTTCCATGGACCCGAGAGTGGAAGGTGGTGCTCGCAGGCTGCTACCAATAACTATCTCTGTACAGATATGTCAGTAAGCGAGGTGACATAATACAATGATGATTAAAATATGTATATATATATATATATATGATTACCTTCTTGCTGTTGAGGAGCTGGTGGGGATGCTATTTCTGGAGAAGATGGTTCCGAAGTTAAAGGGGTGGCAGGTGCTTTTCGTTTCCTAGGTTTGGAAGACGAGGCACATTTATCCGTCTGCTTCTTTGGCTTCTTTTTCTTCGAGCTCGAAGGTCTGGACGAACGGACAGGGGGATCAGGGAACGCAGCTCCCTTTGGAAGCAGACCGCAAGCGACCAGGTTCTTGGAAGTACCAAGTACCTTCCAATCAAATTCCTCAATTGGAAGGTCATTGATTTTGTACACCCTTGCGAGCTATTCCAGGGAAAGTCCGGGCCGTTCCCTGTTGTCTACAATGACATACGAGTATGATCAGGATAAATATAACAATATAGAAATAGGCGATAAATTGAAAAACTACCTACCAGGATTTTGAAAGAAGCAGTTATCAGCATAGTCAAAGTGGAAAAATGGATTTTTCCATTTTCCCATGTTGTTGCGAACCCCGTAGATTGTTTTTATTGCCTGGTTCGACCATTTTCTCGCATAAAAGAAGCCAAGATCTGACGGGCTTGATTTTACTTGGTAAAACCAAGAGAACTCCTCAGGAGAAGGGGAGCCTAAACCTAATTTGTGGTAAAGTATGTACAAACCTACCATATATCTATATGTATTTGGAGTAAGTTGGAAAGGGACGACCCCATAGTAGTCGATAATTGATTTTATGTATGGATGAAGTGGGAGGTGGACACCACACTTGAGAACTGCTTTAGAAAATGAGGCAATTCCGTGTGGTGATGTGTGTGGTCGATTGAATTCCATGGGTAGACGAAGAGGGATGGCGATCTTATAGTTGCACACAATTTTGCTGAGCTTGTTCGATGTGCAGCTCATCCTTATATTGGTACATGACCAATTTCCCTCTACATATTGATAGCTCGATGCGAAGGCAGGGGCATCACTAATATGTCAAGGCCACTGGTCCTGAGGGAGATCGCCTATGCGATGATTATTTTGCCTAATCCCTGTTATCTCTACTTCGGGTTCTGGCTCAAGGTAATCTTCAAGGTTTATGGAGCTAACACTAGAGTTCTCAGATTCTCCTGAAAATGCATTTCCTTCTGTAAAATCCTCACTACTAGAGATCTGAAAAGAAATACGAATGGATTCAGTCCTATGCGAGCATCAAGGATCTTCACTATATGCTAAGCAAATTTTAGTGGTTTAACCTAGGATTGTATTAACAAGCAAGCTCATCGAATTTTTTCTAATCGGTCTACGGATTCATAAAAATTGCTCAAGCAGTTTGTCAAAAATAAATAAATAGGGTATCAGACCCTAAAAACTCTTTCACGAGTTCGTCTTTGTCCATTGCCTAGAAAAGAGTCTATTCTACGAAGTGGTAAAGGGGATCTGAAAAATTCTCATTTCAGTCCATCCGAATGTGGGATGTATTTCAACTCCTAGAAATAAAAATTGAAAATAAGTTTTTTTGAGAATAGATGAAGAATAATAGGAGAAAAGAAATATACTAACCTTTCTTCGAAAACAGGGGGATTGAGATATGGTCTGAACTCTGTCGGAGAAGATACTGGAACTGTGTGAGCTGAAGAACGAAACGACGTTGTAGGGTTTGCTTTGAAATACTTTGGGTTTTAGAGAGATGGAAGATGAGAGAGTTTATAATGAAGAAGCAGAAGCGGATTGATTTCTGATATTTATCTCTCAAGCATTGCTAAATCACAACCGTAGATCAAGGTATTTGATTTTCAGATCTAAAGGCCGAAGTTCACACGGTATTTGATTTTTTCCAAAATTAAACCAGTATCTTTCAAAATTTGAAACGATTTGATTTAAAGATGACAGTTGTCATCATCGCTATCATTAAGTCTCCTCGAATTCTGTTATTTTTCTTAGAAAAGGCAACACGTGTTTTCATCTATCAGAAAAAGGTGCGCATGATCTTCAGAAATGTGAGATTTGAGATCTGGCGACTCTTCGACTATTCAAGAGTCTCAAGTCTAGGTCGTGACGTCGCATTTTTGAAGCTCGCACTTAAAATTAGAAGGAAGCTCCATTTTGTCCTAAAGAACTAACAGAGCTGGGGCAATTGTTGTGCGGTCTAAAATCCTATGTCAGGTCGCATGAGTAAGATTAAGTGCAACCTCTTCCGAAAGAGTTGCATGCGACTTCAACTGTATAAGTTACGTGTGACCTCCTCCAAATAGGTTAAGTGCGACCATAATGAAAAGGAGACTAGTCTACACTTCGTCAAACGGGTAACTTACAACGAAAGGGAAACAAAAGTTTCTCTTTAAAGATCGACCAATTACCAGTTACCTTATTTAAGTGATTACCCAGTTATATTATTACTCAAATTATATTGCCCGATTGTACAGTTATCTATTCTCACAATGGGGAACATTGAGCTACCCTCATCTATATAAAGGGAGTTCAATGTAGGGGATCGAGGACTTTTTTTTTGATCTGGAGAGGCTGAGGAATTCTTGAAAGAACCTTTCTTAACTTTCTTCTTTCCGGACAACACATTGTAATTTTGAGTTCTTGTAATTTTCCAGAAAATAGTGAAAGATAGTGGATGTAAACTCATCTTTTTTTGGGCTAAACCACTATAAAATCCTTGCCTCTTTATTTGCTTTGATTAATAACCCTATCATACACAAGCCACATCTCGCAATTTTTTCTAAATTTATTGTGGACAAAACCTCCATGAACAGGTTTTAAATATGATACAACCATTTATGCTAAAGAGGAGATTAAGTAAGAGATAAGAATATTAAGGTGTCGTACCAACCTCTACTAGGTAAGGATTTCTAAGGAAAGATAAGTTCGACCTCCACTAGGTGAGGATTCCCGAGGAAAATATGTTAAATTTATGACCGTTAGTGTTTCAGTAGGGTCGCTCCCCTGATTCCCAATCGGTAAGTGTGCACTTGGTACCGACACAAGGGTCCATAAGAAAGATAAAAGATTTTACAATAACATATATGATAAAAGATTACTTCATAAAATACAAGTTGAAACATAACACAAGGATGCAAAAATTGATCTTTCATAAAATATTATTTATATGAAAAATTTTATGAGATGAATTATACATACTAAGCGAAAGCTCACGTAGTGTAAATGTCCATGTTGTAGGAACCAAAGGCAAGTAACTTTTATTTTGATTGATGGGTTGACTAAAATCGAGGCGGGGATGGATGCGAGACACGAGCTTTGGAATACTACCACTATAAATTTCTGTATAAGTTGCCTTCTCTTTAAACGATACAGTTTACTTAAATATGTAAGATTAAATCGTATATTTTTTTAAGTTAATAATAAGATGAAATGTTTAAGTATGAAATCTAAATTTTAAGTTTAATTATGCCTCTAAATTTAAGTAATCATTTTGCTATATACAATATGACTAATTTTATCTAAATATCCCTTTATAGAATACCATATATATTATCTTGAAGTATATTTTTAGTAATTAAAGATTTTTAAATAATTATATTATTTTATTATCTAATATATTGATTTAAACAAATGTAAGACTAAATGAGCTTTGTCAAAAAAACTTAAACTGTTTAAGGAGAGCTTGGGATTTAAGAGATCCACTTGTGACCCTCCCTCCTCACTTGGAAGCACTTTTAGTTGCACATTATTTAAAATTCATAAAAAAATAATAATATTTCCTTCAATAGTTTCTATAAATTTCTTAATATGATATTTAGAAAAATTAGTTAACTATTTTAAGAGAATTATAAAAATAAAAAAAATTGTCATGAATTTTCATAGTTCGAATTTGTAATTTTTAAAAGAATAAATTAAGTTAAGAATATACGTAGATATTGGTCTTAAAATTCGAGTCGTTACAATATGCCACCAAATAAGGTTAATTTACACTATTACTTAGTCTTTTTATATTTGTGACTTTATTAGTCTAATTATTTGACTTGAACTGTGATTCAGATTAGTTTAGGAGGTTTATGTAGGAGTTAGCTATGTATTATAGTAAAAAAGTAAAAATTATATATTGGATTATTAGAATTTTAATAATGGATTGCTGGTTATTAATTGCAAGTTATTTTGAGTCATTTTGTCCAATTTTAGTTCTAACTTTTAATGAATCTAGAGGTTTTTTATGCACTCTGGAAGCGGGTTCCATGTCCCTTCCTTAAGAAGCGATGTGATAGGCTACCACATACCATGTTGCTACCTAAAAAAGCGACATGATATCATAACCTATCATGTCATTTTTCCAGAAAGCGACATTGTAATCAGTTAATTTGGCCTATTACATCGTTTATTGCATGTGGAAAGCCACTATATCACGTCGTTTTATAAGTAACGTAGTATTACGGAGACCTATCACATCACATGTTTTTATGTTACTCTATATGTGGTATCTCTACTACATAAATAATGTAGAAAATAGTTTTTGTAGTAGTACTAGCATTCAAATTAGGTTAAATTAAGTATATAACTCGACCAATTTGGACTCAAGTTGAATCCTATTTTGTGGCACGGAAAATAAAGTGAAATATAAGCCATCCGATTTTGATTTCTATGCCTGTCTGCAACAACAATCAGTATATATATATATATATCATTCTTCACCAGTACATTTCAAAAATGACATTTATTTCACGATCCAGCCAGCACTTGGATCAAAATTTGACTACTCAAAGTTTCGCACACAAAACAACTCAATATAAGTCAAAATCAAACGAGACAAAATGGCCCATACCCCGTAGAATCTTCGTGTTAAGATGAGTTAAATGCAACCGATTATGAGTCTTGGCGTTGCCGGAATCATCGTCAGCAACTATTTTTATTCTGCAGCCTTAACACGCTGGCAGCGATGGGCCGCGAGCTTCTGACTAGGGTAGTTTCTGGGACAATGAAGCAATCTGCATTATTGGTGGGACTCGACTGCTTGGTAGTCCGGGGAGAAAAGCTAGAAGCTGAGGGAAAGAAAGAGACAGAGAAAGACAGTGTGGGAAGAGAGCCATGTGGCCATAGTCAAGTGGGGAGTGTAAGTTTTTAAAAATGCACTATTTATTTTGTAAATTTCTTGCACTTTAATCCTCTATTATTTTATTATGGAAATTCTGGGGAAAAATGATCTTTTTGCCCTTCAAAAATTAGGGCTTTTACACTTAGGGTTTGGGTCACAACAGCAAGTATCAAAAAGATGGCACGTTATTTATGATAGGAATTAATATTTTGCCCGATCGAGAGGGAAAATATAACTGGAAGAAGCAGTATAAATTAGTTAGGGAAGTAAGTTCTTAACTTCGTTTAGCGATCTTAGGCGTATAAAAGTACACGGCAATCATTAAAACTTTAAACAACACAAAAATAATAACGATACATTTTTTGTTTTTTTGTTTTTTTCTTAGTAAGGTACTTGATATATAGCAACAAATAAAGAAATGAATAACACTCCACCAAATTAATTAATAGCAAGAAGCCAACAAATTTAATTAGAAAGCATACAAAAGGGGGGGAAAAAAACAAACGATGCATGCAATTGCAAATAAAGAACATGCAAAATAATACACACACAGTAAATGGATATGTAAATTATTATGGGCGGTAGTAAGAAAATTTGCCGGCTGTATACTGATGAACAACACGATGACGTCCATCAGGCAGTATATCCTGGGAAGTTTGGAGAAGGTCAAGAGGTGCACGAATGATTCCTGCGGGAGGATAAACAGCGCAACCTAAAATAGGAAGCCTTGCAATTACTCCACAACTGGACTGAGTTTGACGAGAGAGAATAAAGACTATAATGTCTACAGCATCAAATGCAAAGTTATAAACTCCATTGTTGTCTGTCACAGCCCTGGCGAGAGTGGTTTGACCGTTATCACACGTGAATATCAAATTCACTCCGTTGAGTTGGGGAAATAATGGCGGCATTCTATTAGGTGGAAGGCCTTTACAGTCCAAAACACCTATAACGTTAATATGAATGTTAAGGGGTAAGAGATCAGCGATAATATTACTACTATTAGTAGTACTGTTACTAGTACTATTACCACTGATTGGCAAATTATGTGGCGAATTATGGCAATGGATGATTGAGCTCATGAAACTCAAGAGCATCAAGGAGCAAAGGAGTACTGGCAGATATGCCATGATATGGATTCAAATATGCGCTATTAATGGGAGCTAAAGATATTTGGAGTTTGTTTCTATTTGAACTGTAATCTGGAATAAACTACCTATTTATAAGCTGCAATTTAAGACTAGTACTGGTCATTTGTATACCTAACTATGAATAGAAAGAAATAGATATAAATTAAATTACAGTAATAGCACGTACTTTGTGCATCCCACGACACCAAACTAGCAAGTTAAATAGCGCGTCGAACCCACGTATACTTAATATTAATGGATTCAATGGATTCCACGTTTTATTCTATTATTTTATATATAAAAAAAAAAACCTTATATTTTTTTTTTAAAAAAAGTGGGGTAAAATTAATGACCACCACTTACTACAAATTTAAAAAAAAATAACACACACACTCTACCAAGGTTTGAACCCCTGACCCCCCAAACTCACACACACATCCCTCAAGCCTTGGACCAACTGAGTTAGTCCCAGTTGGCTAAAAAAAAACCTTATTTACTCTTTACCCTTCGCAACTCATTTTTATTAACATTTTTATTTCTAAAAGGACCATCATGATTAAAATTATTGTTTAGTACTTAAAGTGTTTCAAAAAAAAAATCCTTACACATCTCTGTAAATATTTTAAAAAACAACAAATAAGAAAAACTCTTCTCACTCCTTCCTTAAAACTATTTATTTTGAACCCTAATTGTTTTGTAAATACTTAGAAAAAAAACTCTTTCCACTCCTTTCTTAAAATAATTCATCTTGAACCCTAGTTCTTTTGAAATGCTTAGTCAAGATTACCTCCCATATTAGTTACAAAACTCCAAAATTTGTTGGGCAAAAGATATGATTGCTCAATTTGATGTGCATTTCAAAATTGAATGGTTATATTTGTTTGTATGAAAGAATATTGACTAAAAAAATTTCTAAATTAGCAGAAGAGGAATTTCACGAGTAAAAATTTATAACATGTTTTAGAAAACTATAAAAACTTCAATTTTTTTAAAAAAAGATAACTAGTTTCAAACGATATCTTTTGTAAAAATTTATAAAAATAATCCAAATTATAAATTCACTTAATTTTGTAATCACTACTAGACATAGACTGTTAATAATAGTCATAAAACATATCTATGCATTATCATCATCATCATCATCATAAATAGGCACAATAAGTAATACAGGCTAAGCCCATGATATAAGCCTAAAAGTGTTATTAGAAATCCAAAATAAGGGTTACTAAGTTGTTACTAACTACTAAACTAATAACAAGCTTCTTCGCCTAATCACTCTGTTCCAGAGTTACCCAAGTCACACTGCATACCACTTGAGAGGAGAAAAGATAAGAGGTAAGTATTCACACACTCAATAGGAATTCAATTACCTTTTTAGAATGAATGTAAGTTTTCAAACATGTATGGTCAATACCTTTCTAAATCTATTTATAAATCAAGTTTACAAAATGATCGAGACCAAGAGTAATCAAGTATTCAAAACCAAAACCAAAGTCATATAATTGTGCATATCATAAATCAACTAGGTATATAAATAAGGTCTGATCCTCTCATCATGACCAGAGGTGTATTAGAGGTACCTAGTAACCTGACACTATTCGGAGGTATATCGGCAAAAACCTGCATAGTGGGCTAGGTCTCTTACCTAGCACTGAAATAACTCACCAGCGATTGAAACTACCATGATATAAAAATAAAACTTAAGTGTGTGATCCTATAGTAGGTACAACGTGTCATAGAGTGTGTAATAACCATTCATCAAGTATATTAAAAAAATCATGCTTTAAAACTCATTTAATATTGTTCTGAGATTTACTAAAAATCGGACAGCAAAATGACTATATTTTTCCAAAACCAAAATTTTGAACTCTACATAAAACCTATATAGTACAATCCATAACTTGTGTATTTGGAAACAAAATAATAAAAATAAATACTTATTATTTAGTGATTTTTTCTCTCAACCTTTTACCATAAAAAGAATGTGCATGATGAATTTTTATTAGACAAAATAATACATATGAGTAGGTAAAGACAAAAATAATTTGGTGCCATATATATATATAAAAGATCGACTCACTCATCCAATGCCTAAACGCACCTTGATTCATACCACCATGAATTACTTTGGTTGTTAGACGATAATCAGTGATACTTGCTTATTAGTATCATGTATGTAAATTCATTGAATTATCAAGTACGCTGATTTATCTTCTTCTTTTTTAAAGTTGGTAGATAAAGGTTGAGAAGAATAAAAGAGATAAAATGCAGGAAAATGAATGATAGTTATTAGCAGAGAAAAACATGAGAAGAGGTGATCGGAGCTATCTAAATAGGCAGGCCGGCCCACCCATAACGGGTATTTTCAAGTGATGAGCAGGGATGGTCCGGCCCGTATGAATGATGAGAAGGCCTGGATTGCCCCGTATGAATTATGAGGAGGCCCAACCTGACCCTATGGCCCAGGCGAGCCCCTAGATGAGATGGGTCTAGGCTAGCCCGACGGGGTTTTTCGACATTCCGGATCTATCCGTGTAGTCGAAATTTTCAAAAGCTCACTTTGTTAAGAGTTATGGCTACCAGTAGTTTAACATCTCTTCTAGTTCCACCACTTTAAAGCAGTAACTTTGATAATTGGACTATCAAAATGAAAATCCTCCTTGGAGCACATAATGTTTACGAAGTAGTAAAGAAAGACTACGAAGAGCCAAGAGATGAGGTAATATTATCCTCAACACAGAAGGATAGTTTAAAAGATTTAAGAAAAAGAGACAAAAAAGCTCTCTTCTTCGTCTACCAAGCCTTAGATGACGACGGATTTGATAAAATCTCAAGTGCAACTTCCGCTAAAGAAGCATGGGAAAAACTTCAAATTTCATATAAGGGAGTAGAAAAGGTTAAAAAGGTCTGTTTTCAAACTCTAAGAGGAGAGTTTGATTTACTACACAGGATAGAGACTGAGTCAGTTTCTAACTACTTTTCAAGAGTTTTAGCCTTTTCGAATCAAATGAAGTGAAATAGTGAGAAACTTGAAAATGTTACTATCATGGAAAAGATTCTTCAATCATTAGATCCAAAGTTCAAGAATATTGTTACTCTCATCGAAAAAACTAAAGATTTGAAAGGCAAAACAATAGAACAACTCTTGGGTTCTTTACAAGCTCACGAGAAAAAGAAAAAGAAAAAGCCAAATTTTAAAGAGCAACTTCTCAGGACACAACTTAGAGAGAAAGAAGATAGTCAATGTAGTGAAAGAAGTCAACATGGTCGTAGTAGAGGATAAGGCCGAGGACAAGGACGTGGTACAAGTCGAGGTCGTGGACGAGGTTGGAATTCCATCAACAACCACAATTATCATATCAGCAATTTCGAAAGAGAAGAAAGCTCTTCAAGAGGTCGTGGTAGAGGTTGAATGAAGTCAAGTCCTGAGAAGTCTCAAGTTAAATGTTTCAATTGTCACAAGTTTGGCCATTATGCTAGAGAGTGTAGAGCACCCAATAGCAAAATTGAAGAGAAAGTCAATTACGTTGAAGAAAAAAGAAAAGAAAATGGCACCATGCTACTAGCATATAATCACGACAATAGATGACAAGACAACACATGGAATCTTGACATCGGTGCTAGCAATCATATGTGTGGGCATCGATCAATGTTCATAGAGCTTGATAAATCAATTAGTGGGAGTGTTTTTTTCAGTGATGATTCAAAAGTAGCAGTAAAAGAAAAAGGTAAAATTCTTATCCACTTGAAAAATGGGGGGCATCAATTTCTTTCAAATGTTTATTATGTACCCACAATGAAAATAAATATCTTAAGTTTGGGACAACTCTTAGAGAAAGGCTATGATATTTAATTGAAAGATTATAGTCTTTCTATAAGAGATAACAACATGAACTTGATTGCTAAGGTACCTATGTCAAGAAATAGAATATTCTTATTAAACATTCAAAATGATATGGCAAAATGTCTCAAAGTACGTTACAAGGATTCATCATGTCTATGGTATTTGAGATTCGGGCATCTCAACTTTGGAGAACTAGAGCTACTATCCAAGAAAGAAATGGTGAAAGGCTTGCCATGCATCAATCATCCTGATCAAATTTGTGAAGGATGCTTACTCGGGAAGCAATTCAGGAAAAGCTTTCTAAAAGAGTCGAATTTAAGAGCCTAGAAACCACTAGAGCTCATGCATACAGATGTGTGCGGTCTTATCAAACCAAGTTCTTTTGGTAAGAGCAATTACTTCTTGCTCTTTATTGATGATTTCTCAAGAAAGACTTGGGTTTATTTCTTAAAGCAAAAATTAGAAGTCTTTGAAGCTTTCAAGAAGTTCAAAGCTGCCATAGAAAAGGAAAGCGGTCTTCAGATCAAAGCCATGAGATGTGATAGAGGAGGAGAATTTATTTCAAAAGAGTTCTAAGAATTCTGCGAAGCAAATAGAATTCGACAACCTTTAACCGTTCCAAGATCCCCTCAACAGAATGGTGTGGCAGAAAGGAAGAACCAGACCATCCTCAACATAGCTCAAAGTATGCTAAGAAGTAAGAGATTACCCAAAGAGTTCTAGGCAGAAGCTGTTCATATGCAGTTTACTTGTCTAATCAATCTTCAATAAGAAGTGTGTGGGGAAAGACACCACAAGAAGCATGGAGTTGAAGGAAGCCTGGGATCTTCCACTTTAGAGTCATTGGAAAGATAGCCCATGTGCATATGCCAGACGAACATAGAACCAAGTTTGATGATAAAAGTGAGAAGTTCATTTTCATCGGCTACAACACCAATTCCAAAGGATATAATTCATATAATCCTAATAATAGAAAAGTAATCATCAACCGAGATGTAATATTCGATAAAGAAGATGAATGGGACTTTGGTTCTCAAACAAATGACTACAATTTCTTTCCACAATTTAAAAACATAGAAACACTAGTAGAGCAAGCAAAAGAAGTCCATCAAGAGGCTATTACTCCACCTTCCTCACCAACATCATCCATTTATGAAGATTCACCTCCATCTTTCTTAACTGAGAGGTATGAAGAACGTATAAGAAGTTTTGAAGATCTATATGAGATGACTGATAGACTCAAAATCCTCACTCTGTTTTGCCTATTTGCTGATTGTGAACCGGTAAACTTCCAAGAGGCTGTATAGGATGAAAAATAGAGGAATACAATGGATGAAGAATTCAAAGCCATAAAGAAGAATGACACTTGGGAACTATCCACTCTTCCTAAAGGTTATAAAGCTATCGGTGTAAAATGGGTATACAAGGTGAAGAAGAATGCTAATAGAGAGGTAAAAAGATACAAAGCAAGGCTAATCGCGAAAGGCTATAGTCAAAGAGCCGGCATTGACTACGAAGAGGTATTCACTCCTGTTGCACGATTGGAAACTATAAGACTAATTATTTCTCTTGCTGCTCAGGACAAATAGAAGATTCATCAGATAGATGTAAAGTCCGCATTTCTAAATGGAGTTCTTGAAGAAGAAGTCTATATCGAACAACCATTAGATTATAAGGTGAAATGGCATAAAGATAAGGTTTTGAAGCTGAAGAAGGCTCTTTATAGTCTAAAGCAAGCACCAAGAGCATGGAACAGTCGAATTGACAAATAGTTCTAAGAAAATGGATTTATTAAGTACCCTTATGAACATGCTCTCTATGTTAAGACTAAAAATAGATACATTTTAGTCGTATGCTTGTACGTGGATAATCTCATATTCACTGAAAGTAAACCAAGGATGTTTGACGAAATCAAGAGAGTAATGACACGTGAGTTTGAAATGACAGACATCAGACTTATGGCGTACTACCTTGGCAAAGAAGTCAAGCAAAAGAAAGAAGGCATCTTTATCTCTCAAGAAAGATATACGGGGGAGATCCTGAATAAGTTCAATATGGATGACTGCAAGCCGATAAGTACACCAGTGGAGTGCAGAATAAAATTATTTAAAGATGTTGAACCAGAAAAGATGGATCCAACACTTTTCAAGAGCCTTGTTGGATGCCTTCGGTACCTGACATATACAAGGCCCGACATTCTCTATGCAATTGGACTAGTGAGTCCTTACATGGAAACTCTAACAACTACTCACTTCAAAGCTGCCAAGAGAATTCTTCGTTATCTAAAAGGTACGATCAATCTTGGCTTATTTTATTCAGTTTCTAATGATTACAAACTCGTTGATTACAGTGATAATGATTGGGCCGGAGATACTGATGATTGAAAAAGCACAATTAATTTTTTGTTTTTCATGGGAGAAACTGCCTTCACCTGGGTATCCAAGAAACAACCGATTATCACCCTTTCAACATGCAAAGCTGAGTACATAGCTGCTACATCATGTGTTAGTCATATAATCTGGCTAAGAAGGTAGTTGAAAGAATTAAACATGCCTCAAAAGGAGCTAACGGAGATTTGTATCGACAATAAGTCAGCAATAGCTTTAGCTAAAAATCCAGTTTTCATGACCAAAGTAAGCATATCGACACTCACTATCATTACATAAGAGAATGTGTTACAAACAAAGAAGTACAATTGGAGTATTTGAGAGCACATGATCAAATTGCTAATATTTTCATTAAGCCACTCAAGTTTGAAGCTTCGCAAGATTTAAGAAACTTGCTTGGTATTATAAAACAAATTTAAGGAGGGGTGTTGAAAATAAACTTATTTAATCCCATAAGAAGTGTTTTAGGCTCATCAACATGATGCCTAATATGTTAGAGTTAGCCCAAGTACAAAGCTCATAAAAGAAGAAGTCTAAGTCCAAATTGAAGAAGCCTTCCATTTAGAATCTTCTAGTGCTAGCTAGATATTAGTTTTTTGAATGTGAATTATTTGATTACTTAGATTATTATTGGAAGTGTGTAGAAGAAAATATATGTGACTTAAGAATTTTTGTAATTATTTATTTGTGTGGTTCTCATTATTTCTCATGTAGTATAAATACCCCTCTTCATTTGAGTTCTAAGTATCAAGTAAGAAGCAAAGCTTCTAAGAGTAAAGAGAAGAGAGAAAGAAGCATAGCTTCTAGTGAGTGAGTGAGCTTGAAGAGTGAAGTTGAGAATTTTCTCTTGTAAAAATACTTGAGTGAATAATAAAGCTTATTTTATTTCCAATAATATGTGTACTTAGTATTTTCATTGACTTGAAATTATTTAATTTATTAACTTTAGAATAGTCAAAAGTTTTTACTATATATGAATTGAATTGAATTTAGAGATTTATAATGATAAAATAATAATATTTTGAGTTGGCATCAAAAGACTAGACTAGTAGTATGCATTCTTATTTTTCTGGTGTTAAAAAATGATGGTCGCTCATGTGACATTGCACATTATTTCTATATAGTAAGTAACAGAGTGCTATTATTAGCTCGTTATAATATTGGGCTAAGTATTCTCTTTCTTTGATGCTAAATTGTTATATGATTAAGTTTATTTAAGTTTTGCTTAATTTATGTTTGGTCTTTTATAGGCAATATTAGATATTGATGGTAATTAATGTATTTCAAAAAATACTTATTTCTTATATCTACTTGGACAATTACCAGATACTATGAATCTCTTAACATGGCTAGTATCATGTATAGTATAATATATAGAACATATATTTTTTTATTTAATCCACTAGTTTTTATAATACGTGTTTTCGTTTAGTGCATTCAAAATATTTCATACGAACATAGAAAGAAAGGGAAAAAGAGATGGTTTAACTTAATATCATATTAAGGTATAAGATATACTTTGTTCGTATAGGATGTTTTTATTTATTTTTCATCTTTTTGTATTTAAACTATAGTTCTATTGTAATTATAGTGTTCATCTCAGCTCAATTATGTGGAATATAGTGTTTATGTTAGAGTGTATCTTGATTTGCTTACTTTATCTTTGTTAAAGTTAGTAATATAACTTTACTTTACAAGTGTTAGTAAAATGTACCAAGAAACTCAATATTGATTCTTAAATATGTTTATGTTAGAATATATTGTCTATATAATAGAAACTTATTAGTTATATGTACTAGATTTTAATTATGTTTCTTATATGTACTTTTTTATAATATGAGTTTGCATATTTTTGTATTGATTTGAAATCTTTTTTAGGCAGGTATAATTTTGTGGTATTGCATAAAGCATCCAGGAAAAGAGAAAAAAATTTTCCCTGAAAAAAGTTTTTAATAGCAGTTCTCGTAGAACCATCGTTAAATATCTTATCACTAATAACAACAGTTATAATAAAATCGTCGCTATAATCGCCGTTAAAAGTGTCACTTTTAATGATACTTAATTAACGGCGATTAAAAAATCGCCGTTATTTTACAATTATGCTATAGCGTCAAAAAGCTGGAAAAAGTAATGTACAGACTTGCATTGCCATCATCATGATCAAATGTAATCAATATTTTTCAATTCTCCTTAATGATGAGAAGGTATCTTTTCAAATTCGTCTCATGCATTTAGAGTGGAAACAAGATCTTACCTAGGATTTCTCTAACAAAAATATTGTAGAAAATGCTTTTAAATGGTAGATTGGGATGCTCCATTAATGTACATAAAATGTGCGATTTCTTTCACAAAAATATAGTAGAAAATGCTCTATATTGATCTTTTAGTTATATTTGGAACTAAATAACACTGAAATTTGATTTGTGCGCACGTTCTCTTCAAATAGAAAACTAATATACTTAGAATATTAGATGTACAATTAATTTATTCCTTCGGCTATATTGTACAAGAATGTTTTAGGAATATATTTTACAAGATTTAATAGATTATGTCATAGCATTTGTAAAATATATCTTGCACGATCAATATAATATTTTCGATTCCGCATACCTAATTAAACTCTCATCTTATTTTCTGAGAATCAACATATCTCATTGCACTATCAATATTATATTGGATTTTGTGTGTGCCCAACGATACGTGACTAATCAACACCTGAAAACACGAATGAAAGGGAAGTGACACAGTATCTTTTCCAGAATCTGATAACTTACCAGATAATGGCTAATACTATATATTTCTTAACAATCTCCTAACTACTTGTATACACATTTTATTTGCACGCACGTTCTCCGAAAATAGAAAAAATAAACTAGTACTTTGGAATTTTATTATTAATATACAAGGAATTATTTTGTAATAGAAGAACTAGATTTAATAGATTACGCCAACCTAGCTTTAATTATCATCTTATGTCATGGATTTCCCACGCATCTATTTATACTTCCAACCAACACATCTTTGTTTGCATCCTAATCTTTAATATATTACGGGTCGTCTAGCTTATTGGGAGAACATTATGGCATTCAACAAGCTGGTTTTTATGGCCCTCATGACATTGTTGATTGTGTTTGCAATAGTTGACCGAGCACAATCCGGTATGTAGTGTATTATTCTCAACAGCAACTGACGTTTAATTTTGTACGCGACGTCATAATGAAGATGATCTCAAACTGACCTTTTTCTTTCGATCAACAATTTATTATTATGTGATTCAGTTAACTGGAATAATATATGCTCAGAATTAAGATGTTAATCCAGAAATACACTTCTTCAAGTAGTACAGTGTAGTTATTGATCTTCTGTAAATTATTTTGTATTTCTCTTGTTTTTTCCCCTTTTTTCTTTAATAGTGTATGATAATTTTAATTAATTTCTTTCTAATCAAGCAGTGCCGAAGTGTTGCCAAGAGTGCCGCTGCCTCGACGGGTCATGCAAATGCTTGGACCCAAATAGAGATAAGTGTGCGGAAGGTTGTCGATCGTGTTCCTGCCAGATTCGGAGAAGTCTTATTGGACGCAGTTATAAGGAATGCCTTTGCACGGAGCAGTTTCAAAGCTGTCCTTCCAAAAAGTGCGACCTGGTTCAACTTGGTATTAATTAATTTCCTCGAACAACGAAGTTGATATCTCCAGAGTTACTGCTTCAATGC
>JXTB01000105.1:0-33555 GCA_002914805.1 Parasponia andersonii | reverse complement strand
TATATGTCTAACTTAGCTATTTTGGACATTAAAAATTTAATGAAGAGGTTCGTTCATTGATTCGAAGCTTCGTTGAGGAGTTAATGTTTCCCAAGTGAGCGATTGAGGACATGCAATTGGTTCCCAACCCTCCGAACAACCGTCCAATCAACACCTTGAGCATTTAATAGCGTGATATCGCTATTCTAATGAGGTAGAGATTCGATTATTTGATTCTAAAATTAATTTAATTTATGAATTTTATATATTTTTAATAAATATATAATTTCGTGAAATAATCTATAAAAATTGTGTTTATGTCTATTTTTGATCTGATTTGAGATATAAACTGCCTGAGAGACACGTCACACTGGTTGGCGTGTCATATATATGGTTTCCTGTAAAAAATTGGATTTTTGGATTTTGATAAAAAAAAAATAGTTGTTATAATGCCAAAATTTTTAGAAAATCCAAAATGGATTAAGAACTCAGTTTTGAGGACTAAAAGTAATTTGATTAAAGAATACTGCATGGTTATTTTGAGATTTTATAGAAATGGTGTACATCCTTATTCTGTCATTTATATAACATTTGCATACATTCACACATTTACGATGCCCTACATTGGGCGATCGGACTTACGATGCCCCACGAATAGATATGTACTGGTTTTTTTTATGGATATTTTACAATAGTTGGAATATTTGAACTATTGGACTATGATTTCCACTTGGATTTTGTGAACTGTTTGAATAGAATACTAACTATGCAGGACCTTCAACGTGAGTTTATTTCTTATTTATATAAAAACTTGTAATCAATTCTCTAGTAAGCATTCACGAGCTCAACCCCCTTATTTATTCCCACTTTCAGGTGTTAATTTATTTTGGAAAAATTATCTTGGTGACTTATCAAGATTGTTTGGCATATGTGTGTCGTTTCCTACATCTTTATTGGTTGGTTCGTACTCCGTATCATTTTTCTTTCTAAGTCAAATTTATTTAGCCAATAGTAGTATATTTACTAAGTGATGTATGAGGATGATATTGCTATTAAATTGAATATTTAGAAACACAAATGATTTTATATAGATTATTTGAACAATGGACCTAAGGTTTTAATTTGACTCATTTCTCTAAATGTTATGAATTTCAAAATGTATCTAAATTAATCAATTGGAATTCCTCTAAACTTTGAGTGGAGTATTTTTTTGAAAATCTATATTAATAAGAGGTTTCTTTAACTTGGATTTTATTTATTTGTGAGAAGTATAATTTTAAACTTCTAGTACTCGATTTTCTGAAATATTGGAAAAACACTATTAATGACTATTTCAACTAAAAATTATTAAAAGTCATGACCTTAGAATTTTGGTCGTGACATACATGGCCGTGGAGTATAATACACTTATTATTTTCTTTAAATTGAAGTGTGTATCACCTAGACAATAATTTACAAACTTCTCGTATATTCATTGATTCATGAAGTTTATATGTGACTAAATGGAATATTGTTTCACATACTATATATTAATTGTGCATAGCAACTTCTGGTGTAATTTATGAGATCGTTACCTTGAAGTCAACTAATTTTAATTGGACAATCTTAGGAAAAAGATATTGGTATGGGATCAAACACTTCAACAACTCCCAGTTGCTCTCAGTTATCCTTTCCTGTATTGTTTGCTGCTATCTGTACCGAACTACCTCACACAGATAAAAATATTGTCAATGAACACTATCAACTATTCAAGGTACTCCTGGTAACTCTTTTTCTTTTTCTTTTTCGGATGGGAGGTGAACATGTTTATCATTTATATACTTAAATCACTATATATGTTATCTCATCAGACAAAGAAGATTACTCAAGGAGATTTTCTCAAATTCTTAAGGTCAATTGTTGGAGATAATTTGTTGAGGTCTAAGTTCAGAAACTTTCAATTTGTGGTATACGCATTTATTTTAAACTTATTTGATTGAAATAACTATATTTGTTTGATTTATGTCTGTATTATAAGAAAAAATCTTGAAATTGCAAGATAATATATATTTGTGGAATTTACAGTATTCTACATTATCCAAATTGATGATTATTATATGAACATGTTGATTTTCCTTTAGTTAAGTTCTTTGAAATAACGGGTCACCAGCATTGAGTATGGATTATTATTTTTTATATATATATTTACTATCATTGTAACTTCTGTTTTCTACGGCTTTTAGTAGTTTAAGTAATTCTGCTTGATGGCATGTTCGATTTCTTTGTATGTTTTGCTAATACAAAGGACGTCTTGTTGTCAATTTCTCTATCATGTTACTTTACTCTTCGATAATATTTTACGGTTCTTATGAAATAAAAATCAATTGTCTCGATTCGAATCATATTTGTCTGCTTGCATATTACTTTTTCTCATAAATATTTTGGCCTGTTACTTTTAGAAAAGTCTAATAGAATACCACTAAATTAAGCTTTTTCTTTTGAGCAAGTCTGCTAGGATAGCAATGAATTAAGCTTAGTCATTAGGGTATAATAACAAAGTCTTGGACACACATAGGCATAAATAAATGTCTATACTCTTTCTAAGGTATACGTCTATACATTTTACTTGATTTTGAAATTATTATAGATTGGAAATACTAATAATATGCTACTAAATCTTTTTCAAGTTGCTTATCATCAAACTATACTTTGGCTTGAAAATTTTCACTTTTTAATGTCGCAGTATGCTTTATTAATTTTTAGAATATGAATTGAAATTCATGATGAAACCATTTAGAATAGAGGAGCAATACCGTGATTTGTTTGGATAAAAGGAATTCAGAGATTTTTAATATTTTAATAGCTTCAATCCAATTTGAGAATATTACATAATAGATACACAAAGTTCATTATTTTCATCATAAATTCTATAAAATTAGCTTTAGTGTTATATGCGTGTTTTTCGGATATATATTTTGCACTCTGTGTCCTAGTTATTATATCTATTCTTCTGTTCAATTTCGCAGGCACGACCCAAACATTAAAATTCTTGTTATTTGATGAACTAGTGACGGATATATTACTAGATGCGGCTCGAGCATGTTCTAGCTGCTGGAATATTCAAGATCAATATCATCGACAATAACATCTACAAGGCTACACAACTTCTGTTTTTCTTTCTAGAGTTTAATAATTAAACTGATGCTATATCATTCATAGTCTTTTTCTCTATGTTTCAAATATTTATGTGTATGTTGATGTTACGTCAAGTTTCAAAAGTATGTTTTATGTAATTGGGTAAACATTCGTTTTTGTACAGATTCTTTTGATAAACTAAATTTCAAATATTTATTTCTTTAAGTATTCTTTCTCAAAATTTGGCATAGCATGTGGATATGTTAAGTAAAAACTATTCAACTGCACTAAAAATTAATGTGAAGTTTCATTTAACTTTTATTAACTTCTCTCTTCTCTTTAGTTTCTCATATTATTAACATTTTTTGCTCATCCATCTCTCCATTTGCTTTTCCTTAAATCTTATCTCTTTATTTTTTTCTCTCATTCCAATCTCTCCGATCTCTCTTACCTATCTTTCTCCACTCTCTTCTCCCTTCCCTTTCTCTATTTTCTCTTCTAACTTACGAGTCCGTATATTATCTCTCTATTTTTACTTTATATATTCTCTCTGCTTTATTTACTAACTTTTCACTTTGGTTCAGCTTTTTTTTTATCTCTTTTCATTTTCTCTCTCATTTTTATTTCCCTTCCTCTCTTTTATACCTCTCTCTCTCTCCTCGCCCCTATAACTTAAATGTATATTAAGATAAATTATTATTAACAATCTTTTCTTTTTGCCAAATTTTGACAACAATCCTTTTTATATATTATAATATTTTAAGAACTTCGAGAATTCTTTTCTTTTTTTTATGTTACAATATGAATTGTTTATTTTTTTATGTTACAATATGAAATGTTTATAACTCTCTCTCTTCCCCCCCACATTGATACATTAACTGGATATTAAGATAAATTAGTATTAACCATCTTTTATTTGACAACAATCCTTTTTATATATTAAAATATTTGAAGAACTTTGAGAATAGAAATTTTGACAACAATCCTTTTTATATATTAAAATATTTGAAGAACTTTGAGAATTCTTTTCTTTTTTTCATGTTACAATATGAAATTTTTAATTTAACTATTATCAAAATACCCTAATATCATTGTGAAATAGCCGCAAAATTTATCACAAGGGATAAAATCACTTTAATATTTTGTATTTTGATGCTTTGTTCAATTTGTATTTTCTGTTTTAGTTACTATCAACATTGATCTTTGGATAAAAATCTGTTATAAATTTATATCTTTTCACCAATATAGAGCAGTTAATTTACTAAGATACCATTTAAAAAATTGAAAATAAACCATATAAAAACTTATCCGATAATAAATTTATTAAATTATCATAGTAAATTAATTGCTCTAAATTGGTCCTAATGTATAAATTTATAACAGATTTCAAATCTAAGAATTAATGTTAATAATAACCAAAACAGAATGTATAAATTAAACAAAGTTTCAAAATACGAGATATAAAAGTGATATTATATGTCTTACAAAGATTATTTTTTTCATAATGAAATGTCTTAAACACTAAATATACATGTAACCAAACAAGCCCAAACAAGAGTATCAAAACCAAGTTATTTTGTTTAAAAAAATTAATAAAAATATGAACGCAAATAAATTATGGTTTTCTTTAATATTGTTATGAGTAACTGAAAAGTATATATATTTTGTATGGCTCATTATTTCTATTAAAAAAAATGTAAATTTGGCTTATCGGGTTTGTTCAGTTATATATATATATATATATTGGTAAATTTAGTCTTTGGAACTTTTTGTGCAAGGCAAACATTATCTTGTACAAATATCCAGATTCCAAACAGAGCCTTCAATTATCATCCTCAGTTTCATTCCCATTCCATTTGGTTTCATTTTGTCAAACCAAACAAATGATATTTTTTTCTAAAACTCTAATCCAATTTGATATTGAAAATTTTTTAAAAATTAAAATTAAAAAAAAAAAGCCAAAAACATAAAACAGTTTTGTAAAACCAAGAAGAGAACAGAATTTTATTTAAATTTTCTTGACAATTTACAAGAAATCTCATAAAATATTTAGATTTAATTCTTTATTGTAATCCCAATATATGAGCTTTAGATATTTCACACATGCACATTTAACTATGCTTTATATAAGACATAGAATGAAACCGTCAAAATATTTATATTCCAGCAAAATATTTCGAGTCTTTCTTTTTGTCTATGTATAAGGCGTGTGCATCTCGCTCTTCTCTTTTTATTTTTTCGTGAAAAGGCAGAGTAAGTGGCTATTATAAGCATGTAATACTCACACTTATTATAGCTTGATTATTTCCTATAATGGGCTTGCTTAACAGTTTAAGTCATTGTTTATCTAATCACAATCTAAGTTGGATTAGATTATTATTATTCAATCAATATAGTCGAGATGCAGGGCCGAATAGATCTATATAATCTTAATTTCAATCAACTTGGCTAAACAATTATGATTAAGCTATAATTATAATTGGGCTTATTCCTTTAATATAAAATCATTATGCTTTTAAAGAACTATCACCAATCTCTTAGATTAAATATAATTATTTTCTGAAGTTATTAAATTTAATTAAATCGATCTATTTAGCATATACTTTTACCATATGTGTATCCCCGATACAACATCATAATTGGTGAGGTCACTGAGGTTAAATTAAAGTATGGCTCTCCCATACGTATTTACCTCTAAATGGTCATCTTTTAACTCATGGATAATTTGTTGATAATTAGTTTATAACTGTTGTCATAAATATTGTCAAATTCACATAATGAATACATAGATCCAATATTTAAATTATACCAAAATCTTGAAAGAACCTAGTGACATTTAGTGTACGGAGTCCATACTTGTAAAGAGTATTATTGTCAATTCATAAATTTTATCTTCCAAAATATCCGAGTTCAAACCATAGAATTAGATCTAGTCCTTTTATAAATCAAAAAGATGACTTGCGAAAGTAAGTCCAATCGACACTAAAATGTAGGTCGACATGCATAATGTTAAGTCAATAATAGAAAGATAATTAAGTTATAGACTTAATCTTAATTCTAATATTACTTGGTCTAATTCAGTAAACTCATAATAATTTATAATAAACTAATGTTTCTATTCTAAGTCATACACTTCAACTATTTGAACCTATTATTCTTAGAACGATAAATACTAGAACTTATTATAAATAAAGTATTTCTTCTTTATTTATAAGTTGTGAACAATTCTTTTAAACTTAAGAAAAAAAAGAAATCTCCTCCGTATGAACTACTTCATATGCTTGACAAGTTGATGGGAACATCACCATGAACAAAAATTGCATTATAATGCAGCAGGAGATACATCTCCAGCCTCTCCAGCCGATGGATCCCACCCAGGAGGCTTGATGTTTGGCCAGTCACCCCGGCATCCCAACCTTATGTAGAGACTCTTCTTACCTTCAAACAGAAGTCACTTGCAAATAAAAGTTCGGCAAGATCCCACCATAAATATTGTAGAAATTTACAAGTGTCTTACTTAAATAGCCACATTCAAGCAATCATCAATGATGTACCTGCTGTTTGTATTTTGAATTCTTACTGAGTATTAGATGACAAGAGGATCAAATTTTGGGGTTTTCATCCAACATTCCTTCCAAGTAAAGTTACTTTCAATGGACCAATAAAGTATACAAGTAGAACGGGCATCATATGTGGTTAAACTAATCCATAGGTTACGAGAAAATCCATGGAGTACCTGGGAGTTTCTTGTCAGATAGAATTAATTGTTTGAGGGCGCTCAAGCATGCCTGTGCCAAACTTTTGGCATGATCTGGATCCCAACCCTGAAACTTGACAACAACATCTGCTTTCGAGTAAGCTGACCTGCCATCTTGAATGTGTTTCATGGCTTCTTCTTTTGCTGAATCTTCATCTGCAAGGAAGTTAGCAGGGATCGCTGACAGAAATTAACTGCAACCAATGAGGACAAGGTTTATCTATCTAGGTTCTTGAGTAAGACACTGGGCATGTGGAGCTTCTACAACAGTTTCAAAATTGATTACAAAAGGGAGCTTTTTTCAGGAAAGTCTATCAAACCCTCAGAATTGCATGTTTCAATCAAAACGTTATTTGATAACCATACAAGCGATCTCATTTCAAGCATAATAGGCAAGATGGAGATGCATCATTTTATCAGAATGATCAGCTAGTTGATCATATGTTCTTCAGGGAAAAAAGTGCTCAAAATTTAGCAGGTCCCCCCCTAAAAATGATTCAAAATCAATAAAGCACTCTTGGTACTGCACCTCCTCCTTTTCCACTTTTGGCTGAAAATAAGCCAAGTTAATTGAAGTTGATCTTCATTGAAGTTTGAGACTTCGAGTTCACAGAGCTAATATGCCGTACCAAAGTGGAAAACGTTAACTAAGTTATTCAAATCAATACAAGCTTCTGCACTGGTGGCCTCCAACTTCCTTTTTAACAAATTTTCTTTAAGGTACAAAATGTCGAGGCCTCGTACTCTAATTACTTGATCAGTATGGACTTCGACTATCTAGGAATCATTTTGCATTGCAGTTCGGGACACTTAATAGGTCTTTTAAATTGTGGGATCGTTTGGTCCATATCCATATCACCTCAATAACCACATGTAAGATGTAAACACAAATTTGAAAACCAAGATTCCGTGTTTTCTCAACTTCCCATCAAATGGAACAATGCCCCATGAATGCAACAAATATTCTCATTGGAAAAAAAAAAAGACATAAGAAGGTTGGGAATTAAGAAGCTTCTGCAAACCATATAATTGAGTTGCAGATATCATGAGTAGGATGTGTCACAGAGAAAGAAAGGGCTATAAATTTGTGTTTTATAGGTATATGCAGCTCAGAAAAAGCATTATCTCAGAAATCACCATCTACGAAAGAAAACAATAATATTTGGTTTTTTAATCAATTACAAGGAAACATGCAGAGGGTGACTTTATTGAGAAGGAAGAAAAGTCCAAACTGCAGATTGCTGGAAGTCTAAATATGTTAAGAAAAAAAAAATTCAAGAATGGTAAGCAATGGTAGGAGTCCCATATTTGAAAGAAAATATTACCTATAGCTTCAGTTTGCGACAACCATACGGTAAATCCTGCATGCAGATGCTGCCATTTATCCGCCCTTTGAGCTGTTCCCTGCTGTCCTCCTAATGTTGCAACAACAGTCCGAACATGACTGCATGAAAAACCAAGAAATGAATTTGTTTTCAATAGAGAAACAATTATACAACAAACAAACAATAATTTATTTCATAGGCAGTACCTACTTAAACTTTCTAATATCACACTTTCTGCTTTTGCTACAGAATCAGAGCCTTCAGCAAGAACCCCTGAAATGATTACACGGGGTTAGGTTGATACCATTTATGATATCAGCTTAATTTTCTTCTTCTTCTTCTTTTTCTATTTTTTCTTTTGTCTTTTGTTATTTTTTCCCCTAATTACATCACTTTAGATTTGTGTTTCATCTCAAAACAAAGAAGAAAACAGAAAAAGAGGACAGAAATGGCAAACTGTATCAGATTATTAACATTGAACAAGATGATGGACTCAAGAAGATCATTGAAAGGTAAGCCCCTGGCTAACTAGATAGGTAGCCAATAATAAAGGAATGGCTGGAATGGGATTAGATCAAGAAATAGTGTTGACAACAGCATCATGGATAATAAGAAGGGTAAGCATGGAAATTGATATGGCTTCACTAGGTTGGAGAGGGCCACAAACTTCTTTTTCTTTTGTTTGTTTGCTTAGTAAAGAATTTCACGGATAAGATAAATTATAAATAGAAGAGAAAGATCAATTTCCATTTAACACAGTAATGTCTTAGTACCTCCCTGAAAGAAAGCAACCATATAGCATGCATATAGATTAAAAAATTAGTCCCCTTTTGAACCATTAAAATTCTGATAGTTTACCATAAAAATCAGACTATGTCACATGACTTCAAACCTGTGTGTTGGCATGCTAAATTGATTTCTATAAAGGGAGGCAAAAGATCAGTTTTAACGATTAATTAATGGAACATACTCACATGAATCAATAGTTTGCTTGGCAAAATTTTCCAGCAACTCTTTTGTACTTAGTGGTGTGTACCTGAAAACCAAGTCAACCTTTAAAACACAGGTAATTAAGCCACGACATTATCTAGCTCAATTTTACGAGGTTTACTTGCTACTGAGTTTTAACTGCAAAAGGGAATGTGAGTTACTGACGATGCACAGGTACAATGGATGAATGCTGGATATTGAAAAAGAAAATTAGAAGACCCAGAATTTAGTCGAGACTCCAGAAAGTTAAATGCACAAAATCAACCTAATATAGGGGTTCAAGGTTACACTATTTAATCTGCTCTCGTAAGATTTAAGATGGTTATAGTAATTATGTTTTAAGTAAGTAATTTAACTGAACAGAATATGAGACTGACATTAGTTACAGTGAAGGATTACGGCCAAAGGACAGAGAAACATGCATAATTTGGTAGAACCATGTTTAGAAAGGAGAAATAAAATAGTAGGATAATTATTAACATCCATATTTCCTGTTGATGTAAAATAATGGTAATCTTGTATCCAAAGCCAAAAACAAGTCAGAGTGTTTACCCGATACCCACTGCAAGTTCCTGAGCCACTTTCTGGTTGATATCAGTTGACTCTCCAATAATGTAGATTGAAGTTCCTTTCAGAAGTTGTGAAGATCCCACTGTCAGAGAATCCCAGGACTCCATAATGTCAGGCCATTTCAAATCTGGATCATGCTTCTTCAAGTTTACAACCAGTTGATCATCATCTATAAACCTGTTTGAAAAAAAAATATAAAATATAAAATATAAAAGTTCGTAAACATGTGGAGCCAGAGTATTTAGCATAACTCATGCACTTAAGTTGCACAAACCAGATTGTTTCTGCAGGCTTTACTCTGTCAAACAGATGATTAGTTTCAATTAGTGTGACAATAGATCCAGGATGCCGTAGTCTGATTGTTAAAGAGGTTTCATTTGCATCCACAAAAATATCTTTGGAACTTTGAATATCTCGGCCACCGAGTTTTAGCCTCAGTTCCACCTCAGAAAAACCATCAAAAAACTGCATTTGTTTTCTCACAAGATTAGTATGAGTAAGGAAAAAATTTTAAAAAATCCAACTGGACATAGGAAAAGGAAACAAATTTCAGTTACAAACCAGTCCCAAACCCTGTCTAGGATTTAGTGATTCATTTAGCAGATTGAAATACAAAGGTTAATCAGATGGAAACTCCTCATCTCAGTTTCAGATTAATATAAATGAAGAGTTTAGAAATAAAACCATTACTTGAATTATTAGAAACAAAAGTTGATAATTACATCTAAATACTATTGTTATTAAAATATGTAGGGCTTCAGAGCAGTTAAACACAATATATTCGCAGTTAGAAGTCGGAATCGTGTTTCGATTTAGTGAGAACAAAATTCCAGACCACAACGTAAACTTGAAGAAAACTAAGGTTTGTGTTGAGGTCAAGAAAAACTATAACCAGGCACATTATTGGTACGTGACATGAGTAAATGCATAACCAATATTAAAGAAAGAGAAAATCAAGCCTAAAACTACGTCAACCCTTTTAAAAATTCAAAAGACTCGTTGTAACCAAAATGGAAGTCGCATAAAGGAATAATATATCAGAAGAACTCACAAATAGAAAGCTCATAGATATAATATAAGAAATCTGATCAAATCCATGCGGTAAGTGAATCGGTAAATGGTATTAAATTCATTTGGAGTAAGTTTCAATACACCACCGGTAATAACTCGCTTGCCACGTACAAAAATTTTGGTAAACTAGTTTGGATAATCCGTCCATAAAAGCGTCAAACTCCCTCAAAGAAGAAAAAAAAAAGAAAAAGAAAAAATCCGCGTTACATTATTCAATTTCGCCAAAAAATAAAAAATAAAAATGTCAAGCGTCATTAGGCAAACCATAGATTGAATGAATACCATTTCGAATTTTTCGTAACTGAACTTGCATCATTTGTTTTTCCTTTTCTAGGCTGAAATTTTCTAGGGAACCAAACAGGAGGAGAGAAAGGAATCGAGCATGATTACCTCGTAATCCTTGGTGGAAAGGGGGAGTGTGGAGAGACCATGGGCGGAGACGCGAGTGGAGGAGTTGTCGTTGTTGAAAGAGCCGCCATTACTGGTACGAAAGCGAGGGATTTTGAGGGAGAGGTTTGTGGGTCTGAAGGAAGCAGAAATTGGTTGGAGACAGTTAGGGAAGAGCTTCAGTAGAGAGGAGTTTGTTGGGGTTCTGTTTGGATTCTGGGAAAATAAGCTGAAAGAAAATGAAGCGACCGTTGAGGCCATTTGGGACGAACTTGTTGGGATAGGACTTTGGAGGACCAAACTGCTGATTCTTTCAGTCTTGGGACTAATATTCTTCTTCGTATCCTTTTCATTATTATTTTATTTTTTAAATATTTTATTTACCGTTCCAAAAATAAAAAGTCAAAACCCAAGATATATTTATTTGTTTGGAGCTATATTCTTCTTTTTTATTATTATTATTATTATTATTATTTTGGAGTTACTTATACGTACTAATTCCACCGAAAATAAAAATCAAAAAGAAAAGGAAAGAAAAGAGAGAAAACTCTACTTAATTATATTTTTATGATCCACACAATATGTACTTGTAATGAAAGGGACACCAACTTTTATAACTAAATTGTTTGCCAAATTAATTTATGGTGTTTTCAACTACCAATTGAATATTCTTTTCTGAAAAATATTCGTTAGAAAATCTTGCTACATCAATTCGGCTGTTACTTGGTGTACAATTCTGATACAAATTATAGTATCCTTGATATGATTCCATACATACACAATGAAAATTTTCGTGACAGAGAAAAGCCTTGATATTGTGTGATTTTGTTTCTTTTTAGTAAAAGAGCATTTTGTTATTAACATATTATTATAAGTCTGGTGAAGGATAAGTTCATCATCTTACCTAGGAGTTACCTACGCTAATTCACGTGCAACTTAATTAAATTTCATGAGAACATGTGCATATATTCTCGAAAACGTGACAATTATCTATTGATATCTAGAACAAATCTCCAAACTCGTTGGAGTTGTTACCATAAGCAAGAAATTTTGATAAAGAAGACACAACTAAGCTCTGTCTTGATCAAGCCAACGCTTCGGCTTATTGTGAGAGAAATAAAGAAGGGTCATTTTTGACCTAATTTGACGACCTTAACTATAAATTAGATAATCGTATGGTACTTAGCATAATTTGTTGTAAAAAGTCAATCTACCAATACTTGATTTAGAATAAGTTGTGAGACAAAATGGTCAAAGATAAGAGAATTTGAGTGAATAAAAGTTTTGTATTACTCTTAGAATACTTGCAATTCTAAAAAATAGGACTTGAGTATAAATAAACCCAAGGTGTTTTTATATAGGCAAAGTCTAAACCTACTAAGGGTTATGATCGTACCAAGTGGCAGGATCTTACAAAGAGCATAAAATTTTCCCAATTAAAATAGTAATATCTATAAAGATATTTACATAGAGAAATCTAGAACAAGTATGGCTTAGATCCTTCTAGGAGGTTCACCTATCATCTTGACTCTTCCAAGTCATTCTAGGAGTTTCTAGGACCGTTTCAATCTATCTAGCACTATCTGGCCTTATCTAGAGCCTTTTAGAACTTAGTAGGACTGTCTAGACTCTTCTCACATAGCTAAGACCTTTCTTGATCATTCTAGAAGTGTCCACCACGTTCTAGGGTCTTCCCCTATCCTTTTAGGTGAGTAGTATATATAGAGGATTTTAGAGCCATAGGCAGCAACATTTGAATTTTAGGGAGCCAAATGAGCAGGGTGTAACACCTTCTCCCACTCAAGTTCGCGATGTCCCCATCGCACCATCGACTATGAACCGCTTGATATGATATTTGAATTGCCATAAGGCATTCTTATGCTCCCACCTATCCTCGGCCTCAGATAAATTCTTCCATTTCATTAGGTATTCTCGATAATTAGGCACACTACGTTGGCGAATCAAGCGATCAGCCAGAATACACTCACTTTTTTATCAAAAGAAGGTACCACCGCAGTAGGAGCCTTTTTGGACTCACCCTTTGAAAGGTTTTCCTCGTCTCCATGGTAGGGTTTTAGCATGCTAACATAGAAAACAGGGAAAATCTTTAACTTGACACGAAGGTGAAGCTTATAGGAGACCTTATCCATATACTTGAGTACCGAAAATAGACCTTTCTATTTGCACAGTAACCTTTTACGCATCTTTCTCAAGGTTTTGAATTGTTAGAGCATTAGCTTGACAATGACTAAATCTCTTTCTTGGTACTCAACATGCCTCCTCTTTTTGTCGGCCTACTTCTTCATTCTTTTAGAAGCTTTATTCAAGTAAGTCATAGCCAACTCTACTTATTCATGCCATGTTTTAGCAAACTTGAATGTCGCTGGACTCTTTCTGCTCTAACTTATAGCCAAGGCATGTGGGATCATAGGTTGTTGACCCATAACTATCTCAAAGAGGCTTTTACCCATTGACTCATTCATTTAGAGGTTAAAAGAAAATTGGGCTACATCAAGTAATTTTGCCTAATCTTTTTAGTTAGCACTCATAAAATACCTTAAGTATAACTCCAGCAAGGCGTTCACCCTCTCTGTCTGGCCATCGTTTTGGGGGTGAAAGCTAGTAAAAAAGTTCAAGTCCAAACCTATCAATGTGAACAATTCTGTTCAAAACCTTCCAGTGAATTGGAGGACATGATCACTTACAATATTTGACAGGACTCCCCAATGCTTCATAATATGCTTCATAAAGAGCCACACGATCTCATCAATAGGACAACCGGATGAAGCAGGTATGAAGGTGGCATACTTAGTGAAATAATCAACTACTATTATGACGCTGCCAAAGCTTTCTGACTTAGGCAGACTAGTGACAAAATCCATAGAGATACTCTCCCATAACCTCTCAAGAATGAGGAGAGGTTCCAACAATCTGCCCAATAATTATTGTTCTACCTTGTCTTGTTAGCACACAAGACAAATTCGCACATATACCTCGACATCATCTCTCAATTGAGGCCAATAGTAAATAGCTTTGATAAGAGTAAGAGTGTATTTCTGACCTAGGTGACTAGCCCACAAAGAATCATGGCATTCTTTAATAAGCTCTTTCCTTAAGTTTCCCTACTTAGGCACATAAAGTCGATTGTCTTTAGTATAGAAAAGTCTGTTACTCAGCCAAAAGCATCTCGTCTTTCCTTCCTTTACTAGGGGCAATAGGCTTTTTGTAAGAATATTTTATTCTAGCCTTTTCTTGGTTTTCTCCATCAAAATGCTATCAGGCCTGCTTAAGGAGGCAAGCTCTGTCTTTCTACTTAGGACATCTGCCACCACATTAGCTTTTCCAAGCTTGTATTGAAGCCAATAGTTGAATTCTGTTAAGAAGTCTTGCCACCGAGCTTGCTTGGGACTCAACTTTTTCTGAGTTTGAAAGTAGCTTGTGGCTACGTTGTCGATCATGATCGTAAAGTAAGTGCCCAATAAATAGTATTGTCATACCCTTAGACAATGGATAATGGCAGTCATCTCTTTTTCTTGCACCGTGTAGCGTCTCTCGGTATCATTGAACTTACAGTTTTTATAAGCAATGGGACGCCCTTCTTGTAATAATACTCTACCAATAGCAAAGTCAGAGGCATCTGTGTGAAGCTCATATGCCTTAGAGTGGTTAGGTAAGCTGAAAACCGACTCTTCACTTACCGCTCTCTTCAAGTCTTCGAATGAGACTTGACACTTAGGTATCCATTTCTAAGACTTGTTCTTCTTGACCAGATTAATAAGTGGCACTGTACTTGCTGAGTAGGACTTGATGAACTGCCTATAGTAGTTTATAAGTCTGAGGAAAAATCTCAACTCTAGCACCTTAATAGGAGGTTCCCACTCTTGGATGGCTTGTACCTTGGCTTCATCCATTATAAGTTTCTCATCCTTTATTTTATGCCCTAGGAACATCGCTTCCTCTTTGGCGAAGAAGCACTTCTCCTTCTTGATGAATAGTTGGTTCTCTCTGAGGATCTTAAACACCTTCCTCAAATATTCTAGGTGTTCTTCCATAGTTTTGCTATAGATAATTATATAATTAAGGTAGATTACCATGAGCTGACTGAGGTAGGGATAGAATAGCTTATTAAGAAGAGTGCAAAAGGTAGCAAGTGATTGGTAAGGCCAAATGGCATGACTAAGAACTCCTAGATACCATACCTTGTCATGCATGTGGTTTTGGGCTAATCTTCCTTTGCTATGCACACTTGGTAGTACCCAGAGCATAGATCAAACTTCGAGAAGTATCTAGCATTCCCAAGTTGATCAAACAAGTCAGCAATAAGTGGGATGGGGTACTTATTCTTTACCGTCACCTTTTTAAGAGTCCGGTAATTAATGCACATCCTTAGTAAGTCATCTTTCTTCTTCTGGAACAATACTGGGGCACCGAAAAGGGCTTTGGAGGACCTAGTGAAACCCCCGCATCAACTTCTCTAGTTATTTCCAGAGTTCATGGAACTCTAGAGGGACTATTCGATAAGGACTCATTGTAGGTGGCCTTGTACTTGACTCAAGCTCGGTTTCATGATTCACCTCTCTCCTAGATGGAAGTTTCTTGGGTAGGACGTCAGGCGTCACATCTTGGAATTCATCCTAGATAGCTTTCACCTCTATGGGCAAGTCACTTTGAGGTTCCAACTCTACATCATCATGCTCCATTAAGATGGCCAAGTAACTCTCCTCCTCTCTTTTTAAGCCCTTTTCTGAATTGAAGTGCAAAGAGTACTTTGTTTCTCGATTTCATGGGCCACTTTGTTGGTACCACACAAACTTTTTCACCATCCATGATGCATATAGAGTTAGTAAAAGAAACAAGAAATGCCTGCACTCCAAACCAAGCATCACCGCAAATTCATCTATTGGCACCACTAATAGGTCAAGTTGGCTAACCTATGCACCTAGGCTAGCCTTGACACCATGAGCAACCTAATGGATAGGGTGTGCTGCTAAATTTACTTTATTGAGGGAGCCTTATCCATTGGATACCGACAAGTCCAACCACCTAGCTTCCTCGACAGAGATAATGTTGTAGGATATACTCGTGTCAACTAAGGCTTTTGTGGCCTTGCCATTGATTGTTGCATCCACAAAGAGTAAGCTTTTAGCTTGTGACTTAGGATCCGATTGTAAGGTGTTAAGGAGTTGTAAAGGACTAACATGTGCACCACCATCTTCTTTATCACCTTATTCTTGGCTTGGCTCGGAGGTGATTCAGGCACTGAGAGCTTTCTTCTTAAGACATTCACGTGCTCAATGTGGCCCATCACAAAGAAAGTACTTGACTCTTGGCTTAGAGAAGTCACGATCTTTCTTCTCCTTACCCTTGTCCTTGTACTTGTAGGAGGAACTATCTTTGTTCCATTTTCCTCCTTTTGTTTGCTCTCCCCCACTCTTTGCTCTACCACCTTCTTGTTTTTAGCCTTAGAAGGGTCATTGTTGGTAGAGTAATCAACAAGGTTACAACAATAGCATCGGCCAAGTCCTGGACACCACGGTGCTTGAGCTTTAACTTGCCCAATTCTGAAGACCAACCATGAACAAGAACAGAGCATCTTTATCTGAAGTGTTAGGGACTTCGAGTAAGAGTATAATAAACTTTTTCACATAGTCTCTAACACTATCACATTGCTTGAGGCGGCGAAAACTGCCTTTTATCTCTTCTTTGACATTCTTGGGAAAGAATTATCTCTTTAGCTCTATCTTGAAGTCATCAAAAGTGGCTAAGGTACACACCCCTCGTTGCATTCTCCCCGTGTCTCCACCTCTACTATAGTATGGCGGTATCGGTTAGATACAAGGCAATATTATAAATTTTACCGATGTCGTCCATCACACCAGTAGGCTCGAAGTACTGCTCAAGTTCCTATAAGAAGTTCTCAACTTCTCGAGCATTTTGAGTACTATTGAAGGTCTTTGGTTTAGGCAACTCGACCTTTCTTGCCTCAATGGTTATTGTGGTGGTCACCCTCGTGGCCACCGCTTGCTTGTACAAAGTAAGATCACCACCCATCTCATCTACTTTAAGTAAAATATTAGTGAGTTCTCTTTAGAAGAGATCTCATACCTTGGTAAGCTCCGAATGAAGGGACTCGATTTCTCGTCTTAAGTCGGTTTCTAGCCCACCAAGCGCATCTTTGATGCCGCTGTAGATCTCTGCATCCTCGGTCTCCAAACCGTCACAATGGCCATCTAGATCGTCTACTCGCTCACTTAACATGCTCAAATTAGACTCTAGTCGGGACACTCTAGCTTCTAAGTTAGTCACCACATCCCTCAATTTTCCGTAGGTAGTACCCTTCTTCCCTTCATCACGCCCACGTTCGAAAGCACTAACTTCGACAGAATCAAGAGTTGTAACCATAGTCTTCATATAAAGACAATGGAACCACCAAGATGCAATGAGCAACCAAAGTTCTAATACCATATTGTCACAACTTTAGCCTTAATCTAGATAATTGTGTAGCACTTAGCACAATCTGTCGTACTAAGTCAGCCTACTAACACTTAAAAAAGGGACTCAGAGTAAGTTATAAGAAAAAGTAGCAAAAGATAAGAGAGTTTGAGTGAATGAAAGGTTTATATTACTCTTAAAATGCTTACAACTTTCAAAAATGGGACTTGAGTACAAATGAACCCAATAGGTCCTTTATATAGGCAAAGTCTAAACCAACAAAGCGTTATGATCATGCTAAGTGACATGATCTTACAATGGGTCTGGAATCTTCTTTCATAAAATAGTAATATCTACAAAGATATTTACATAGAGAAATCTAGAACAAGCATGGCTTAAATCCTTTTAGGAGGTTCACCCACTATCTTGGCTCTTCTAAGTCATTCTAGGAACTTTTAGAGCCGTCCCAACTCATCTAGTACTATTCGACCTTGTTTAGAGTATTCTAGGACTTAGTAGTGCCGTCTAGAGTCTTTTAGCATAGGTAAGACCTTTCTTGATCATTCTAAAAGTTTCTACCATATTTTAGGGCATTCCTCTATCCTCTTGGGTGAGCAATATATATATATATAAAGAATCTTTAAAAAAAAAAAAAGTAGGACTTAACTAATGACCACTACTTACTACAAATTTAAAGGAAAATAATACATACACTCTACCAAGGTTTGAACCTCTGACCCCCCAAATTCACACACACATCCCTCAAACTTTAGACCAACTGAGCTAGTCCCAGTTGGCTTCATATATATAAAAGATCTTATAGTCATGAGTAGCAACATTTGGATTTTAGGAAACCAAATGAGCAAGACATAACATTAAACTGCCATTAGTACAACATCATAAAAAAAACTTGGAATAGTAGCATAATGCCAGTAAGGCCACTAGTTGGCTTGTTTTTCATATTTCAGCATCAACATTAAATATTTAATTTATATTTGCACATACTCACTAGAGAAGAATATCAAACACACGAAGATGTGGTGACCAATACCTTGTTTGAAATTGGCCTAATTATGATATTAATTTCCCGGTGCCAGTTGTTAGATTAGACAACAGACATCCAATAGTCAAGAGCGAAAGGGGTTTAACATGACCATTTTGGTTTATGAACCACATTGCTGCGCGGACTCTATACATGTGCCCCAGGCTATACATAAGAAAAACTCCAAATCGTTACTTTCATTGCATTTAGCAATCACCTGGGTTATTGCATACGACCTCCTTTTGTATAGATATTGTCTGCTTTGCCTTTAGTGTCTCAAGGCGTCTATACAGTTAAAAAGATGCTCTTTCTTATATGATCTTTCTTTACAAGGACATCTTTCCTGAAACTATCCTTATAATTTAGCTTGAATTTTGTTAGATTCGACAGTCCACATTTTCTGAGCGAATTTGGAACTAATTAAAGCTTGACCAGTTGTTTCGCCCTGTGAATTACAACTAGTTCAAAGAGCATATGGAAGGACACGTCTTTTGTGAAGACCTAACGACTAAAGTTATTTGTACAGCTACATAATAAGCTCTCCATCCAAACATCCTTATGTTATCATCAAGAATTTTCTTTCAATTGCTCCACCAAGTAAATAAAGTGAGAGGTATTAGAACAACATGTGGTTTATCTTCTAAAGCTTCTGCTATTCAATGACCAGTATGGTGCCACATTATCCGTTTAGGAAAATGTACCCAATTAAATTTGAAAGATACGCAGTTAACATCATCTTCTGAAAACACTTGAAGCGTCTCAATGTTCTATGTACCTTGAATGGCATTGGGTATTGCAGTAGTATTAACAACCTTGAAATTAGATGTTGAAGAGATCCAAGGGTCATTGAAACAATCTAGCACTCATCCAAATGTTGTGCAATTTTTAATATTGAATCAAGTCGAAAAAAACAGTATGTAAATTTAACAAATACAATGAAAGATAAGCAATTTTTTCAACAGAAAATGCTTAAAGAAAGATACAACACAAAATCTAACAAAATGCAATAACTACTATGGTGGGCAATAATCCACATTTTTGAATAATTGAATGTTGTTTTCCAATTTCTATACCTTTTCAGTATAATAATAATAATAATGTGAGCTTCTCCAGTGTGGTATTTTTACTTGCATACTTGAATATGAATAGTAATTTTGCGTAATAAAAAAACGTAGCTATTTATGGTTGAAGTTATTTTGCAAGAGCACATGGAGGAACTCCCCCAACGACCCATCAAGTTCCATCACTTTCAGCCTTTCATCTATTACCCTACTTTTTAATCTTAATACTGACCTCAAAACCAGCACAAAATTAAGGAATTTGGATTTATTACAAATAAGTTTGAATCATAAACGGATTGACTTTTAAAGTACGAAAAAAATAATGGGTCAATTTTTCGACAAACCGATATTAACCTGCCATAATATGATTAATAAATGGATCATTTTGAGGTCAATCTGTATACAATTTAATTATGGCTCGTATAAAACTAAATTATATTATTAGATATATACGAGCTTTATAACTTGTGCATTTGTTACGAGTTAACTACGGAGTATTTATTAATAGTATAAATAATTATATATAATATATTTATTATATTACTTATAAGAATAATGTTATGTGTCTTAAAATTTGTACCAAATTTTTTATAATAATACATGTGACATATGAATTGACATAATTCAATTAGTGAATATGATTAATTTATTTATAACAAATTCTAATACACTAATTGAATAACGATAACTCATATACCATATGTGTTGATATTAAAAATTTGGTTAGTACTCTTAGTATCATCCTCCTTATAATAGGTAATAATTTTTTACAACAATATGATAATTACTTAAAACATGAAAAGATAATCATTTATTATTTCTTAATAGTTTTTTGTATAATTATTAATTTATTATAATAATAATGTGAGCTTCTCCAGTGTGGTATTTTTACTTGCATACTTGAATATGAATAGTAATTTTATGTAATAAAAAAACGTACCTATTTGTGGTTGACGTTATTTTGCAAGAGCACAAGGAGGAACTCCCCCAACGACCCATAAAGTTCTTTCACTTTAGCCTTTCATTATTACCTTACTTTTTAATCTTAATACTGAATTTCAAAGGACTCACTCGAAACTAGCATAAAATTAAGGAATTTGGATTTACTACAAATAAGTTTGAATCATAAACGGATTGACTTGTAAAATACGAAAAAATAATAGATCAATTTTACATCAAACCGATATTAACCTACTATAATATGATTAATAAACGGATCATTTTAATGTTAGTCTATATACAATTTAATTATGACTCATATAAAACTAATTTATATCATTAGACATATACGAGCTTTATAACTGGTGCGTTTGTTATGAGATAACTATGGACTATTTATTAATAGTATAAATAAACTGGTGCGTTTGTTATGAGTTAACTATGGACTATTTATTAATAGTATAAATAGTTATATATAACGTATTTGTTATATTACTTATAAGAATAATGCTATATATCCCAAAATTTGTACTTAATTTTTAATTTTTAATATCAATACATGTGACATGTGAATTGGTATCATTCAATTAGTGAATATGATTAATTTATTTATGCCAAGTTCTAATACACCAATTGAATAATGATAATTCATATATCACGTGTGTTGATATTAAAAATTTGGTAACAATTTTGGTACACCTAGTATCATCCTCCTTATAATTAGTAATAATTTTTTACAATAATATGATAATTACTTAAAACATGAAAAGATAATAATTTATCATTGCTTAATAGTTTTTTTGTATAATACAAATTTAAAATTCTTTTTTTTTTAGTTTTTCTTATTTTTTATATTATAATTATATGTTTTATAGATATTTATTCTAGATAAAAAAAAATTGTGATTTTTCCCGTTTTCAGTTTCTTATTAATTAAATTTTTGATATATCGTTTTTTTTATGGTTTGCTGTTAATCGTGTACATGTCTTTTTTATATATAAACATTGACAATTTTATGATTTACTTATAAGTTTTATAACTAATTTAATTTAGTTTTTTTAAATTGAAATATAATTCATGCTTTTTTTTGAGTTTTTTTAATATAATTATGTTAAAGTACTTTAATAGTATCGATATTATCCTATGTCTTTTTTATACTTATGGTATTGCAAGGCTTTTTTCTTCTTTTTTTTTTTAATACAAATCACTATTTTATATACTTGCTTTAAGATAGCAATTATTTTTTAATGACATATTTTCATTTGGATAATGTTATTTTTACCAGAATTTTTACTAAATTTTTAATGCCAACACATATAGTACTTGAGTTAACAATATTCAATTGATAAATATAATTAATTTATTTGTAAATTTTAATATACTAATTAAATAATACCAACTCAAATACCACATTTATTAGTATTAAAAATTTGGTATAAACTTTGATATATGTAACATTATCCTTTTCATTTTATTACTCAAAATCATTGTAATTGAAAGGGTAAAAAATACATGTAATTTAAATGGTTGGGTTCATATATCTAAAGTATCTTAGTAGTATCAGTGTTATGCTTATATCTTTTTTACGTCTCCAGTATTGCTCGGCGTGCTGTTCGGCATTTTTCTTTGATAGAAATCACATATTTTATATACATGTTTTGGGATATCAACTATCTAAGGTAATCATACTTTTATTTTACTACTCAAAATGATTGTAGCTAAGAGAAAAATAAGAAAAATAAAATAAAGAATTTGAATTAGATTTAAAATTAAAGGCCTTTGATCTAAATGAATAAAATATTACATCATAAATACAATAAAATCCAATATATAATAGGAACTAAATTATTTTAACAATCTCTCGACAATATAAGAATTTTACGGCGGTATTAATTATAATATACTATGCTTCTTCTTTCCTCCTTCACACTAAAACTTTCATCCCTCTCTTCATCAATCATGTCATCAATAATCAGTAATTACGAATGTCTAATTTTTTGTATCTATTATAATTATATAATAATATCTGAATAAATATAGGTAAATAAATATATAGATATATATAATACATGGCTCAAATATATAACAGTATTATCATGACAAGTTTATAAGATAATATACTTTCAAAGTGTTTGTCTAGCCACTTAAGAAATAATTTTCTTAATTTTCTACTTATGTAAGAAAAGTATTTCTGACAATTGAATAAACAAGTAATAGATTATCAATCTAGTAAAACAACTTGCCATATATATTATACCGGTCAAATAATAGCAACAAAATCATAAGAGTATAACTCGAAACTGACCAAAATCTATCAGGTGCATAAAGGTTAAAACAAAGAAAAATTAATAGAGAGATGAAAAAAATTTAAAAGAGAAGACTGAGAAAGAATACTCTAGCAGGATTTAGAAAAAGAAAAGAAAGAGAAAAAACACTCAGTTTTAATACGTATATACAAATCTAAAAAAAAATTAAAACAGAGATCCGATTAAAATGACTAAGTAAACTCAAACTTGACAACAAATTCTCCCAATATCCAAGGGATAAAAACTGTGAAATGACTCCTTAACAACAAACCAAGTTTATTATCCAATAACAAAAGCCATTATACACAATAATTTTTGGACAGTTAGTATACTACTCTATATAATCATAATCGAGGAATAAATGTTCATTATTACCAAATAAATAGAAAGTCATAAAATAGAACTAGAAAACATTAAAGCAGAGTTAAGTAAAAAAGAAAAAAGAAAAAAGAAAAATGTTGAATAAAATAAATGAAAAGAAGAAAAACCAGAATTAACTAATAGGGAAAAAAAGGAGAAAAAATCAGGAAAAATGACTCAATAATGGGACAAAGAAAAAGAAACGTGTATCAAATACAGAGGTAGTAAGAGAAGTACAATACCATTCTGCGATTTTGAATCCAAAAATAGAGGAACAAATGTCTATACACAATAAATACAGTACAAACAATACAAATTAATGGAGGACATAATAAATTATAACCAAATTCAAATATAACAAAACATACTGAAACATTTTAATAGTTCATAATTTTTAATACAACAACAAAACAATAAACGTGTCAATATCACATTAATAACACAAAATAGATATTAATCAATAATAGAACAAAATATTTATAAAATTAGAAGAAAAGAAACTAAAACAAACACAGGCAACAAAGTATAATAAATACATATAGTACCTGAAGTTTTTTCTTTAAAAAAAAAAAAAAAATCCTTGGAACTAACTTTCAGCCGAGTACAGGTTATACACGGAGCACACAGAAAGGTAGAAAAACAGTGGATGCAATGATGAATAATGATAAAAGATGAAGTAACACCAAATAATCAGAAAATATATATAATCAGGTAACACAAAAAGATACGTAAAAGATTTTAAAGTTAAGTTAAACAGGTGGCAACACCCCAATTAAACATATAATAAAAGAAATTTTGTCTTAAAAACAGTCAGAAACTTATCGAACACAAGTACTTAAAGTAAGCCTATAGTCAAAATAAGTATTGCTCAAAGAGTAAACCTCCAAAAATATGTTTTGAAAAAGAAATTCCCTAATTACTCTGCTCTAATTCTAATTTTTCTTTTTATTTTTTACCTTTTTTTTCCACTCTGTTTGAACAACGTAAAAAAAATCCAAGAGAACATAATTAGATTTTAGATACAATACTCAAATCATAAATACGAATAGACAAAGCATTAATTACGAAAACAGAGATCATAATTAAGAGCGAAAAAATCTGAAAACAGAGATCATAATTAACAGCGAAAAAATCTGGAACAGATACTAAATATCAAAGCCGAAAAGGCATAAAAAAAAGTCAAGAACACTCCAGAAAACTGTAAGAATTTGAAAAGACATAGACAAAATTATTCAGAGATAACCAAAAGCCCCTACCCAAATCACCCCCCAGCCATATACTCAAAGGCAGTTTCGGTAAAGTCACAAACCCAAAATTACGGAAAAAACCACACCCACAAGCATTCCTCACCACACTAGAAGGGCAAAAATGTGAAACCACCATTAAGACCAGAAAAAAATAAAGAAAATTAAATTTAAAAAAGACCAAAGTCGTGTCATTGTTCATCTAGAATGATTCCCTCCCTAACTTTAGATATATATAATAATGTGTATTTGGGTTTGTAGTTAATTTTAAAATGTGTGTACTATATGTGTTTTTTTTCCTTTAAAAAAACGGAAAGGATTCAAACCTTAAACCTCTGTCAGAGGTAAGGTATGATAATTAGGCTAAGTCTGCAAATACAATTATATGTCAATTTATATCACATAAGTTAAATGAATTTATTTTAATTAATTTATGTTAAATGAGTGAATAGGTTGGGTTGAATTAACGTGACATAGAATATGACTCATTCATATAAGTGTTTTTTAGCCATATAGTTTGCAAAATGGTCGTTTTTCAAATGTTGTTAAAAATGGCTGAATTTAAAATTGCCATTTTTCATATTTAGTTTATCAAAATATATATTAATTTATTTTTTAATGAATTGATTTACTTTATAAAAACTAGATCAATTGAAAAACAGCTATTTATTAAAATAAAATTATAAAATAGTCATTTATTAAATACATGTAAAAAATAACAATTTTTTAAATTGATTTTAAAAAAGACCATTTCTTATAAATACTCTTCATATAAATGGGTTAAGTATGTCATGTCAACCTATTTATAAACAATTTGAATTTGGATTCCTGACACGATCGTAAAACAATTAGGGTTTAAGTTTGGTTACATGTTGTTATATATAAAAATCGATATAACACGACTCGCTATCATAAATTGTCACCCCTAAAAGAATATTGTATACTTTCAATCAAAACTCTATGTATCAATCACATAAATTTTGATTTGTCACTTAAAAACATTCAGGACTTTTAACTAATGCATTAGAGATATATAGGAAAAAATAAATTGACATATTAAGATAAAGTGAAATAATTATAAAGACGCATAAAAAAATATCCATAACATTTTACATGTTTGGTACATTGGTTCTCATTTTTTTTGTGGCATTCAAGTTCCCATCATTTCACTTTTCTGGCTAGAGTTACGAACATATTGTACTGGCACGATCTAATTAAATTGAGCAAAATATAGTTGGGTTTCTTACAAAATTACAAACTCAAAGTACCAAAAATTAAAAAATCTCAGATTGGCTGATTTTTTTAAAAAATCACAAATTGATTTAGAAAAATATCACTTTTAAAAAGTTTTATTAGAAAAATAACACTTTTAAAAAATATTTAAAAAATACTATCTTTTTTTCAAAATTGGTATTTTTTTAATCCAACTTGAGATAACCATTTAGGTTACTTAGAGTAATCAATCTAGTTACTTGAAGTAACTGAACAAGTTACCTTAGGTAGCTTGATTAACTACCATAAGTATCTCATCAATTAATAAAAAGTGGTATTTTTCTAAATACTTTTAAAAGTGGTATTTTCATAATTAAATCTGATATTTTTAATTTTTTTGAAAAAATGCCATAAAAAATCAAGTTTCCTCAATATAATTTCATGTTTTGCTTAGCACAACTTGTGTCATGTCGTGCTAGCCTTTGTCTAGATATGCTAGCTCATCTGGCCTAAAATTTGGCAATTTAATTGATTTTTTTAACTTTTAATGTCATTTTATGAATATTTTCCTCAACTTATTCAAATGTAAGAAAAAATATAAAATAATAGTAAGTTTTTTTTATTTAGGGTTGAGCTTGGTTGAAGAAAAAGGAAAAAACAAAAGAACAATGTTTTAAAATCACTTTAAGATAGGACAAATAATAGAAAATAAAAATGACTTATCAATTTTGAGTATTTTTCAAATCATGTGAATGTATTGTGCTAGCATGATCAAATTAAGTTAAGCATAATAAAAATAGTTTCGTGTAATATTTGTACACATTATTTTTTAGCAGTATTTTATCATGCTAGCTCAAAGTCTTAAATTATTGATATGATACGACTCATTAGCCCATGTTGTAACAGTTGTACTATGTCACCTAATGTGCCTAAATATGTCATTTTATGTGTGTTAAAATTACGTAATTCAGTTGTGTGTTTTTTTTTTCTGTTTTACTTTAATATTATTTCATGAATATTTTTCCCAATTATTCAAATGAAACTGAAGAAACGCGATAACCTATTTTTTTAAAAGGGCATAGTGGTCATTTACCAATTCAAAAATTAAAAAAATGATGAAAATTCAATTTATTTGAAAGTGGACTTAACAAAAAAAATTTTAATAAAACATAGGGTCAATGTGTGATTTTTGGGGCTTAAGTGAAGGAAAGATTCAAAACTATGAGCAAAATTTAGATTTTGACTTGGTGGCCAATAACAAATGGGCCTAGTGTCGTACCCACACCCAAAGCCCTCTATCTCTCTATCTCTCTCTTCCTCTTGTTCTTTCTCTTCTCTCAGTCGGAAAGCCTTAAAAGGAACCCCTACCTCTACAAGTTCTGATTGACGACACAATGATCGAATTCATAGTAAACCACAACAACCAAATATGAGCCAGCCCTTAGAAGCCTTGCACCACAACAGCATGACCAGAAACTACGGCAACAAGGAAGGTAGTCGTGGAGCTTCTCAGAGTTGTTGTGTCACCGTCCAATCACAAAGTACGTCAAGATCAGTCCCATTCTCTTCTTCTCGTTGCCATTTTTCATTTGGTATCAGCCTCAACTCTCAGTATTGTGCGATCTTAAATCTATACATTAGTTAATACCAGAAAGGAAAGTCAACGACTGTGGACAAGAAGGTAGGTCAAATAACTAACATTGCGACCTGCTCCGTGTAGATGAACATACAACTAGCATAAAAGTAAATTAGATCAAGCTTATTCAAATAGGTAATCTGTGAAGAAAGGAAATAAGTTTTGAGTAGAGATCAAGCATTCTATCTATTTAAGTTATTATCCAATTTTGTATTGTTACCCCAAATTATATTTTCTGATTATGTACTTCTCCGGTTTCATATTTGGGAAATATTGAGCTACCCTCACCTATATAAAGGAGGCTCAATCTTATTATTTATCATCTGGCAATCATTTCACTATACACTTTCTGTAATTCCCTTTGTTCTCATCTTAAAGCTTAGAGAAACTGTTGTAATTCTCTAGAAAATAGTGAAGAACAGTGGACGTAGGCTCATCTTTTTTAAGGCTGAACTACTTTAAAATTCTTGTTTTCTTACTTACTTTTCTTTATCAATCTTTTTCACACATAAGCCACATCTCGTAACTTACCAGATTCGTTGTTGACAAAACCTCCGTCAATAATTGTTGCTAAAAGGAAGGCTATTCGAACAAAAAGTTTATCAATTCTGCTTATTCAACGATGGCAAACACTAGAAATACTATGAGGAACACTAGAGTTAGCCAAAATTAACCTCAAAGTGTTGCCACTACACAGGTCGATCCTACTCAGAATCAACTAATCATGACTGCACTTGAGGAGAGTATCGTCTAGAAATGCTCTTGCAAACCTTCAGCAAATCACCAATTAGATCAATGATTCTCTGAGGTGACTTGCTGAAGGATAGATGGTCATTCCACCACAGTACGAACGTCCCAGAGATCATCTTGTCTGATAAGCAGAAAGAAGGATTCAAATCTAGGAGAAAGGAAATCACAACCAGCCTAGGACCCATCAAGAGCACCATGCAGATCGCACTTCTAAGAAAAAAGAAAAAGCTATAGACCTACCATATTAATCTGGTACTGGGAGTTCAAGCACAAACTGTGATCGTGGACAATCCTTTAGGAGAGCTCCTGACAACTGTTATCATTTAAGCAATGAGCAAAACCGTTAATCAAGAATCTTCTTTGAAAGAATTATCAGGGAGCCAAAATAAAACTCTGCAGACCTAAGACAACATCTAGAACAGTGATGTCAAAGAGGTAGTCATGAGCAATCCACATCGAATCATAATGACCGAACTCCATCACATCGAACTATCTCACTGGAATCTTCGTAAAAGTCACTGTAGACCCTGTCTAATCAACTTGTCTTACATCGTGCTAACAGCGACCAAAGACCACCCCTACCACCAGCAAGATACAATGTGCTTCTTTCTAATATTGAAGTTCATAATCTGAGGATTGCATTAGATGCATTTTTTGGATAGGATGATGAGCTTGTGAATGGATATCGTCAATCACCATTCAATGAAGAAGTTCGAGCTGCTGCATTACTTGTTGGATTCAAAATTCCCACTATAAACACTTTTGATGGGAAAACTGATCCACAGGACCACATGGATCACTTCAACGATTTGATGGAGCTCTACTGGGTTAATGACCTCGTACATTATAGATGTTTTGCTATAACCCTCATAGCTGCAATGAATAATTGGTTCTGAGAATTTTAACTTGGTTCTATCTCATCTTGGCAACAACTTCTGATCGTATTCTTAAGACAGTTCAAGCTACAAAAAACTTTACTATTCTATTAATCAGTCTATCTACTATTTGACAAGGTCTAGAGGAAACTTTGCGATGTTACCTCAACCATTTTACTTCAGAGTTGGCAAAAGTCAACAATCTACATGAAGGACGACCATAATAACCAACAATAACAATAACAAGAAGTTGAAGAAAAGGAAGAACGAGTAACCAATCGAAAAGCAGCCTGAACGGAAAAAGTAGGAAATTTCAAAGGCTCCCTTGTAGTTCAAAAATTACACCGAATTAAGCACACTCATAGATCATATTTTTGCGGTCATGAATCAGCATGAGCAATATCGTCAATCGGAGCCAATAAAATGGGATAGGGCGAAGTGCGACCCCAACAAATTATGCTGATATCATAACGATATTAGACACAAAACAAACGATTGTTATCCCCTAAAGGATGAAATCGAAATGTTAATCAAAGAAAGATAGTTGCGACAATATATCAAACAAAATGGTGGTGTGAGAGAAGAAAACTAATAGTGACCTCTAGCAATTCAACGTGAAGTGTGAACTATCTTCGGAGGCCCACATGTAAGAGGAGATTCAAGGAGAGTACAGGATAGGTATATACAGGAAACTCGATAATAGCCATTGACTAATGTGATGCACCTCGAGCAACATTCACAGAAGTTTCAATGGGTACCTATCATGGACATCATTTTCACAGAGCAAGATGCAAGAAAATTCCATTACCCACATAATGATGTACTTGTCATTAAGATCAACTATGTGAGCACGCAACTATGGCGAGTATTAGTTGATAATGGGAGTATTGTCGACGTCTTATACTATGATGCTTTCAAAAAGATAGGGTTAAGTGATAGTCATTTAAAACCCATTGTCACTCCACTTTATGGATTCACTGGCGACAGCATAATGCCAGGGCATGATTAAGTTAATGGTGAACGTTAGAACTTATCCTAGAGTTTCAATGGTAATGACTCTATTTTTAGTGGTAGATTACCCATTAGCATTCAATGTTATGTTAGGAATACCAACTCTAAAGGAGCTTTGAGCTGTCACTTCAATCTATCATTTCACCATGAAGTTCCCAACTCAACATGGAGTAGGTGAAGTATGAGCCAATCAATATGATGTGTAGTCCTGTTATAACAATTCTTTAAAGCTTACAATGCGAGATATAACATCTCGCATAATAATGGTCCTATTATAGAAAGAATCGTCAAGCGAAGCATCAATCGAAGACCTCGACCCACGAGAGATCGATGGAAAGGTTAAGGCTAGACCCATTGAAGATATGGAAGATTTATCAATCGACGAGTCTTCAAAGGTATTAAGAATCAAAGTGAAGCTTTAAGAACTTGTGCGAGCTACACTAGTCACATTTCTAAAGGTAAATTTGGATATCTTCGCATGGCAATATTTAGATATGGTGGAGGTTTGATCTGAATATTATATGCCACTGCTTTAATATTGATATAACAAAGAAGCCTATATGACAGAAGAGAAGGGCAATAGATCTAGAACACTACATCGCATTAAAGAAGGAGGTTGAGAAGCTACTCGAGATTAGATTCATCAAGGAATCTTTTTACTCGAACTGGCTTACAAATCCAGTTTTAGTGAAAAAAAAAAAAACCCTAATGGAAAGTGGAGAACATATATCAACTTTACACATCTCAACAAAGCATGTCCGAATGATAGTTTCCCATTTTCAAGAATTGACCAGCTTGTAGACGCGATGTCTGGGCATGAATTGCTTAGTTTTATGGATGCGTATTTTGGATACAACCAAATCCTCATGTACGAGCTAGATAAAGAGCAAACCATGTTCATCACTGATCAAGGATTATATTACTATAAGAAGATGCCCTTCAGACTTATCAATGTAGGAGCAACTTATCAACGTCTTGTCAATATAATGTTTGCAAAATAATTTGGTAAGACAATAGAGGTATACATTGATGATATGTTGGTGAAGTCGAAGAAAGCTGAAGATCATGTCAGGACCTTGATGAGATATTCAAAATTCTTCGAAAGTATCAAATGAAGCTAAACCCCCCAAAGTGTGCATTTGGAATAGAATCTGAGAAATTTCTGGGGTTCATGGTCAATCAGTGAAGCATTGAAGCTAATCTTAAGAAGATTCAAGCATTGATTGATATGTAGTCGCCTCATAAACCTAAAGATGTGCAAAACCCAGTGGGAAGAGTGGTTGCACTGAGCCGATCTGTATCGAGATCAATCGATAAATGTAAACCATTCTTCGAGGTGTTAAAAGATTTGAAGAGGTTCAAGTAAACAGAAAAGCGCAAATAGGCATTCCAAGATTTGAAAAACACTTAGGCTCTCCTCCACTCTTGTCAAAGTCAAAGCCAAGGGAAAAGTTATACTTATACTTCACCATTTCCAAATATGTGACAAATGCTACATTAATTCGAGAAGAAGAAATATGCATCAGCCTGTGTAATATGTAAGCAAAAGACTACTCGATACTGAAACAAGATATTCAGAGATGGAGAAGTTGGCACTAGTGCTTGACATTGAGTCTAGAGAGCTTCGACCATAGTTTCATGCACACTCTATCGAGGTTTTCACAAATTTTCCATTAAATATATTTTGCAAAAGCCTGAAGTGTTGAGATGATTACTCAAGTGGATAGTCGAGTTGAGTCAATTTGATATTAATTTTTGAACTCGAACTACGATCAAGGTTCAAGCTCTCACAAATTTTATTGCAGAGTTCACTTATGACGTCGATCTTCCCACTAAAGTAATTGAGAGACCAACCATAGATTTAACTAAATTGTTGAAACTTTATATTGATAGATCATTGAATTAGAATGGGTCTGGAGCAAACTTGATATTAATTAGTCCAGAGGAGCATAATATCCATTCTGCACTTCACTTCAGATTTCCAGCATCGAATAATGAAGTAGAATGCAAGGCGTTGATAGCTCGACTCAAGCTCGCACAAGAAATAAAGGTTGAAATGATTAAGATATACAGTGACTCCCAGTTGATTATTTGTCAAGTGATCGGAGACTACCAAGCTAGAGGAGGAAAGATGCTAACCTATCTAGAGGAGGTGTAGAGATTACTCTGACATTCACTACTTATATTATTCAACTTCTTCCTCACACTAAAAGTACTTAAGCAGATGCTCTAGCCAAAATCGCCTCAACAAAAGAAGCAAAATTGCTAAAGGTGGTCCTTGTCGAATTTTTTGCAAGGCCAAGTATCAAAGTAGAGCCGCAAGTAACTATGTTAATTGACCAGAAACCTTCATGGATAGATCCTATAATGAAGTATTTACAAGATGGCAACCTTCTCGACAATAAAGACAATGCGAAGCGACTCCAAATGAAGGCAGCTCGCTATGTCATCTATAATGAGAAGCTCTATCGAAGAAGTTTTAGTTCGCCATTATTATTATATGTTGATGAAGAAAGAGCAATCTACATTATGAGGGAGATTCATGAAGGGATATGCGGAAATTATTCTGGGGGCAGTCACTTACGAATAAAGCTCTCAGTCAAGGGTATTTTGGGCCTACTATGAAGAAAGATGCAACGAAATTTGGTAGGAGATGCGATATAATGTCAACGATTTGCAACCATTCCTAGGCCAACTCCTGTTCCTCTTACTTCGATGACTAGTCTATGGCCATTCGTAGTATGGGGAATTGATATTATTAGAATGCTCCCACTGGCACGAGATAGATTAAAGTACGTCGTAGTTGCAGTTGACTATTTCACTAAGTGTACGGAAGTTGAAGTGTTAAGTACTATCTGTGCAAAAAAGATGAATGATTTTGTTTGTAAGTCTATAATATGCCGATATGGTATACCGCACACTACAATTTCTGATAATAAGAAACAATTCGACTCCAATGAGTTTCGCAACCTCTACGACAACTTAGGCATCAAGAAAAGCTTCTCCATTATTATTCATCCACAAGCCAATGGTCAGGTCGAAGTTATAAATAAGGTACTTAAATAAAACCTAAAGATAAAGCTAGAAGAACATAATAAAGCTTAGCCAGAGATACTTCCCAAAGTACTATGGGGTTATTGCACCACTTAACAAACCACTACCAGAGAGAGTCCATTTTCTCTGGCCTATGGATATAAAGCAATGATCCCATTTGAAATTGGTACAAGCTCCTTACGATGATCTACTTATGAACAAGATCAGAATAATATATTGATGAGAGTTGAGCTCGATCTTTTAGAAGAAAGATGTGAGCAGTCTCAACTATAAGTTGTGTCATACCAATAGGTATTGCTCAGTATTATAATTCAAAAGTCAAAAACAGATGATTTGACATTGGTGATCTTGTTCTTCGACAAGTTCTCCTAAATACTAAAGAGTATAGCGTATGTGTATTTGGACTCTCCTAAGAAGGACCATATATCATTGATGCCATC
>JXTB01000104.1:1041998-1055805 GCA_002914805.1 Parasponia andersonii | reverse complement strand
AATTAATTAAATAAATAGGATAAATCTAATAGTTAATTTGAATTTAAATAGGAGATCTACTAATTTTTGAAATTGGATAAGATTTCTTATATTATCTCTATTATTTGAATTTTGAATTATGATTATTCAAATTAATGAGATTAGATATGATTAGATATTATCTTGATAAATCTAATAATTAATTTGAATTTGAATATGATATCTAGTAATTTTTGAAATCAGATTAGATTTCCTATCAGTTTTATTTAAATTTCGAATTTAAATAAATAACAACTATTCAAATTAATTTGATATTTAATGAGATTAAATATGATTAGATAATTATTCATAAATCATGATAGTTTAAATTTAAATAAACACTGGGATGTGAGATGAGACTGTGAGATGATAGGAAACTTTTTCTCTTACTTAGCCTAGGGTGGCCGAATTCTCCTCTCTCCCTGTGCCTTATGCGTGTGACTCTCTAAGAGTTACTGTATAGTTTTTTCTCCCATATATCTTATATATATGGGACCCAAAACTACTAACCCTAATCCAATTAGGATTGAGCTTGTTCTCCAATTTGGACTTTGAGTGTATTTTTTATAAATATGTCCAACTCGCGTAACTTAGTTATAAAAATACTAACTTCTGTGTAGAATCATTATTTTATACAGTTTCATGAAACTAATTTCACAAATATTACCAACCAATTAATGAGCTTAATTGAGCTAGACAAGGGACTTAATGGATCCAAATAATCTAAGCTCCAATAATATGATAAATATATAATAACTCTTATTATGGTATTTATATAAATATTATAAGTAAATGGGATACTCTACTAAAGGCCCAATAATGTACTCTTAGATTTAATGTCATACCTTTTATAGAGATTTAATCAACTAACCTTGATTAACTGATCTATCTAGCATATTCTATACCACATATAGAATCCCTATACAATGCCGTAGTTGGATAGGTGAAATTACCGTAATACCCCTCCTATTTATCTTTAAGTTACCATCTTTCTATCAAGGAATAATGTTGTCGATAATTTTGTTCTCAATGGTCATTTAAACAAAATTATCAACCAATTCACAAAGTGAATACTAAGATCTTAGATATAATTATTCCATGAATCTTGAAATAACCTAAAGTGGCATTAATGTATAATGTCATTAACTATTTGGTGTTCCCACCAATTCATAAGTTATAACCTCCAATATGTCAGAGTTCACCTCTAATTTCATAGAGGTTAGTCTTTTAATAAATCAAAAAGCTATAACCCATGAAAGCAAGTCCAATCAAACATAAAGGATTAAGATCTATATACTAAGAGCTAGTTTGTGATAATATAATAATTGAGTTACGACACTCCAATTCTTTATATTACTTGGTCCAGTTTAGTACCCATAACTTATTTATGTTGTATTAGTGTTTCTATCAGAAGTCAGATACTTAAATAATTTGAGACACATCATTCCCGTTGAGATAGACAAACACTACAACTTATAGTAAATAAAGTATTCTATCTTTATTTATAGATTGTAAACTTCTTCATTTAGACTTAGATAAAGAAATAAGTCTCCCCACAATTAACACTTAATCATGTTTGTTTCTTTATACACATATAAAGTTATGGAATCTTTTTCAGATGAATAAACTATTCGACTAAGATAGTTTAATCTAGCAAATATCATAATTGCATATAAGAGAAAGTTGTTTATACTTAAAAGGGTAAAATTAAAAATCTGTTTTTTCGGACAAAATCCCAACATATATGTTATATGGTTATGAAAACTGTTTTCATGTAAAAAAAAAATTTAAAACCTAATCCGCTAATTTTTCTACTGTGTTCATGATATGATCATATATTTTCCATATCTGCATGTATGCATGATTTTCCTAAGTGTTAGGTCAATTTTTTCGACAGTACGTTATACTCTGATAGCTGAGTCACCTTGGTAACTTTACGTGATTTGCCCAGTGTGCTAAAGAATAAGCAGACCATACCATACGCTATCATAGCTGATAGCTCATAAATGCCATCAGTGAAGTTGCTTTTTCCTATCAACTCCTTAACTGCTCTTTGTCCCGCTGCAACTTGCCATACATGTCCACAGATGTTCGACATATATGTACAATACATAATTGAAAAAGAAAGTCTAAGCAATCATAACCTGGTCATTCCACAAATCCCTGTTGTGCTCTTGTTGAACTAAACAAGGTATCTCACACTTGGTCTTCGTATCTTCACCGAGGCAAATTGTTTGTTGCTCAATTAAATTCATTTATGAAGAGCTTTCACTACCTAAAACAATACATCACTTTAGTAGAATAAAAAGGCATATTCAAAATCATTAAAAAATTTGACAGGAAAAACCTTAAAGTTGAACATCTTCTCGAATATTATCATCTTGTGATTGTTTCGACGAGGATGGACATTGACCATGGAAGTATTCCAAAAGTAATTGGACTTTTAAGATCAGATTAAGAGCAATAATTTAAAAGTGAAGAACAAATAAATTTTGCATCTTGTTTAGCAGTCAAGTTGTAAATTAGAGCCCCTACTGAGCTTATAATCTTTATTAAACACCAAACTCGAGTTTATTTGCCACATAAGCAGACCAAAGAAATTGAACTTTATACACCGCGGGACAAACCGTAGGCCTAGCAGCTCACTAAGTTAATTAATTTTGTTAAACCTAGCACCTCACTGTACTATGAAGGACCCCAGAAAGATATATAAAATGCACAAAACAAAAGTAAATATATTAGAAGAAACTATACTATGAAAAAGTAATTTGAGACTTACAGAAGGTATTACAAAAATTTTACTAGCTGAAACAGAAAGTCCTGTTATTCTCCATCCATTATTTTGATCTCCTTGAGCTTTAATGTTATCCGAACCCAAATATTTATGTAGTCCAGTTTGAAATAGGTTAAAAGCATCTTCTTGCATCTTGGCAGTTCCGTACAGTAAATTTTCTGAGAATCTGAGTCACTAGATTGAAGGATAAATCAAATATCAGAAATATAATATGAAAATAACGACGACCATATGAGCAATGGAGGTGATGCATGTATGAGAGCTACAAAACAAGATTGATCATGCAGAGGTGGGGAAAATTGGGTTAAGAAAAGGGGTTCAAAAAAATCAGAATACCTAATCAGATATAAGATAGGTACTGTTGTGCGGTCTAAAATCCTATTTCAGGTCGCACAAGTAGGAGTTAAGTTCGACCTCTCCCGTGAAAGTTTTGTGCGACCTCCTCCGTATAGGTTACGTGCGATCTCCTCCGTGTAAGTTATGTGCGACCTCTTCTGTATAAGTTATGTGCGACCTCCTCCGAAAGAAAAGGAAACAAGTCTCTGCTTCATCAAACAGGTAACCTGCAAGGAAAGGGAAACAGAAGTCTCTCTTTCATGATCGACCAGTTACTTATTTTAAGTGGATACCCAATTATGTTGTTACTCAAATTGTATTACCCGATTGTATAATTACCCGTTTTCACAATTAGGAACATTGAGTTACTCTCATCTATATAAAGGGAGCTCAATGTTTCAGACCGGGATCCCAAAAAAAAGGACGATATTTCGATTTTCTGATTTCTAAATTCTAACTTCTGATTTGAGAGAGATTTCCAGACGAGACAATTGTAATTCTGCTTGTAATTCTCTAGAAAATAGTAAAAAACAGTGAACGTAAGCTCATCTTTTTCGGGGCTGAACCACTATAAAATCTTGTCTCTTTATTTGCTTTGAATAATAACCTAATTCATACAAGTCACATCTCTTAATTTTTTCTAAATTTATTGTTGACAAAACCTCCATCAACAATTGGCGCTAGAAGGAGGGCTATTCCGGCTAAAACAGTTTGTCAAAATTTACTTTTTTAATAATGGCAAATACCAGAAATACTACCAGAGTCACTGGAACTAGCCAAAACTAATCCCAAAGCACTGCTGCTATACAGGCAGACCCCGCTCAGGATCAGCCTAATATGGCCGCAGTAGAAAACCTTTCCTAGAGATAGGACCGCATGGAGGAGACACTGGTGAACCTTCAGCAAGTCACTAACCAGATCAATGACACCCTGCGACGACTTGCTGAAGGGCAGATGGTGACCCCACCACAGCACGAATGTCCCAAAGAACATCCTGCTCAATTACCTGAGAAAGGAATACAGATCTTAGAGACAAGAAGGCGCGACCAGCCAAGAACCTTGCAAGAGCATCATGAAGATTGCACCTCCAAAGGAAAAGGGAAGGTTGCAAACTTGCCTCCAGTATCTGGTACGGAGAGTTCAAGTACTAACCGTGATCATAGACAACCTTCTCATAAATCCACTAATAGTCAAGATCGCTTGAGCAGCGAACAAAAAAGACTATCGAGAAGCGTCTTCGAAAGGATCAACAGAGAGTCGAGACAAGATCCTGCAGACCTAAGACAATACTTGGAGCGACGACGTAGCCATGATCGATCCATATCGCATCATAATGACCAAGGCCGGTCTCGTCACACTATTTCGCTGGATTCCTCTCACAGGTCGCAGAAGACTCTGCATGACCAACCAGCCATGCATCGAGATAACGATCAAAGGCCGCCCTTGCTGCCAGCAAGAGATATGCTTTCCCTCAGAACGTCGATGTTCACAATTTAAGGATCGCATTAGACGCACTTGCTGGTTGGGACGATGAGCTCGCTGATGGGTATCGTCAATCGCCATTCAGTGAGGAGGTTCGAGCTGCAGCCCTTCCCTCCGGATTCAGACTTCCCACCATTAACCCTTTCGATGGGAAAACTGATCCACATGACCATATGGATCACTTCAGTGACTTGATGGAACAACATCATGTCAATGATCATGCACGTTGCAGATGTTTTACTGTAACTCTCTCGGGAGCAGCAAAGAAGTGGTTCCGAGGAATCAAATCCGGCTCGATCTCGTCCTGGCAATAACTTCAGACGGCGTTCTTGAGACAGTTTCAAGCTGCCAAGAATTTCACTGTTCCACTTGTTAGCTTGTCTACAATTCGGCAAGGTCCAGAGGAGACTCTACGATCTTATCTCAATCGATTCACCTCAGAATTAGCAAAGGTCAATAACCCACCTGAGGGAGGAATTCTAACTCTCATGATGGCCAGGGTGCGACCAGAAACCAAACTTTGGGAGGAATTGCTTGAGCGAGAATGTAGAACTCTAGAAGACTTCTACCGAAGGGTTGGTCGGCATCTGAGAGTAGAATCTTCGCGCGAGAATCTTCAAAAGACGAAGAAAGAAGGAAGGAAATATGTGACGAAAGACGCGGTTATTACCAACAATAACGGTAATAAAAAAAACAAAAGGAATAATGAACAGCCGACGGAGAATCAGCCTAGACCCAAAAAACAGGAGATTTCAAGAGCTCCCATGCGGTTCAACAATCACACCGAGTTAAACGCTCTCATAGATCATATCTATGTGGTCACAAATCAAAAGGAGCGATACCGACAACCGGAACCGATGAAGCGGGACAGGGCAAAGCGCGACCCCAGTAAGTTCTGCTGTTATCACAATGATATTGGGTATGATACTAATGATTGCTTTGCCCTGAAGGATGAAATTGAAAGGCTGATTAAAGAGGGGTGACTGCGGCAATACACCAGGCAGAACGATGAAAGGCGAGAAGAGAACCAACATCGACCTCCAGAAATTCAGCGCGAAGTCCGAACTATCTTCGGAGGACCGCATGTTGGTGAAGATTCAAAAAGAGCTCAAGACAGGTATGCACGAGAAGCTCGACAATAGCCATTAACTAACGTCATGCATCTTGAGCAGCGACCACGCAAGTTTCAACGAGTACCGGACATGGACATTACCTTCACAGAACAGGACGCAAGGGAAGTCCATTATCCGCATAATGATGCGTTGGTTATAAAAATTAACTGTGAAAGCACACAGTTGTGGCGAGTATTGGTTGATAATGGGAGTGCTGTGGACATCCTGTACTTTGACGCCTTTAAGAAGATGGGGTTGAATGAGAGCGACTTGAAGCCTGCCACCACTCCACTCTATGGTTTCACTGGTGACAGCCTGATGCCTATGGGCATGATTGAATTGATGGTCAACGTTGGAACCTATCCTAGGGTTTCAATGATAATGACCCAATTTTTGGTGGTAGATTGCCCCTCTGCTTTCAATGCTGTTCTGGGAAGACCGACACTGAGGGAACTTCGAGGCGTCACCTCGATCTACCATCTCACTATGAAGTTCCCGACTCAACACGGGGTAGGCGAGGTGCGAGGAAACCAATATAATGCGAGGACTAATTATAACAACTCGCTAAAACTCGCAGCAAAGGATGTGACGTCCCGCACAATGATGATCCACCTACCAGAGGAAGCGCCAGTCGAGGCAGCGAGCAAAGCATCAGTCGAGGCAATGGGCAAAGTGCTAGTCGAGACAGTGAGCAAAGCATCAGTCGAGTCATCAGACAAAGCATCAGTCGAGTCGTTAGACAAAGCGTCAGTCGAATCGACAGTGAAAGCGTCAATCGGAATGACCAGCGAAGACTTCGATCCTCGAGAAATAGACGAAGAGGTCAGAACTGGACCCATTGAAGATCTGGAGGACATATCATTCGACATATCTTCCAAGACTTTAAAGATTGGAACGGAGGTTCAGGGACCTGTGCGAGCTTCATTGGTCACTTTTCTAAAGTCTAATTTGGATGTCTTCGCATGGCAACATTCAGACATGGTAGGGATTGATTCAAGGATCATATCCCACTGTCTTAACATAGATCCGACAAAGAAGCCTGTACGGCAGAAAAGAAGGGCTATGAATCCAGAACGCTACATCGCATTAAAAGAAAAGGTGGAGAAGCTGCTCGAAATTGGGTTCATAAGAGAGTCTTTTTATCCTGACTGGCTTGCAAACCCGGTTTTGGTGAAGAAACCCAATAGGAAGTGGAGAATGTGCATCAATTTCACCGATCTCAACAAAGCATGCCCGAAGGACAGCTTCCCACTTCCAAGAATCGACCAGCTTGTAGATGCGACATCAGGGCATGAACTTTTAAGTTTCATGGACGCGTATTCTGGATATAATCAAATCCCGATGTACGAGCTAGATGAGGATCATACTTCATTCATCACGGATCGAGGATTATACTGCTGTAAAAAGATGCCCTTCGGACTTATCAACGCAGGAGCAACCTACCAACATCTTGTCAATATGATGTTTGCAAAACAAATTGGCAAGACAATGGAGGTATATGTCGATGACATGCTGGTGAAGTCAGAGAAGACCGAAGATCACATCAAGCACCTTAATGAAATGTTCAAAATCCTCCAGAGATACCAGATGAAGTGAATCCCTAGAAGTTTGCATTCGGAGTAGGATCTGGGAAATTTCTGGGATTTATGGTCAATCAGCGAGGAATCGAAGCAAATCCTCAGAAGATACAAGCGTTGATTGATATGCAATCCCCTCGTAAACCCAAGGATGTGCAAAGCTTAGCAGGAAGAGTAGCTGCACTGAGTCAGTTTGTATCCAGATCAACCAATAAATGCCAACCTTTCTTTGAAGTATTGAAAGGATCAAAGAGGTTTGAATGGACGAAAGAATGCGAGCAGGCGTTCCAAGAGTTGAAAAAACACTTGGGTTCTCCTCTACTCGTGTCGAAGCCAAATCCAGGAGAAGAATTATGCTTATATCTTGCTGTTTCCAAGTATGCGATGAGTGCTGCATTAATTCGCGAGGAGGGAAATGTTCAGCGACCTGTCTATTATGTAAGTAAAAGATTACTTGATGCCGAAACCAGATATCCAGAGATGGAGAAATTGGCGCTAGCGCTTGTCATCGCATCAAGAAAGCTTCGACCTTACTTCCATGCTCACTCTATCAGGGTTTTCACGAATTTCCCGTTGAAGCAGGTCTTACAGAAACCTAAGGCGTCAGGACGGCTGCTTAAGTGGGCGGTTGAATTGAGTCAATTTGCCATCAATTTTCAACCTCGCACTGCCATAAAGGGTCAGGCCCTCGCAGATTATATTGCAGAATTTACATATGATGTCGATCTTCCCACGAGAGTACTCGAAAAACCCACTTCAGATACATCAAGGCAATGGAAACTATATGTTGATGGGTCGTCGAATGAAAATGGAGTAGGTGCGGGCCTAGTTTTAATCAGTCCTGAAGGGCACAACATTCATTGTGCGCTTCGCTTCAAATTCCCAGCGTCGAACAATGAGGCTGAGTATGAAGCACTGATAGCTAGACTAAAGCTCGCACAAGAAATAAAGGTCGAGATAATTAAAGTCTACAGCGACTCCCAACTGGTCGTTTGTCAGGTTAAGGGCGACTATCAAGCGAGAGGAGAGAGAATGATGGCTTATTTGCAGAAGGTGCAGCAATTGTTCTCGACATTCGCTGCTTATAACATTCAGCTTCTTCTTCGCCTTGAAAATGCCCAGGCGAATGCACTTGCTAAGCTCGCTTCGACGAAAGATGCCAAGTTATTGAAGGTAGTTCCTGTTGAATTTCTTATATCGCCAAGCATCGAGGCCGAACCCCAAGTAGCTATGCCAGTTGAAGAAAAACCATCATGGATGGATCCCATAATGCAATATATACAAAATGGCGATCTTCCTGAGAACAAAAACGATGCAAAGCGACTCTGCATGAAAGCAGCTCGCTATATCATCCAGGATGAAAAGCTTTATCGAAGGAGTTTCAGCTCGCCATTATTATTATGTATCAGTGATGAAAAAGCACGCTATATTATGAGGAAAATTCACGAAGGAATATGTGGAAATCACTCTGGGGGGTAGGCACTTGCAAACAAGATTCTTCGACAAGGGTATTTTTGGCCGACTATGAAGAAGGATACATTGGAATATGCCAGGAGGTGTGATAAATGCCAACGATTTGTGACTATTCCTAAAAAATCCCAAATTCCTCTAACTACAATGACTAGTCCATGGCTATTTGCTATTTGGGGAATCGATATTATCGGGATGCTGCCATTAGCACGAGGTGGTTTGAAGTATGCGGTGGTCACAGTCGATTATTTTACAAAATGGACAGAAGCCGAGGCCTTGAGCACTAATTCCGCGAAGAAGACGATAGATTTTGTTTACAAATCTATAATCTACCGTTATGGTATACCGCATACCATAATTTCTGATAATGGAAAACAATTCGACTGTGACGAGTTCCGTGACTTCTGTAACAACTTGGGCATCAAGAAGAGTTTCTCCGCTGTTGTTCATCCGCAAGCCAATGGGCAGGTCGAAGCGATAAACAAAATACTCAAGCAGAATATAAAGACAGAACTGGAGGAGCATAAAGGAGCTTGGCCAGAAATACTTCCAGAAGTTTTATGGGCTTATCGCACCACACAACGAACCACTATTGGAGAGAGTCCATTCTCTTTGGCTTATGGATATAAAGCGATGATCCCAGTTGAAATTGGTGCGGGCTCCCTACGGCGGTCTATTTATGAGCAAAAACAGAATGATGTGTTGCTGAGAGTCGAACTCGATCTTTTAGAAGAACGACGTGAACAATCTCAGCTCCGAATTGCATCATATCAACGACGCACTGCTCGACATTATAACTCCAAAGTCAAAGGTAGACATTTTGAAGTTGGAGATCTTGTCCTTCGACGAGTTCTACCTAATAATAAAGAACATGGTACTGGTGTATTTGGGCCTTCTTGGGAAGGGCCTTATGTTATTGATAACATCATTCAACCTAGGACATATAACCTAGCTCGCATCGGTGGACAAAAGATCGAGCATGCTTGGAATGCAGAACAACTTCGTCATTATTATCAATGAATCTTCTTGTTTATCTTCAATGGCCTACTGTATCTTCGTTATTTCGTCATTCGATATTGTTCGTCAATAATATTTCTTCGGCTATTACTTCAACTTTGTTTGATTCACCTTCGGCAGTTTTCGGACACCATAAAACTCGGGGGGCAGTAGGATCAGATTGTTATCTCCTACTTGTTTCCTAAGGGACTATGCAAACGTCCACTTAGAGGAGATAGAGTTTTAGATCGTCGAAGTATCTGAAATTCCTTAAAATCTTAGGATTTTCTCCTCGCTTCATGCCTCAGCATGTCGTATTACGCAATTTTCCTCCTCGAACAAAAAAGTAACTAAGCCAAACATTTATTGTTTGATGTGATATATTGCTATATCCTATTTTGACATGGAACTTTTGAAACAGTTGAGTTTGCATCACTCATATTGACTGTTTTCTTAAGCGACCTAACCTATCCTAACACTTAAAACTCGTTTTAAGTTGGTTGGATTCAAATTGCTAAAAGTGTACTGATCAGTCACTTGGTGATTGACTACTTGGTTAAAGTTATTATTGTGTTTTCATTATTTTGCAGGAACTTCTGAGGGAAATAATAATATTTATTAAAATTTATTCACTCGTACATATTGTTCTAAAAATATTCTTTAAAAAAAAATATACAGGTGCTATGCGGACGGGATCGCGGCGCCTTCTCCAGCTTTGGCAGTATCCACCATCCAACTTTGGACGAGCTCGACCATGTCCTCACCAAGGATGGAGAAGTCAAAATCCGGATGCTCGCAGAAAATATTGAAAATGATGGTCGACGAGGTGATATCACTAGCTTTATCTTCGAGCTTTTTAACTTCAGTCGCCTTGAACTCTTCAATAGCTTTGTGAACCGCTTCAGTAGTCGCTTCCCTCATGCGATCCGGATGCTCAGAGATGGTCTTCTCGAGCTCTATGACTTTCTCCTCGAGCTTCTCCTTCTCGAGATTCTCCTTGGCTAGGTCTTCAAGCATCTGCTGTCTCTCCAAGTTGAAGACCGTTTTCTCCTCTTCCCGAGCTTTCTCCGAATTCTCGAATGCTTGGATTATTTCTTCAACTTTTTCTGCCTTCTCCAAGCATTCGAGAACCAGGTCGTGCATCAGGACAGCAGCAGCCGCGGTCTGAAAAATCTAGTCATTAGTACCAGGAGAATACATTCGAGGAGAGAATAGAAAAGTACTTACATTGGCCAGCATCCTCATCGCGGAACCGAAAACGACCTTGGCAGATCGTCGCTTCATCCGCTCCCAGCTTTCCTCAGTCGTGAAACGATCAATGAAGGCTACGCTCATACCAGCCTTCTTTGGTAATTGGTCGAGGAGCGCGAAGAGCTCTTCATCCTTATCTGCCAGGATCGGTTCCAAAGAAGTGGCAACCTCTCTAGGTGGTTCGGGATGGCTCGTTGGCTCAGGCTGTAGTGGAGGCGAACTTGCTGGAAAGTCCTCGAAGGCAACTTTTCTTTTCTTGGAGCTGTCAACCTTCTCTTTCCCTTTCGATGACGGAGTACTCTCGGGTGTCTTGGTTTTAGCCATGGACCCGAGAGTCGACGGTGGTGCTCACAGGTCACTACCGATAACCATCTCTGTACAGATATGTTAGTGAGCGAGGAGATATTATATAAAGGTAATTAGAATGCATATATATGATTACCTTCTTCTTGTGGAGCTGGTTGAGGAGCTGGTGGTGACGCTGTCTCTGGAGAGGAAGGTTCTGAGGTTAGAGGGGTGGTTGGTACTTTTCGTTTTCTAGTTCTGGAAGATGAGGCACCTAAATCCGTCTTTTTCCTTGGCTTTTTCTTCGAGCTCGAGGGTTTAGACGAAAGGACCAGGGGGTCTGGGAACACGGCTCCCTTTGGAAGCAGACCACAAGCGACCAGGTTATTTGAAGTACCTAGTACCTTCTAATTAAATTCCTCAATTGGAAGGTCGTTGATTTTATATACCCTTGCGAGTTGCTCCTTGGAAAGTCCGGGTCGATGCCTATTGTCTGCGATGACATTCGAATGCAATCAGTGAAAAATAACAAAATAGAGAGGCGATGAATTGGAAGACTACCTACTGGGATTTTGAAAGAAGCCGTTAGCCGCATAGTCAAAGTGGAAAAATGGATTTTTCCATTTTCCCATGTTGTTGCGAACCCCGTAGATCGTTTTTANAAAGGTAATTAGAATGCATATATATGATTACCTTCTTCTTGTGGAGCTGGTTGAGGAGCTGGTGGTGACGCTGTCTCTGGAGAGGAAGGTTCTGAGGTTAGAGGGGTGGTTGGTACTTTTCGTTTTCTAGTTCTGGAAGATGAGGCACCTAAATCCGTCTTTTTCCTTGGCTTTTTCTTCGAGCTCGAGGGTTTAGACGAAAGGACCAGGGGGTCTGGGAACACGGCTCCCTTTGGAAGCAGACCACAAGCGACCAGGTTATTTGAAGTACCTAGTACCTTCTAATTAAATTCCTCAATTGGAAGGTCGTTGATTTTATATACCCTTGCGAGTTGCTCCTTGGAAAGTCCGGGTCGATGCCTATTGTCTGCGATGACATTCGAATGCAATCAGTGAAAAATAACAAAATAGAGAGGCGATGAATTGGAAGACTACCTACTGGGATTTTGAAAGAAGCCGTTAGCCGCATAGTCAAAGTGGAAAAATGGATTTTTCCATTTTCCCATGTTGTTGCGAACCCCGTAGATCGTTTTTATTGCTTGGTTTGACCATTTGCTTGCATAGAAGAAGCTAAGATCTGATGGGTTTGATTTCACTTGGTAAAACCAAGCGAATTCTGTAGGAGAAGGGGTCTTTAAACCTAATTTATGGTACAGTATATACAAACCTACCATATATCTATAGGTATTAGGGGTCAGTTGAAAAGGGACGACCCCATAGAAGTCAATAATCGATTTTATATACGGATGGAGTGGGAGATGCACACCATACTTGATGACTGCTTCAGAAAAAGAATCGAGTCCACGTGGTGGAGTGTGTGGTTGGTTAAATTCCATAGGTAGGTGAAGGGGTATGGCGATCTTATAGCTGCTTGCGATCTTGCTGAGTTTGTTCGATGTGCAGCTTGTCTATATATTGGTGCATGACCAATTCCCCTCTATGTATTGATAGCCCGATGAAAATGCAGGGGCATCCCTGATATGTCGGGGCCACTGGTCCTAGGGGAGATCGCCTATGCGAGGACTACTTTGCCTGACCCCTGTTATTTCAACCTCGGGTTCCGGCTCAAGATAGTCTTCAAGGTTACTGGAGCTAACACTCGAGTCAGATTCTCCAGAAAACGCATTCCCTTCCCTATATTCCTCACTACTAGACATCTGAAAAGAAATACAGATGGATTTAGTCCTATGCGAGCATCGAGGATTCTCACTATGCCAGTTTGGGAATTCATCCTAGGATTGTACTAACAAGCAAGCTCATCGATTTATTCCTAAGAGGTCTACGGATTCATAAATGTTCGAGCAGTTCGTCAGAAAATAAAATAGGGTATCAGACCCTAGAAATTCTTCTCACAGGTTTCTCTGACCATTAGCTAATGAAGTCTACTTTATGAACCAGAAAAGGGAGAAAAATAATTCCCATTTCAAATTCGTTCGGATATGGGATGTGTTTCTATTCCTAGAAATTGAAATTATTTTTCCGAGAGAAGAACAATAAGAGAGAAGAAATGAACTAACCTTTCTTCGGAAGCGGAGGGATTGAGATATGGTTTGAACTCCATCGGAGAAGGTATTGGAATCGTGCGAGCTGAAGGACGAAACGACACTGTAGGGTTCTCTGAAACTTTGGGATTTTCTAAGAAAGAATGGAAAGTGTAATGAAGCAGAAACGGATTGCTTTTCGATATTTATACCCTAAGCACCGTTAAATCACAGCCGTAGATCAAGGTATTTGATTTTCAGATCTAAAGGCCAAAGTTCACGTGGGATTTAATTTTTTCCAGAGATAGATCAGAATCTTTCAAAATTTGAAAAGATTTGGTTT
>JXTB01000104.1:1006185-1041851 GCA_002914805.1 Parasponia andersonii | reverse complement strand
GGTTGGCATCATCGATATCCTTGACTCTCCTCGAGTTCTGCTATCTATCTGAGAAAAGGCAACATGTTTTCGTCTGTCAGAAAAAGGTACGCGTGATCTTGAGAAAGGTGAGATTTGAGATCTGGCGACTCTTCGACTCTTCAAGGATCTCAAATCTAGGGCGCGACATCGCATTTTTTAAGTTTGCACTCACTTAATTGAAAAGAAGCTCCATTTTGTCCTAAAGAACTAATGGAGCTGGGGGGCAATTGTTGTGCGGTCTAAAATCCTATGTCAGGTCGCATAAGTAGGAGTTAAGTTCGACCTCCTCCGTGAAAGTTTTGTGCGACCTCCTTCGCATAGGTTACGTGCGATCTCCTCCGTGTAAGTTATGTGCGACCTCTTCTGTATAAGTTATGTGCGACCTCCTCCGAAAGAAAAGGAAACAAGTCTATGCTTCATCAAATAGGTAACCTGCAAGGAAAGGGAAACAGAAGTCTCTCTTTCATGATCGACCAGTTACCTGTTTTAAGTGGATACCCAATTATGTTGTTACTCAAATTGTATTACCCGATTGTATAATTACCCATTTTCACAATTAGGAACATTGAGTTACCCTCATCTATATAAAGGGAGCTCAATGTTTCAGATCGGGATCCCAAAAAAAAGGACGATATTCCGATTTTCTGATTTCTAAATTCTAACTTCCGATTTGAGAGAGATTTCCAGACGAGACAATTGTAACTCTGCTTGTAATTCTCCAGAAAATAGTGAAAAATAGTGGATGTAAGCTCATCTTTTTCGGGGCTGAACCACTATAAAATCCTGTCTCTTTATTTGCTTTGATTAATAACCCAATTCACACAAACCATATCTCTTAATTTTTTCTAAATTTATTGTTGACAAAACCTCCATCAACAGGTACCTTGTATGCTCTAGCATGCAGGGTCAGGGTATGTGCAATCTGTTTGCTTTGGTCCAGGTCAGAGCAAAGACATTCAGCCAGTTCTTCACACAATTGATTAAGCCAATGTTGAACCTGCAGAAAGAACCAGAAAAACAGGTAGGTGGAGCATATTATCACATGAATATTTTGCCAGTAAACAAAACACCCTTGACAAATTCTTGCAGGAGCTAGTACATATTATAAACTAGTACATAGTGATGAAAGAGGCCCAAATGCAAGTACTCCAGACTGTGGGGCCCGTTCCCAAGTCATACGACACGTGGATGGCCGAGCGGTTGAACAGGTCACAAAGGGGGTCTACCGTCCGACAGGTGTCAAGAGTGATTAGTTAAAGGTCCCGCGGGTCGCATGTGATTTCACAATCGGCCATTGGGCCGTCCGATGTTAGAGCCGAGCCCATCACAGACCCTGGACAGTCTCGGCCCAATCTGATCCTTACCTCGACAGATGGGGGTCGGAAGCCCCAAGGGTCTTCCACCTGAATACGATGGCTCTTACCTCGACAACTGGGGGGGTTGGAAGCCCCAAGGGTCTTCCACCTGAATACGATAGCCTTTACCTCGACAACTGGGGGGGTCGGAAGCCCCAAGGGTCTTCTACTTGAATACGATAGCCCTTACCTCGACAACTGGGGGGGTCGGAAGCCCCAAGGGTCTTCCACCTGAATACAATGGAATGCAACTCACAACCCCAGACCTAGACAGAGCATTTAATGCGATCCTGGGTAGGCGTGCGCAAGGGACAAGCCGTCCTGACAGAACGACGATTTACCCAAATCTCATCCCTGACAGATTGAAGCCGTAGGAGGCGGCGGAAATCAGGCTACGGCGATACAGAGGAGATCGCAGAAATCTCGGCCCGTGACCTCTGAAAAAGATTTTGAGGAGTAAAGTACTCAGTCCTGAGATTGAGACCCGCATGGTTCACAATCTCAGGACTATATATATAAGAGCCACGCGTTCCCGAGAGGGGCATGTACGCTTACAGAAAGAAATATATAAAAAGCTTGTGAGCAAAAAATAAATATATACTCATACAGAAATATTTCCTTGCTACCCGGTATCAAAGATAAACCACTGACTTAAGCATCGGAGAGTCTTTGCAGGTAGCCACCTCCACCTCTCCGACCCTGCTTGGAGTTCAGAGTGCTTTGGGACAGCGAGTACACGTGGACAGTTGGAGAATATAGCATCAGTAGTTCGAGACGCGTGGACAGTTAGTGAGAAACTTGCTCCAACACAGACATCTTTCATCAAGTCAGTTAATTTATAAAAGGCAAAGGATTGCTCCATATGTATATGAGAATACGAAGGCATCAGAAATCTTCAGAATCATTAATCTACAAAAACCATCAGTTTTCATTTTGATCTTTGTCCTTACTCCTTAATAAGAGAATACTCCAGAAACTAAAATGCTCTATTATTTTCAAGTGATAACACCACAAAATAATCAGTTGAGCTCCCTTAAGAAAAAAAAACCACCCGATTTCGCTAACAAACCCTCCTTGCCTTCTCATAATAGATCACATATACATTCAAACAACATCCAAGTACCTCCATTGACAATCAATATATGGCTTTTATTAACAACTATTCTCCTTCTGATGACCAACAAGAAAGCTAGAATCCCAACTAAAAATCAGAATCTGGAACGCTGAAGATGGAAAATGCCAAAAAAATAAATTTTAAGCAATGGAATAACAGAGGCTAATAAGAATGGTGTTAAGCTTGATAGGATCTAGTATAAACCATCAGATTACTCAATAGGTGGCCTACATGTAGCATCTAATAATTATGTCAATTCGAAAAGGTTGGAACTATAAATCACGCATAACACGACTATGAATGTTACTTAAGACTCTGCATATCAATCTGGGAAAATATCACTAACAGAAACAATCGTCTTTAGAGCTCGGGGTCCAGGAAATGTCGTCTCTGAACCATGACTCTTAGGAAGATGACATCCCTGAACTTCTTCTCCATGATTCCTCTTGCAATATTCCACAACCAAGTACTGCAATTTATGTAAAACTTCAAAATTAATGATAACATCATAAATATGCATATGGAAAACCAGTAGTACCAAAAAGTGTTAAATAGCCTCATTCAGGGGTTCAGTTTTCACAAAGATGGGTTCAGAAAAACAAAGTGAGAGATTCCAAAAGAGAAGATGACCATACTTTACAAATAATATGGAAAAAACAGAAGAACAACACACAAAACAAAAACATTGAGCTAGAAATAAAGTTTTCTTCCTTATCAAAAAAATTGAAATAAACGCAACAATTTCTCCCCTTTTGGCCAGAGTTGATAATACATCCCGACTTTGCACACAGTATATGAACACTTTTGCATTACTACACTTAATGATATGACCACTTAGAAGCTGCAAGCTCAAAATATCTAGAGAAATATGTTGAATAATAGTTATCCAGTGTTGATGCCATAGCATTCTTGCAGCTTTTCCTCTAGAAACTGCAACAAATCTCCAACAGTGCTCACTCCCAAAAAGAAGTCCCTAGCTAAACTCCAAGTAATCTCTTGCAGAAAAAACAAATTTTCCAGCATTTCTAACAGGAAACCTTAAAGCAAGCAATTTTAATTCCAATAAGAATCGACTGCAAGCAAGTAAACATGCAATAGCTCTGGCCAAGAACAGATAAGATACCAGATCTGGAAAAAGAAGAATTCAAAGGTTACATTTTCTTTATTGGCAAGGAAACAAGCAATCCTTCCACAGACAATAAGGACACAATAGTTTGTTGTGCAGGTTTGTATAAGCTGATAAACAAAGTTCAAGTTATTAAGGAAAGTATCTTTGTGCAAGCTCACACTCAGTGATGAATAGAGGAAAAATGAGAATGACTTTGCTTTTTCACCATATTATGAGCAATGCCAGCGGAACATGTAAACTCTGTCTCCTTCAAAACTTGCATCCTAAGTTCTGCAACAATGACGGTCCCACAAGCCAATAGCTTATCATCATGATCAACATCCTTCCTGCAATTTTGCATATTCTTTGGATCAACTCCATTCTGATTTCAAAACAATTTCTTCTTAACAGACACTGCTCAAAAAAGAAGAGTAAGTTCACAATCAAGCATATAGTAAGACTCAACAAAATCTAACAAATTATACCTTTACAAAAGTTGAGATACGTAAAACGGTAATTCATTGGATTTTTCAACGCAAAACTTTCTATTTCACAAATTTCATTGCCTCATATCTCTTTGCTTCCAAAACAATTACAAAATTCCACTGTCATCTAGAAATACAAGCTCTGCATAATGACAGGAACACCCATTCTGTCATCTAGAAATACAAGCTCTGCATAATTACAGGAACACCCACAAAGGGGACGGTAACAAAAATGAGTCATTATGTCAAACGAACTTTTAGTTTTATGATTCAAAATGTGATTCATGTTGACATGAGAATTTGTATAGTGACAAATTGGGATATCCTGTCACAAGCCAAAGGTGCAAAAATGTAGGAAACACTTTGCAAAATGAGAGATTCATGGTACGTTAAACACAAGGAAAAAAAAAAAAACAAAAAAGGGGGAAATATATACATAAATTACACAAGAATTTAGTGATGTGACCTTCCAGATAGTCATAAAATTTACTAATATTTGGAAATTTGAATTGAAAATTAGTTCTTTTTTCCCCTACAGGAGTACAAATTGACAATTACTGATATACTTGCAATTTTCCTGAGGTTACTAATTTAAATGACTGAAAAGCATTGTCCAAACCTCATTACTAAGCCCCAAAATATGCGACTTGAGAGTTTCATCATCAACTACCTCTAAATTCTCTGGAGGAGCTTCTGCTAACATTTGTTCTACTGTATCAGAAAGGTCAAGATACACTTTGTCAATTGAAGCTCTCTCGCCCTTCCTCGAAAGAACAGCAACCACCCATAAGCCGGGCATGAGTTAAATTCTCTACAAGAATTACTACTGATATATAATTGAAGCCATTAGTGTCAAATCCCATACACCTCTGAACCCGCATTGCCGCATGTGTTCAGGTCTGCTTTACCACGTGCTACAAGGACTTGAATTAACTGAATCTATGGGAAAACTTGTTTTGCTTCATGACCTCGCATTGAACTAAAATGTATTATCTTAATCATAATTTAGGAAAAACATGGTTATTGATGAAAAAGCACTTAAATGTTAACAAAGAAAAATATATTCTCTGTACTAATTCACACCATAACCACGGGCCTCATAGCTAACCGGAATTACCCACATCAATTAGCCGTGGGTGAACTCCTTAAATACGACTTTTTCCGCTGCTCCACTGCAAATAATCACATGGTAAGGAAGCAGAAACATATATAGAGAATTGCATTGTCTAAAATGTAAGAGTAAGACTACTTTTTCTTTATTTTCTTCTTCCCTCATTCTCAGCTGCTATGCCGTATGTGACTTGTCGTTTCGGCTCAATCAGATGGTCTGTTGTCATTTTGGTTGTTTTATCATTTCTAATTCATCCCTCTAAGCTCCTTTCTCTCTAGAAATTTAGAGCTCTCAAGGTCTTCTTTTCAACTCTCTACACATAAAATAGAGGTTTAATAATGTATTTAAGGGACTCCAAGGTGACCTCCATTCGATTAGATGACATCAATGGTCTAAATTAGTTCTAAAAATTCGCTAAAAATTTACTTTAAAATGCTGTGTTGCACCGCGACACTCCCTGGCATGCACTGTGGTGCTGTACCCTATGGAAGTCTCATTTTTGGGTAGCACCGCGACACTATTGTTCAAGCGCCACGGCGCTCTTGGTGCTGGAACTGAGCACGGACAGTTTTCTTCCCGGAGGTACCATTTCTTCGTTATAGTTTTATTTCGCCTAATTTTTATTGCGTTGCATTTATATCAGACTCAACTTTCATCTCGAAGGGTTGAAATACTCATATTTGGCATCAATATTTCTTAGTTCTCATTTATCCACTAGAATTATAAAAACAAAACAAAAGCACATCAAATCAACATAAATACTTGAGGATTTACAATTATTTGAGTTAAATAATACTTGATTTAAGAGTGACCTAATCACTCGTCAGCATAAATTATTAGATTTTGTCGAGACTTACTATATGCTTGATTGTGAACTTACTCTTCTTTTTTGAGCAGTGTCTGTTAAGAAGAAATTGTTCTGAAATCAGAATGGAGTGATGCAAAGAATATGCAAAATTGTAGGAAGGATGCTGATCATCATGATAAGCTATTGGCTTGTGGGACCGTCATTGTTGCAGAACTTAGGATGAAAGTTTTGGAGAAGACAGAGTTTACATGTTCCGCTGGCATTGCTCATAATATGGTGAAAAAGCAAAGCCATTCTCATTTTTCCTCTATTCATCACTGACTGTGAGCTTGCACAAAGATACTTTCCTTAATAACCTGAACTTTGTTTATCAGCTTATACAAACCTGCACAACGAACTATTGTGTCCTTATTGTCTATGAAAGGATTGCTTGATTCCTTGCCAATAAAGAAAATGTAAACTTTGAATTCTTCTTTTTCCAAATCTGGTATCTTATATGTTCTTGGCCAGAGCTATTGCATGTTTACTTACTTGTAGTCGATTCTTATTGGAACAAAAATTGCCTGCTTTAAGGTTTCCTATGACAAACGCTGGAAAATTTGTTTTTTCTGCAGGAGATTACTTCGAGTTTAGCTAGGGACTTATTTCTGGGAGTGAGCACTGTTGGAGATTTGTTGCAGTTTCTAGAGGAAAAGCTGCAAGAATGCTATGGCATCAACATTGGGTAACTATTATTAAACATATTTCTCTAGATATTTTGAGCTTGCAGCTTCTAAGTGGTCATATCATTAAGTGTAGTAGTACAAAAGTGTTCATATACTGTGTGCAAAGTCGGGATGTATTATCAACTCTGGCCAAAAGGGGAGAAATTGTTGCGTTTATTTCAATTTTTTTGATAAGGAAGAAAACTTTATTTCTAGCTCAATGTTTTTGTTTTGTGTGTTGTTCTTCTGTTTTTTCCATATTATTTGTAAAGTATGGTCATCTTCTCTTTTGGAATCTCTCACTTTGTTTTTCTGAACCCATCTTTGTGAAAACTGAACCCCTGAATAAGGCTATTTAACACTTTTTGGTACAAATAGTTTTCCATATGCATATTTATGATGTTATTATTAATTTTGAAGTTTTACATAAATTGCAGTACTTGGTTGTGGAATATTGCAAGAGGAATCATGGAGAAGAAGTTCAGGGATGCCTTCTTCCTAAGAGTCATGGTTCAGAGAAGACATTTCCTAGACCCCGAGCTCTAAAGACGATTGCTTCTGTTAGTGATATTTTCCCAGACTGATATGCAGAGTCTTAAGTAACATTCATAGCCGTGTTATGCGTGATTTATAGTTCCAACCTTTTCGAATTGACATAATTATTAGATGCTACATGTAGGCCACCAATTGACTAATCTGATGGTTTATACAAGATCCTAGCAAGCTCAACACCATTCTTATTAGCCTCTGTTATTCCATTGCTTAAAATTTATTTTTTTGGCATTTTCCATCTTCAGCGTTCCAGATTCTGATTTTTAGTTGGGATTCTAGCTTTCTTGTTGGTCATCAGAAGGAGAATAGTTGTTAATAAAAGCCATATATTGATTGTCAATGGAGGTACTTGGATGTTGTTTGAATGTATATGTGATCTATTATGAGAAGGCAAGGAGGGTTTGTTAGCGAAATCGGGTGGTTTTTTTTTTTTTAAGGGAGCTCAACTGATTATTTTGTGGTGTTATCACTTGAAAATAATAGAGCATTTTAGTTTATGGAGTATTCTCTTATTAAGGAGTAAGGACAAAGATCAAAATGAAAACTGATGGTTTTTGTAGATTAATGATTCTGAAGATTTCTGATGCCTTCGTATTCTCATATACATATGGAGCAATCCTTTGCCTTTTATAAATTAACTGACTTGATGAAACATGTCTGGAGAACTTGCATTTGGGCCTCTTTCATCACTATGTACTACTTTATAATGCTCTAGCTCCTGCAAGAATTTGTCAAGGGTGTTTTGTTTACTGGCAAAATATTCATGTGATAATATGCTCCACCTACCTGTTTTTCTGGTTCTTTTTGCATGTTCAACATTGGCTTAATGAATTGTGTGAAGAACTGGCTGAATGTCTTTGCTCTGACCTTGACCAAAACAAACGGATTGCACATACCCTGACCCTGCATGCTAGAGCATACAAGGTACCTATCTTATATCTGATTAGGTATTCTGATTTTTTTGAACCCCTTTTCTTAACCCAATTTTCCCCACCTCTGCATGATCAATCTTGTTTTGTAGCTCTCATACATGCATCACCTCCATTGCTCATATGGTCGTCGTTATTTTCATATTATATTTCTGATATTTGATTTATCCTTCAATCTAGTGACTCAGATTCTCAGAAAATTTACTGTACGGAACTGCCAAGATGCAAGAAGATGCTTTTAACCTATTTCAAACTGGACTACATAAATATTTGGGTTCGGATAACATTAAAGCTCAAGGAGATCAAAATAATGGATGGAGAATAACAGGACTTTCTGTTTCAGCTAGTAAAATTTTTGTAATACCTTCTGTAAGTCTCAAATTACTTTTTCATAGTATAGTTTCTTCTAATATATTTACTTTTGTTTTGTGCATTTTATATATCTTTCTGGGGTCCTTCATAGTACAGTGAGGTGCTAGGTTTAACAAAATTAATTAACTTAGTGAGCTGCTAGGCCTACGGTTTGTCCCGCGGTGTATAAAGTTCAATTTCTTTGGTCTGCTTATGTGGCAAATAAACTCGAGTTTGGTGTTTAATAAAGATTATAAGCTCAGTAGGGGCTCTAATTTACAACTTGACTGCTAAACAAGATGCAAAATTTATTTGTTCTTCACTTTTAAATTATTGCTCTTAATCTGATCTTAAAAGTCCAATTACTTTTGGAATACTTCCATGGTCAATGTCCATCCTCGTCGAAACAATCACAAGATGATAATATTCGAGAAGATGTTCAACTTTAAGGTTTTTCCTGTCAAATTTTTTAATGATTTTGATTATGCCTTTTTTATTCTACTAAAGTGATGTATTGTTTTAGGTAGTGAAAGCTCTTCATAAATGAATTTAATTGAGCAACAAACAATTTGCCTCGGTGAAGATACGAAGACCAAGTGTGAGATACCTTGTTTAGTTCAACAAGAGCACAACAGGGATTTGTGGAATGACCATGTTATGATTGCTTAGAATTTCTTTTTCAATTATGTATTGTTGTACATAAATGTCGAACGTCTGTGGACATGTATGGCAAGTTGCAGCGGGACAAAGAGCAGTTAAGGAGTTGATAGGAAAAAGTAGCTTCACTGATGGTATTTATGAGCTATCAGCTATGATCTGCTTATTATTTAGCACACTGGGCAGTTCATGTAAAGTTACCAAGGTGACTCAGCTGTCAGAGTATAACATACAACATACAAGCCATAATCAGAAAGAACAAATGAAAAACAATTCAAACAATATAGAAGGTTCTCCCTAGGTTAGAGGTGGGTTTCAGGTGGGGTATTCAAACAATACAGCTTCATTATCATCGTTCTACTTCCCCTCCTTTTCTTTGCAAAATATAAGAGACTGCTTTTACAAATGATAAGAATTTATAGTTTATATGTAAAATATTGTGTAAATTATGCTTCATTGATGCAACATAACACACTTGTTTGCCTAATTGATCTTAGAGATGCACACATTTCAAGCTTAGAATGTCATATACGTGTTATTTACTCTCAACAATTTTGGGTGACGTGATTCTTTTGTAATGCAGAATCCATGTTGCTTGTCCTAAGAGCAGGGACAAGATGACTTCAACCAAGAAGCTAACTTGTCAACCTCAAGTAGTATCTTGTACCAGACATCACTGTGCCTCTCATTTCCTCCTACTGTTTTTCGTCCCACAATCATAAGTCCATAACAAAGTCCGGTTACAAATCTGCGTGAATGCTGTTCTGCAATAAATCAAAGCTAGGAACAAGAATTTTCCATGGCGAAGAACCTACTCATCAATTTGCTGCATCGAGTTTGAATAGACTGAAGCAAAAACAGAAAGATATTGAAAGACAAGGTTCAACCATTGCTTTTATCCTCACCTCTTTAGTAATCTTTTGTTGTTTACTCCATTCTAATCTTATCAGGTAGTTGCATTCTATGCTCAACTAGAAGGAACAACTAGCTATTTTGCACTTTCAAGAGAGTTTTGTCTTCTCCTAAGAAAAGAAAATGAAAGAGGATAATCTGCTGAAGATTATAATGCTATTAATATTTGATGAAGCGAAAACTACTTTTTATTCTATTGTTACCAGAAAATCCTTCTTTTGTTTAACCAAAAATATAATAAAAATAAAAAAGTACGAGTCATTCAAGATTTTTGGCATTCTAAGTTGTTGAGGTAGATTAAGATCTCCAATGGCTAGAAAAAAGAGGTTAACACTTTGTGGCTTTTCCATGACACATCAATCAATTGTTGAATGCTATTTTGCTTTACGAATAGTGTAATAAGCCTGTTTCTTAACACTATTGTGGCAGCACACACATTTAATTCTTGAGATTCTTCAAGAAAATTGACCCTGCTTGCCCTTCTATGAAGGAAGAACACGCTGATAATCTACAAGATGCTGAAGTAATGTCATTTGCTGGTATTTTCAGTATCCCACTTCTCTAGTTGTTTCTCTGTCAATCTCATATCTGACTTGTAATATTCTCAATTAGATAATAACTGTTCGGAATTCAATGAAGCCACGGGGTGTACTTGAAGACCTTTGGAAGTAAATCCCCCAAACAAAGTGCAATGTACTTCGACTCAATTTTAAAAAAGAAGAGAAGCATGGAATTACAAGATTGATCCTGGCTCTTTTCTCATAAACGGTCAAACATTGCTAAATGAGGATCTGGCTCTTTTCTCATTGATCGTTATTTCATGCCAACAAGGAAAATTTGGATTCAGCTGCATTATGTCCTGTGCGGTGTATATAGATCTCAAAATGGAAAAACATACTGTTGTTTTGTCCTATAAGAATATCAAATTCCAAAAAAAAAGTGAAGCCTGAAATCCCAAGTACCTTATGACTGTGGGATTGTCTACATTATATATTTTTGCTCTTATTTATTTATTTTTAATTTATTCACTTTTCTTTTCTCTCTCGACTAAGAGTGTCAACTTTAGGGAAATATGATGTAGTTGTCTATTTATGAGTTGTATCGATTGCTTGTAGTATTAGAGTTAGCCATTCAATACAACGTCACATTAAATTTATTAGTATTTTCAGCCTACTTGTGTCTGAATAGTTTGTTTTGTTGGTTTTATAGAACTTCGTGAACTTTTTAAACTACCGTTATGTTTTACAAAGAGGAAAGAAAATGGGAGGGAAGAAAAAAATAGGAGGGATAAAAAATTTGTAGGCTGAAAAGAAAACGTCTAATAAAAAAAAAAAAAATCGGTTTATATTAAAATGACTATATGACCTTCTATGTTATTGTTTTAAAAATTAATATGTACGGTTGTTTTGGTAAATTAACTTTCACTAACCAAAATTTCTTTTCCAAAGAAAATTTTTGGGTATCCCACCTATTTATTTTTCTATCCCCTTTTCCCTTTTCTTTCCCTTTACTTCCTACTTAGCAACCATATTTTCTTTTTTTATCTCTACTTTTCCCTTTTACCGTTTCTTTCTTCTCCCTTCTCCCTCTTACAAAACATGGCCTAAATGTCTGTATTCGTTTTAGTTTTGGTTCTTTAACCATTTTATTCCTAAGCAATTCCATTTTAAGTAGCTAAATAATATGAAAAGAGAAATAAAATTGATTTTTCTTTTTGGGTAAAGGTTGTATTATAACTCCTGGTGGAGCATAGCCAAAAGGAAACGAATTCCAGATATAGCACATATGAAGTCCCTTTGTTAAAATTATATAAGGGAAAAGATCTTAGCCTAACTAACAATAGTCCAGATTAGCTCTAAAAACTCACTAAAAACGCGCTTTTGGATGCTGTATAGTACCGCGGCACTCTAGGCTCTGGAAATTTGACTTCCAGATAGCTCCACGGCACTACTATTCAAGCATCACGGCGCTCTCAGTTTTAGAACTCAGCACGATAGCTTTTCTTCCCAATGGTGTCATTTCTTCCTTTTAGCTCCGTTTTGCCTGATTTTTATTGCATTGCATTCGTATCAAACTCAAATTTTATCTCAAATGTTGAAATATCCATATTTATCAGAAATATTTATTGATTCTCATTTATTCATAAGAACTATAAAAACAAAACAAAAGCACGTCAAACTAACATAAATGCTTGAGAACTTACAATTATTTTAGCTGAATGATACTTGATTTGTAAGTAAATTAATCACTTATCAAATACCCCTAAACTCGAATATTTTCTTGTCCTCAAGCAAAACAAAACAAGAAAAAGAAAAGCAGAACACAAATCAAGTACTAATAACATAAACAGCATAGTGTGAGTTTTGTATCGAATCGAAAAACTATGCAAGTATCTCCAAAGCCATAAAATGTTCCAAGCTCAAAGGAAATGAAAATATTAAGATTATCTAGATTTTCAACTTCAAGCATCAATTTAACTTCATTCAAGACTTTTAATGTGTAAGTGTGTACAAAATTAATATCACTTAACAAAATGAACTTTAGATAAATTTTTATGTTTCGATAGACAATGAAAGATCTCTATATGATACAATTTGGAACTACTATATATCCATTTTTTATGTCACACTCCACTAATGTATGTTAGTATGTCATGAAAGATCAAAAGGTCTTTCATTAAGCTTGTAATATCGGCTTGGGCAAAGGGAAGATAATTTTGGAAAAATTTGAGGTTCAACTCACCCTTAGGTACATTAATCTAAGACCTTTGTAGAGTTATTCCTTGGTATACCAAATAGCACTCCCACACTTCTTTTCAACTTAATTTCTATTCTATCAACACTCCAACAAACACTTACTGATATTTTTTTTCTCTTTTTTTTTTTCTTTTTTTTTTGGAAATGAAAGATATGAAATAAGATCAAAGAGTGAATATCAAAAACCTCTCCTCCAAACTCAAAATCAACATTGTCCTCAATGTTGAAAAACAAAATAAAAGGTAAAGACACAAAATTTTCACTAAATTATTCCATTCTATTTTTTTTTTTTGGTTTTTTTGTTTTTGTATTTCTTTTTTTTTTTTTGGGCTACGTAACACTATCCTTTCTCCAAACATGAATATAACACAAATTAACTCTTTAAAACAATCAACATGCTTAAAGGATAAAGGTTAGTGGTCATTATTTTGGTTTGGCAAAAATGTGGTAGAAAAAAAAAGGTACGAATAGGCTCAAAGTGAGTGTACCAGGATAGTATATCAAGGTTAGCTTGAAAGGCTCAAACGGTCCAAAGATAGCCTAAATCATTTCTCTAATGACACCTAACATAAAATTTCGTCTTAAGCTTCACTCAAATGGGTTCTAGAGTTCATGAGATGTCAATGCCTATCTAATGCACGCAAGTTTTCTCCAAAAGCTCAAAGAGTCAAGTGATTATGATTATCGTACTCAAATGTGTAGAATCAAGAGTGAGGTTCAATTAATGCAAGTCAAGCGCACAAATAATTTCAATGAATTACATTTCAAAAGACCTAAAGAACATTTAGTGACTAAACTCATTATCAATAACAAGTTATCTCATCTCAACAAAACTCACAACTTATTCAAACAAGCAAAAGAAAACAAAAGCGAATAAAAGATTTACCAAAAGAAACCAACTCATTGGAAGAAAAGTCAAAACTACTAACACACAAGCAAAGTCATACCCAACAAATAATTTATCAATAAGTGCTCTAACCCCCAAACTCAATATTGACAATGTTCTCAAAATTTAAATATTCAATATAAGTACAAGGGAGAAGAACACATACTGGGGAAGAGAGACATTCTCGCCTCCTATTAAGGTTGGTCAATGTGGTGCTCCAAGCAAGGCGGCTCTAATTTGGGTGGTGTGGGATTCCTCTCCATAAATTACTTCCTTAGGCTTATTCATACACACATTGGTGAAGCTCGTCAAATAGCGGCTTCCGCCCATAGTATGTGTCATACAACTGTTTTTGAACACCCTCAAGCTTGGCGATATATGGTGATTATTGGCACGTACACTCAACTTGTCTCGACTCTGGCACATGTATTTGGTGGGTTTGAATGAACGATGCTAGTGGTGGTGGAGGAGGTTTTGGCCACATAGGATCGTCATAGATATGATCTTTGATTAATGGTGGGGGCATGATGATTTGGATCTCAAAGGGTGAAGATTCACAAGTGTTGTCTTGTGATTCTTCCTCTTTGATCCACTTTTGATTCTCCTCCTCACTTGGGAAATCATCATCAAACAAACTCAAGATCCTTCTGCTTGTGCTCGGCTCCTCACGATGGCTTTTATCATTATTTGTGACTTGAGTATGTATCATAGCCACCATTCTTCTCATGGCTTCAAGGGAGTCATATAGAGACTCAATTTGTAAGTTAAGAACGGTCTCCCTTCTCTCCCACTCATCATGGCAAAGTCTTGTCTCCTCCAAAAATTGTGCAAAATGATACTCAAGGTTAGGAGAAGGCTCCGTTTAGTGATGTGGATTATCACACTATGCGCTGAAATGTTAGACTTATCTCCCAAACTGAGGTGGCTTGGTAGATAATTCCAACTCCGATAGTCAAATTCGGCCATGTCTTCCAACAACTAATAAACTTCATCAATGGATACTTGATAGATAGAGGTGGTACCATTTTCTCTTTCTACCCACATTTTTGTTCCAGGCCGAAGGTTGTTGAGGAAATTTTATATTTGATACTCCGAAGATAAACCATGATTCGGGCACAATGTGAGCAACTCCGTGTATCTCCACCATGTATGATAAAATGGCTCTGAGTCTCGTTGAGCAAACCACAAGAGGACTTGTTGATCTAACATCTCCAAGTATCTCGCAAAACAAATATTTAAAAATAAATATTAAAAATAAAAATATACGCCTAAATTAAAATCAAGTAACTTACTCCTGATATCAACAACAATCTAAAATGCCAATTCCTCAGCAATGGTGCCAAAAATTTGTTACGCAAAATACATATACGTAAAATAACCGCAATTGCACGGGTCGTAAATAAGTAATAAAGTGATAAGTATAGAGTTATCAATCTCACGAGGAATTGGGTGTTAAATTATCACTAAGTACTGGAATTATCATGGCCTAACATTATCTAGGCAACCAAACTAAATGAGATTATACTTTAAATAAATACAAAGATAAATATAAATACAAAAACAAAATATGGAGACTTCTATGCACAAATGTACTAGGAGATTGAATTCACCTAACTATCAACTATGTTTTTCGATCACCAATTACATTCTAATCAATTATTCCTAATTTATAAGCCAAAAATCCAAAGGTATTTCTACTCTCTCTCTCGAGTGTCGAATGAAATCACTCCTAAATCTCAGTTCCAATATCTTTATTTCAAATCTAGAAATTAGGAATTTATTATGTTCAATAATTCTTTGATCATAGCTTCAAAGGAATTATAGATTCTCTCAAACTCTACGAAATCCTAGTTTATACTATCCTATGGTTGTTTCTAAACTTCCCTTTCTCAAGTGCCCAATTCTAGAAACTAAATTATCCAACTAGTAGCTAATTAGTTGAGGAGCATTAAGCATAGAATAGTATAAATAAATTCAAGAACAACTTCAAAGAACATATTGAAAATCAAGACATAGAATCAAAGTTTAAGCCACATCAAATCCCAAGCATAAATCATTTAATTCAACACAGGAGAATCTAATACTAATCTCAACAAGAATTTCATATATCTAAATATATTCAAAAATCAAGTATAATACAAAAATTCAAATGAGATTAGAGTGAGACAGACGATGAGAAATACTCTTTTGTAGAGGTAGAACGTCAAGCTTCAATTCTTCAAGCAACTCTCTCAAGCTTCCTCTCTAAATTTTTGCTCCAAGCTCCTTCCTCTCTAAGATTTTTGAGCTCTTTTTCTTGTATTTTCTCTTCAACTCTCCACACTTCAAATAGAGGCTTAAGGATGTATTTAAAGGCCTCCAAGATGACCTAAGCTGGGTAGAATGTTAACCATTCGATCAGATAGCATCAATAGTCCAGATTAGCTCCAAAAACTTGCTAAAAATGCGCTTTCGGATGTTGTGTAGTGCTACAGCGCTCCCTGCCAAGCGCCGCAGCACTCTTAGCTCTGGAACATGACAGCTTTTCTTTCGATGGTGCCATTTCTTCGTTTTAGCTCCGTTTTGCCTGATTTTTATTGCGTTGCATTCGTATTGGGCTCAAATTTTATTACAAATGTTGAAATATCCATATTTATCACTAATATTTCTTGATTCTTATTTATTCATAAGAACTACAAAAAAAAAAGTAAAAGTACATCAAACTAACATAAATACTTGAGAACTTATAATTATTTGAGCTGAATGATACTTGATTTGTGAGTGAATTAATCACTCATCACCTATCTAGCCCGTTGAGTCCAATGATAAAGGGAAATCCTATGTAAATCCATAAAATTACAGTTATCTCTTCTTTTTCCCACCCTTTCCAGATTTTGAAGTTTTAGCATTTGATGTGGACATTGGCTCTTGCTTCTTCGTCCTCCCGGGATGTCTTGGCACCAACTCTCAGCTGTTTCCCTGCAATATAGTCACAGTAAAAGAAAATGAATAAATATCAAGCGCAATTGAAAATAGAGGCAGAGTTTTCTTTCAGTTTTTGAATTGGATCACACTGAAATGCCTCATCCTAGCAAAATGGTTACATTCCTTCCGAGGACTGAACAAAAAATAGAAAATTTTTTTATTTGCTTTCAAACACAAACAATTAATAAACAGTATTTTCTTAAAGCAAAAAGTTCCAGTGGACTAGTTGTGTGCACCTTAGATTGCCGTATAATATTGAGTTCAAATTTCATAACAGAAACGTTGCTCGATATCTCACAAGATTGTAAAACCAAGTAAAAATAAACTTGTATTCCTAAATATAACACAGGCAACAATCTGTTGTTTCAGAGACAAGCAGCATGAAAAAAGAGCTCAAGGGGGTTAAGAGAGGAATTACATCAAATTTATTTGTGGATTCACCATGATATTAATATTTCATGCCAATTGACCAAACCAACAGCAGCAAAGCCCCTTAATGGAAAGTAGCGTAGTACTAAAGATAACCAGATTAAAGAGCCATATCAGTCAAGAACATCAATAATTTGACAAATGAGTTCTAACAACTGTGTGGGTTTACAATGCAACAAGAAATTTTGTGCTACATATGTAAACCGAAGAGCAAATCTCAATTGACAATTTAAGAAAGTGGGAGTTACCAACTCACAGTATCCAGTAAGTATCTATTAGTTTGAATAAACTAAAGCTCATTCAAAATAAGCTGAAAAGGTGGAATCTAAAGGTGCTCGGGGACATGAGGTTAGTCAAACAGTGTTTACTTACAAGAATTGGGGAGCTGGATACTTTGGAAGGATCTAGTTGATGGAATGATCAACTAAAACAAGAAAGAACATCTGCAAAAAATAAACTTGAAGAAGTTCTCTTCAAGGAAGAAAGGTCTTTATGGATGAAATCGAAGTTTACTTGGGCCACGATGAGTGAGATGAGAACGTGAGGTTGCAGAAAACTTTTTCTCTCCTCTCTTAGCCTAAGGTGGCCGAATTCTCTCTCTCTCTCTTATGCCTTATGCGTGTGATACTATATATGTTACTATGCAGTTTTTCCTCTCATGTATCTTATATATATGAGGTCCAAAGCTGCTAATCCCAATCCAGCTAGGATTGGGCTTGTTCTCCAATTTGGGTTTTGGGTGTATTTTTATAAGTATGTCTAACTCATGTAACTTATTTAAAAAATACCAACTTCTGTATAGAATCATTATTTTACACAGTTTCATGAAACTAATTTCACAAATGCCACCAACCAATTAATGAACTTTATTGAGTTAGACAAGGGACCTAATGGATTCAAATAATCTAAGCTCCAATAGTATGATAAATACATAATAACTCTTATTATGGTATTTATATAAATACTATTAGTAAAGGGGACACTCCATTTAAGGCCCAATACTACACTCTTAGATTAGATGTCATACCTTTTAGAGAGATTCAATCAACTAATCTTGATTAACTGATCCATCTAGTATATTCTATACCACATATAGAATCCATATACAATGTCGTAGTTGGATAGGTGAAATTACCGTAATACCTTTCCAATATATATTTACCTTTAAGTTATCATCTTTCTATCAAGAAATAATGTTGTCAGTAATTTTGTTCTTAATGGCCATTTAGACAAAATTATCAACTAATTCACAAAGTGAATACTAAGATCTTAGATTTAATTATTCCATGAATCCTGAAATACCTTAAAATGACATTAATGTATAGTATCCTCAACTATTTGGTGTTCCCATCAATTCATAAATCATAACCTCCAATATGCCAAAGTTCACCTCTAATTTCATAGAGGCTAGTATTTTAACAAATCAAAAGGCTACAACCCATGAAAACAAGTCCAGTCAAATTTTAAGGATTAAGATCTATATGCTAAGAGCTAGTTTATGGTAATATAAGAATTAAGATACGATATTCCAATTCTTTATATTATTTAGTCCAGTTCAATACACATAACTTATTTATGTTGTACTAATATTTTTATCAGAAGTCAAACACTTCAATGATTTGAGACACATCATTCATGTTGAGATAAACAAGCACTACAACCTTTAGTAATAAAGTATTCCATTTTTATTTACAAATTGTGAACTAATTAATTTAGACTTAGATAAAGAAACAAGTCTTCCCATAATTAATACTTAATCATATTTGTTTCTTTATACACAAACAAAGTCATGGAATTTTTTTCAGATAAATAAACTATTCAATTGAGACAGTTTAATATAGCAAATATCACAATTGCATATAAGAGAAAGTTGTTTACACTAAAAAGGTAAAATTAGAAATTTGCTTTTTACGGCAAATATCCTAATAACCACTACCATCATCGTCGTTTGTGTTATCTTCCCCTTCTCTTTATAATGCAAATCATCATTGTTTCCCTTAGATTTGTAATATCATCAAGCCCCGATACAAATGCTTTGTTGTAAGCTACATTTTCCGAGTTTCTTACTAATGTCACATATAGTGGGATATTGTCTTTCTTCTGCCAGCAAATGAAAGCCCTCACATCTCTACCCTTTTTTTTTAACAACTATTGGAATAATATCTATTACTACATTTTTCTTGTAACTCAATTCTATATCAAAGATATTCTTATCGATTTCTATACATTCATATATCTCATCTACTAGCTAGTCGAAAGTTATATTCGGTTTGACCATAATGCATCTTAATCGTTGTCTTTTTCCATTCCAATTTCAAGAACTTTCGTTCTTTTCTCAAATGCCGTCATATAATATGATTATGAGTATTGATAACATATCTGAACAACAAATAAAGTACAAAAGAAAGGAAAAAATATATATTAGCAAACATAAAATACTAAATTTATTTAGGCTTCACATGTGTTAGTGGCTAGACATATGTTTCTATTGGCTAGACATAAGTCTTTAGTTACTAGGCATGTGTTTCTAGAGGATAGACATGTGTTTCAAGTAGCTAGACATGTGTCTTTAGTTGCTAGACATATGTTTCTAGAGGATAGACCTGTGTTTCGAGTGGTTAGACAAGTTTCTTAGTTTCTAGACAATAGTGTCTATTATCTAGACAAAATTATTGACTTCTCTAGATATAATGTCTAGTCACTCAATTCCGTTGTTGAGAATAATAAACGATGTGTCTAGCATAGTCGACATAGTGTCTAGCGCCTGGACGACAATCATTGGTCTATAGCTCAACAGTTGTGTCTAGAATTGTCTATGTAGTGTCGAGAGCCTAGATATACAATTGCTGAGACAAGACTCGATAATACTATCAAACATAGTCGATAATGTACAATTTGTTAAGTTATAGACAAGCTGTCTAGAAAATAGACAAATTTATCTATTCCGATCTGAGTTTTTGCTTCGCAGTGAATCTCACTATTTACAAGCTTTTTTCTAGTTTACAACTTTTTAAACTCAAAAAATGACTAAAAACTTTCTATTTTTCACTATAGTTTTAAGTTCTACTAAAAAACAACTTTTAATCTACTAATCAAACTTTTATTAATAATAAGAAAAATTAGAAATTTAATTTTTACTTGCTTTATTAGAAACTTGAACCTTGAAATGGGAAAACAGTCAAAGAAGAAAGTGTAATGACGAGGAAGACTTGTTCTTGACCGTTAATTGACGAAAAAAATCGCTCTTTTCTATCGGTGTCTCCATATTTTTGGCTGAAATAGAGTGAAAAAGTGAGGAAGAAAAGGTAGAAGGAGAAGAACAGGACAAGAAAGGAGAAAAAAGAAAATATCCTCCCAAATAGTCTAGTGCCATCTGCTAATATACTGTCAAGGATATATTAGTCTTCACAATCAATATTTTACTTAAAAGGTAAAAATCACACAAAAATTATGAAAAAGGGTGTACTTCCTTAAAATCACTTTCTTTAAAAAGTATTTTGCAAAGGACCCCTTTAATAAATATATATATATAGGTTGCCAATCCAATAGGTATTTTTTTTCTTTACCTATGAGTAGGCATTTTTTTTTTAGCCATTGGATCACTATCTAATGGTGATCCAATGACTATAATGAAGTGCATGAAAAGACGTACATCATTAATGCTCTTTCTCTCTCTTACTTTTTATAATAAAAAATGTGCATGCTAAATTTTCATTGGCCAAATTGATACCTACTCATAGGTAAAAAAAAAAATACCCACCGGATTGGTGCCATATATATATATATATTGGGGAGTTTTCTATGGAGATTGCTTTTTTTTTCCCTGGATGGATATACTTTTGCAACATGTGATTGTAAGTGGCAATTACCTATTTCTATTTCATTTCATTCTTTCTATTTCTATTTCATTTCATTCTTTATAAGTAATCAACCTAGAATAACCATTCAAAAAAGAAAAATATATTTTCTTTTTAAGGAAATAGAATGCAAAAGTGATATTACGTAATAAGGAAAAAGAAAAAAGAAACCAAAATCACGCTAGAGGATTGAGGCAAAACTTCATCTCGTAATGTGGCTTTGTTGGGGAAAAGTAAAAGTGAAGATTTTTGATTGATAACCCCTTTTTTTTTTTCTGTGCAGGTTTTTTTATGTGAAAAATAATCCAAAAGAACTTCACACCTTCTATGGGTTAACGAATCTGCAATTTCCAAATAATTATTTATGTGCTAAATAAAAAATTAAAACCTTTGGTACAAGAGATTAAAGAGTTTTTTTTTAAAAAAAAATTCCATGGAAGAAGATTAGAATAGTAGGTTAAGTTTTATTTGAATTTTATAAAACACAACTCTTCGTATACATTATAAGCTCAAAGTAAAACTCTAGAATTGCATATACCAAATCTTATGCGAGAAAACAAACATTTTTTTTTTAAATCACCTATACACTGGTTTTATATGTTTGGGTTTAGAATCTGTTGGTTTTTAAATTGATATTTTAATTTTATTCTTTCAAATACATTACCTTGTCATTTCAACATAAATTTTTTGTTTTTTGTTTTGTTTTGTTTTTGTTTTTGCAACCGATGAGAGTATTTGTCACCTGAAAATAAAGAGAAAAAACTATATTACATCACTTGTTAACAACCGGGAAAAAAGAACATTTAAAGTGGAAAAAGGGAAAAAACTTCAGTAGCATCTGGTTGCTAGTCCTTTTTTTTTTTTTGGGTACATAACGTGGGAGTAAATTGAACTGAAAATATTGTAAATTACGATGTATATGATTGGATAAGGTTTCACACTTTTTTTTCAACATATAAGATAATTGAGAATGATTTTGGATTATTAAATATTTTTGACTAGTTTCATTTTCTTAATCAAAATTGTCATTTATATAAATTTTATAACTTTTATTAAAATATTTTTGTATATTTTTTATTTCAAAGTGATCGTGTTATACACCTTTAAGCAAATTTATGAATTTTTAATGCGCATATAATTTTAAATAATTGTAAATATCCATATAGTATAGGACATTGCTAGGAACAATGTACGATGTTCTAATAGCAAAGAGAAATAAAGTAAATTAATATCTAAAATAAACAAAGGAAAAATATAACTTTAAATAATTGGTAATCATGTTATTCAAACAAAAAAAATTGATAATCATGATTAATGAAGTAAGGCATGAAAAAGGGATGAAAATAGCAATAGTAGGAATCAACTAAATGAGGTTAGAAAATATATATATATATATATATATATATTTATATAATCATGATTAATGAAGTAAGGCATGAAAAAGGGATGAAAATAGCAATAGTAGGAATCAACTAAATGAGGTTAGAAAAAAAAAATATATATATATATATATATATATATATATCAAAGTCATCAAGTCATAAATAAGTTTCTCACCCTTAGATGCAAGAAATAAATTTTTATATTTACATAAGTATTAAATATATTTGATTGTTTGATAAAATACTAATTTGATCCAAACTATCCATTCAAAATCCAACCATCTAGAATAGAGTATCCATAAATAATGCAATAACTATTGAAGAACCCGTATAGTAATATGTATATAATTTTCTTCAAGGCATTTAACTTCCGTCCTTTTTCTAATTTACCAAGCAATATATCTAGGGGTGAGCAGATTTCTGTTTAACTGCACAAACCTCCCAAGTCACACCATAGTGTGGTGTGGTTATTTTGTTTTGTGGTGTGATTTAGAGTTAAGTTTCTTTCTACTGCTGCGGTGTGGTGTGGAATACGAAATAAAATTTCTATTTCCGCAATAAACCGCACCGCACCACATATACATGTACATTCTATTTAAATTATATATATACATAAATTTACATATATAATATACTAAAATCTAAAATCTAAATTTTCTTGGAATAAGTTGTGAATGAAACTTAGAGAGTTTTGGAGAAAGTCAAACAAATGAGGACTTACTAATAATTTAAGTTTCAACTTTGTTGTTTGTTACTCAGAAAGATGTTTAAATTTTTGAACTTTAGACATTTGTGCTTTACTATGTTTTGATTAGGTTATAATGTTGTATCTTATTAAGATGTTGTTTAGACAAATATGAATATGTAAATGTGTAATTTTCTTAAATATTTTAGATTTGTGTTAATTTTTAAATGATTTTATTTTAGTAGTAATAGCTTTTTTAAGATTATTTTTTTTTATTTGGCCCAATTTTGCTGAGGCCCATATCAAAAGCCCAAACCACATAAACCGCACCACATCAAACCGCATAATATAGTGTGGTTTAGTGCGTTTAATAGGTTTTTTTTAACCATAGTGGTTAAGATTTTCTTCTACTGTACTTTGTGGGTTAGTTAAGAATTTAGACACTGTACCGACCCACACCGCGCTCACCCTTAATTATATCTTTCTTTTATGGGCGATTAGAGTTGTGCATTTTCAATTGAAAATTATTTATTGCTTAAGAAGAGGCTTAAGAAGAGGCAATGATACATTCGGAGTTTTCCCAAAGCAGGTTCGTATACTCTGGCATAACAAAGTCTACTTAGAGCTGGCAATTTGTGTCCACGGATCATATTCATATCATATTGATGTATATATATAACAGGTAAATATTCATCCTGAACACGACCCATTTAATAAACGGGTCAGAAATTATGATAAGAATATGACTTATTTATAAATGAATTGACACGACCTAATCTGTTTATAAAGGGGTTGACACGACACGATCTGTGTAATCCGTTTACTAAATAGGGCATATTGACCCGTGACACGTGACCCACGACCTGTGACCCAAACATGACCTGAAGGCGACTTTTTTAATAAAGGGTCTTATAGAAATATGAACAAATTTTGTGCCCAATTTAAGTAAATATCCATTTTATCAAATGTTATAACAAAATATCCGATATATATGTTTATATACCAAGTATAAAATTTTATACTAAGTATAAATAATTATATACCCAATACATTTCAGTACAGTAACTGAAATTAGTAGGTAAATACGTTATCTAGCGAGTGTAAAAATATACATACTTAGACATTTAGCTATAAAATTTAAAAAGCGAACATCTATTTAATCAAATTAAAAATATTGATCATCCACCTAAATTTCTTTTTAAAATAAACGAATCAGAAATTATAACATGAACACGACCCGTTTATAAACAGGTTGATACAACATGACACGACTCGTTTATTAAACATTACATTTTCGTGTTGGCGGGTTCAACCCGAACACGACCCGTTAATTAAACGGGTCAATATCTCTAACCCAAACACGATACGAATACGATTAAGCTAAACATAAACTCATTCATTTCGAACAAATTTCGACTCGTGTTGTCGTATCGTGTCACAAATTACCAGCCCTAAGTCTACCCACATTCAAGCTCTGCTAGGGCAATATATCTGCTTTTACAATTTTTTTAGGATTGTTAGTATTTGAAGTAACACGTCTAGGAATAAAAGAATAATTGACCGAGTCAAAATATATACAATATATACAACCATACAGAATAATGCCATGGGATATCTTAAGATACCATACACCACACAGGGTGTCAATTTGTTTTACTAAAAGATGTAATTAATATATTGAATCTCACATTAGATCCCACGTAAAGTTTCATTTCATCTTTTAGTGAAAACTTGACACCTCGTGTGGTGCTTGACACCTTAAATTGCACCATAACATCACTGAAACAGAAATGGGAAAACCAGTAAGATCTACAACTGTTAGAGTATTGAGTATTTTATAATGCAACAAAACAAATTACTCAGACAACAGTTAACAGAACACTCATTTTATTTTACTCTTCATTGGCTACATTCAATACTAAATGCACCTGATTCGCTCTCTCATCAGTCATAACCAGAAAGTTACATCACATTTCTCTGAATTTGACACTATTAGTCGAGAGAAAAAAAAGAACGACATATACAGACAATCCCAAGCTCATAAGCTACTTTAAGTTTTCAAGCTTCGCCTCTCTTTCCTTTTCTTTTCTAGCTTTCAAGCTTCGCTTCTCTTTTCTTTTCTTTTCTCTCTCTCTCTTTTTAAAACTTTTTTTTTGGATTAAATATTACCAAGGGACAAGAAAGCAATATGTTTTTCTGTTTTGATACATATCTACAGGACACAATGCAGCTGAATCTAAGTTTTCCTCGTTGGCATAAAATAATGAGCAATAGTAGATCCTCGTTTAGCTAAGTTTGATCGCTTGTGAGGCCGGAGCCAGGATTGAACTTCTTCCTGAATTTCTGGTGGTAACTCATCGACCACAGAGGGGTCGATTTCATCAATCTTGTAACTCCATGCTTCTCTTCTTTGTTCAAATTGAGTCGAAGTACATTGCACATTGTTGGTGGCGGCATCCACTTCCAGAGGTCTTGCAGTAAGCCGTGAGGCTTCATTCAATTCCAAACAACTATTATCTGATTGGGAAGATTATAGGTCAGATTTCAGATTGAGAGAGTAGCAGAGAGAAGTGGGACATTGAAAATACCAGCAGATGACAGTGCTTCAGCATTTTGTAGATTATCAGCATGTTCTTCCTTCATCGAAGAGCAAGAGGGGTCCCATTTTTTGAAGAATCTTAATATTGAATGTGTGCCCTGCCATGAAAGCGTTAAGAAATGGGCTTATTACGGTATTCAAAAAGCAAAATACCATTCACCAGTTGATTGAATGCGCCAAGTAACAACCTGCAAGACCTTTTCTACCAGCCATTAGAGATCTTAATCTACCTCAGTGTCAAGATCCTGAATAACTAGTCCTTATTTATTTATATGTTTTCAGGTCAAACAAATAGAATTTTCCTAATAATATTAGAAATACCTAGTAGTTCCTTTTGTTTAGTATTACATAGCATCTTAATCTTCTGCAAATTATCTTCTTCCCTGTTGATTTTTTTCCCCTTCATTTTTCTCTTCCGAAAGAGCACAAGTCCCAAATAGCTAGTTGACTTCTTTTAGTTGGGCACAGAAATGCAACTTCATGATAAGATTAGAATGGAGTAAACAGCAAAGGATTACTAAAGAGGTGAGAATAAAAGCATGGCTACACCTTGTCTTTCAACGTCTTTCTTTTTTGATTCAGTCTATTCCAACTCGATGCAGCAAATTGGACATCAGGTTCTTCACTATGGAAAACTCTTTGTTCCTTGCTTTGATTTATGCCCGAACAGCATTCAGTTCCTAGATTGGTAGTCATCCTTTGTTATGATTGTGGGAAGAAAAACAGTAGCAGGAAATGAGAGACACAGTGATGTCTAGTCCAAGATACTACCTGAGGTTGACAAGTTAGATTCTTGGATGAAGTCATCTTGTCCCTGCTCTGAAGACAAGCAACATGGATTCTGCATTACAAAAAAGAATCTCATCACCTGAAAATTGTTGAGATAAAGTAGTATTTGACATTATGAGCCTTGAATTATGTACATCTCTAAGATTAATTAAGCAAACAAATGTGCTATGTTGCATAAATGCAGAATAATTTAGAAGATCTTATCATCAGTAAAAGTAATATCCTATAATATTATGCATGAGACGCTATCTAATTAAAGATGGCCAAAATGTCAAAGAAGAGAAGACACAAAGTTGAAAAAGCAATCCAACAAAATCTTTCTTTCGTTTCCCCAAAAAGCAGCTTCAAACAGCTCGTGATAAGTTGAACTCTTCTGAAAATTCAAAGACACAGAAGGAAAACTGAAGAGTGCAGAAGAACATAGTCCATAGCTTCACATTTGTTCTCATAGTCCATAGCTTCACACTTGTTCTCACAAGGAAAACACCACTCAGGATACAAAGCCATAAAAGGTGTCAGCCACTGGAGAGTTTCAATAGACTAAACTTTCTAAAAGCAACCAGACAGACAAGCAACTACCTGACTTTTAAAAGGAAAATGAACCATCCAAATAAACTGATAAGGACCAAACCCGGAGGACAATCATTCGTCAATAAGAGACTGGAAATAAGATCAACAAGAGAAGGTCCCAGAAAACCAATAATCCAAGACTGTTTATCGAGAATACCCCTCTACAAACACATCCCCAATCTAGGTGAAAACTTTCTATATGTTTGAAATATTTTTCTAATTTTTCTTTCTGATCATGGCTTATATGTTATACTCTGAGAGCTGAGTCACCTACGTAACTTTAAGTGAACTGGACCTAAAAAATAAGTAGATCATATACCACTTCAGACCTCCCATTCATACACATCAGAGTGAAAGGACATTTTCATATCAACTCCACAGCTCTTTGTCCCATTGCGACTTGCCATACGTGTCCACAGATGATCAACATTTATGTACAACATATACATAATTGCACAAGGTATTCTAAGGAATTATAACCTGGTCATTGCACCAATCCATTTTGTGCTCTTGTTGATCTAAACAAGGCATCTCATACTTGGTCTTGGTATCTTCACCAGAGCAATTTGTTTGTTGCTCAATTAAATTCATTTCTGAACAGCTTTCACTACCTAAAACAATACATCAATTTAGTAGAATAAAAAGGGATACTAAAAATCAAGAACTCTTTTGACTGGAAAAACCTGAAGGTAACAGTCGAACAGATTCTTGAACACAATCATCCTGTGCTTGTTTCGATGAGGATGGACATTGACCATGGAAGTATTTCATGATTGAAGAAGTTCCCTATAAGAAGTAATTGCATTTTTCAGTTTAGATTAAGAGAAATAAATTAAAAGTTAAGAACAAATAACATTTTGCATCTTGCTTAGCAGTCAAGTTATAAACCTGGAGCCCCCACTGAGCTTACTATCTTTAGTGAACACAAAACTCGAGGTTATTCGTCGCGTAAGCAGTCCAAAGAAATTAAACTATATACAATTGTGGGGGCAGACTGTGGGCCTAACGGCTCAACTAACCCCTCAGGGTTCATAAAGCAATAACTTGCCATCAGCTAAGTTTAATTAATGTTGTTAATCATTTAAGTTAGTCACTTCTTAATAAAGTCCAGTTATACTTGTTTTGCAGTCTTTGATTAAGGATTAGTTCCGAACGGACAAAATACACCCAAAAAGATATATAAAGTGCACAAACAGATAAAATACACCCAGAAAGATATATAAAGTGCACAAAATAAAACGTAAATAGATTAGAAAAACTCTACTATGGAAAAAGTAATTTGAGACTTACAGATGGTATTTCAACAATTTTACTAGCCGAAATAGAAAGTCCCGTTATTCTCCATCCATTGTTTTGACCACCCTGCGCTTTAATGTTGTATGAACCCAAAAATTCACGTAGTCCAGCTTGAAATAGGATAAAAGCATCTTCTTGCATCTTGGCAGTACCGTACCTCAGGGGACAAGACTTGGAAGGGAAATTCTTCTGTGAATCTGCATCACTAGACTGAAGGATAAATCAAAACCAGGAAAGCAAAGACAATAACAATTACAATATGAGCAGAGGAGGTGATTCATGTATGAGAGCTACAAACGCCAGGACTGAAATTGTGATAAGAAATGGGGTTCAAAAGAATCAAAATACACTAAAACCAGGAAAGCAAAGACAATAACAATTACAATATGAGCAGAGGAGGTGATTCATGTATGAGAGCTACAAACGTCAGGACTGAAATTGTGATAAGAAATGGGGTTCAAAAGAATCAAAATACACTATCAGATATAAGATAAGTACCTTGTATGCACTAGCATGCAGGGTCAGGGTGTGTGCAATCCGTTTGTTTTGGTCCAGGTCAGAGCAAAGACGTTCAGCCAATTCTTCACACAATTCATTAAGCCAATGTTGAACCTGACGAAGGAACCAGACATATAGGTAGGTGGAGCACATATCAGATGAATACTTCACCAGTGAACGAAACAACCTTGACAAATTTTTGCAGGAGCTTAGGGTATGTAAAAACCAGTACAATGAGATGAAGAGATCCATATGCATGTACTCCAGACATCTTTCATCAAGTCAGTAAATTTATGAAAGGCAACAGGTTGCTCGGAATGTAAATAAGAACATGAAGGCATCAGAAATCTTCATAATCTACAGAAATCAGCTTTTAATTTTGATCTTTGTCCTTATTCCTTAATAAGAGAATACTCTATAAACTAAAATGCCCAATTTTTTCCAAGCGATAACACCACAAAAATACTCATTTAAGCGCCACTGAAGAAAACAAAAAACAAACAAAAACAAAAACAAAAAGCCAAAAACAAAAACAAAAACAAAAACCGACCCAATTTCGCTAACTAACCTTACTTGCCTTCTCACAATAGATCACACATACATCCAAACAACACCCACATAACTCCATTAACAATCAGCCTATGGCATCTATTAACAACTATTCTCCCTCTGATGACCAACAAGAAAGCTAGAACCCAATTAAACAGTAATACCAATTGAATACTTGCAACAATCGGCATCTGGAACACGGAAGATAAAAATGCAAAAAACAAAAATATAAGCAATGGAATAACAGTGACTAATAAGAATGGTATTGAGCTTGCTAGGATCTATTATAGACCATCAAATAAGTCCATTGGTAACCTACATGCAGCATCTAATAATTATGTCAATACAAAAAGGGTAGAACCATAAATCTACAAATATTTAATACGACTATGAATGTTACTAACAGCAGCAATAGTCTTTAGAGCTCGGGGTCCAAAAAATGTCTTCCCTGAACCATGACTCTTAGGAAGAAGGCGCCCCTGAACTTCTTCTCCACTGATCCCTCTTGCAATGTTCCATAACCAAGTACTGCAATTAACATAAAATGTCAAAATTAATAATAACATCCTCAATGTGAATATGGAAATCCAATGCCCCCAAAAAGCATTAAATAGTCTTATTCAGGGTTTCAGCAGTTAAAATACAAAGTATCACAAAGATGTGTGCAGAAAAACAAAGTGAGAGATTTCAAAAGAGAAGGTGACCATACTTTACAAATAATATGAAATGAAAAAAAAACAAAAACAAAAACAAAACAAAACAAAAACAATGAGCCAGAGATAGAGTTTTGTTCCCTATCAAACAAAATGAAATAAACATAACAGTTTCCCTCTTATGGCCAGAGATGATAATACTTCCTGACTTTGTATAGTGAAAACTTGCACAATACTACACTTAATGATAAGACCGGTTAGAATCTATAAGCTAAACATATGAAGAGAAATATGTTCAAGAATAGATAGTCACCCAGTGTTGATGCCATAGTGTTCTTGCAGCTTTTTCTCTGGAAAACGCAACAAATCTCCAACAGTGCTCACACCCAGGTCACTTTGTAAGGAAGTCCCCCGCTTACCTCCAAGCTGTTTCCTGCAGGAAAAATAAAAAATTCCAGCTTTGGGCATAGGAAACTTTAAAAGCAAACAGCTTTTGTTCTAATAAGAATCAAACACCAATATGTAAACACGTAATAGCTCTGGCCAGAATCGAAAATACCAGCTGTGGAAAAAGGAGAAACAAAGCTCACATTTTCTTTATTGGCAAGGAATCAAGCAATCCTTTCACAGACGATAAGGGCACAACAGTTTGTTGTGCAGGTTTGTTCATACCACTCGCTAGTTTGGCCAGCATCTGTGAACAGACCATATATAATAAGCTGATAAACAAAGTTCAATTATAAGAATAGTAAAGCTTTATAAGAAAAGTAAAGCTGAAACTGAGAATAAATTTACTTCCTACCTTATTATGAGCAATGCCAGCAGAACATGTAAACTCTGTCTCCTTCAAAACTTGCATCCTAAGCTCCGCAACAATGACTGTCCCACAAGCTAATAGCTTATCACGATGATCAGCATCCTTCCTACAAAGCCAGTCTCTTACGTTTTCTTTGGGATTGAGTCCTCTCTGATTTCAAAACAATTTCAACATAACAGACACTGCTCAGAAAAGATAAGTAAGTTCACAATCAAGAATGGTCAAGTCTAGAGAAAATCTAGTTAATTTATAGCTTTACAATAGTTGAAAAACATAAAACAGTAATTCACTGAATTTCAAATCACAAAACTTTCTACTTTACAAATTTCATTGGCTCATATCCCTTTGCCTCCAAAACAGTTACAAAATTCTGCCATCATCTAAAAGTACAAGCTCTGCATAATTAGAGAAACACCCACAAAGAGAAAGAAAAGAAAGAAGTGGGTCATTATGTCAACATAACTTTTACATTATGTATTATGAATTAAAATGCGATTTATGTTGACATGGGAGTTTGTATAATGACAAAATGGGATCATCCTGTCACAATCCAAAGGTGCACAAATGTAGCAAAGATTTCAACTAGATGAGAGATTCATGGTATATTAAACACAGGAGAAAAAAGTTATAACAATTATTTAGCACCGTGACTTCTCAGATAGACATGAAATTTTACTTTTCACTGGAAAATAGGAATTGACAATTGACAATTAACTTTGTTTTCCTACAAGAGTACAGATTGACAACCACTGATACACTTTGAGTTCAATTTTCCTAAGGTCACAAATTTAAATGACTGAAAAGCATTGTATAAAGTACAAACCTCATTACTAAGTCCCAAAATATGCGACTTGAGAGTTTCATCATCAACTACTTCCAAATTTTCTGGAGGAGCTTCTGCTAACATTTTTTCTGCTGCATCAGTAAGGTCAAGGTATACTTCATCAATTGAAGCCCTCTCACAACGACCCTTCCTTGAAAGAACAGCAACAACCTGGAGGGCCAGTATGTGTTAAATTCTCTACAAGAATACCACTAATACATAATTGAAGCCACTAATGTCAAATCTCATAGACCTCTGAACCTGCATTGCGGTACGTGTTCAGGTCAGCTTTACCACGTGCAACAGGGACTTGAACCAGTTGAATCTCAGGGCAAACTTGTTTTGCTTCATGACCTCGCATTGAACTAAAAAGTATACCTTAATCATAGTTTAGTAAAACATGGTTATTGATGAAAAAGCACTTAAATGTTGACAATGAAAAATATGATCTCTGTACCGCTTCACACCATGACCACGGGCCTCATAGCTGACAGCAATTAATGCCCCACCTTTCCATTCATTATATTGTACCACAGCTGTAGGTAAGCCCCTTAAATTCGGCTGTTTCCGCTGCTCCACTGCAAAATAATCACATGGTTGGAATTTGAATTAGGGAAAAAAAAAAAAAAACACGGGGAAAAAGTATTATTTGTTTTGTACAAAATCAAAGATATCCCAGCATAATATATGTATAATATGAGCAAAATACATATAAACATAAATATATATATATATATATACACATTCAAAAAGAAAGAAGAAAGAGGACAACAACAACAATAAAGCATATATAGGAAATAGTTACAAACCATGGTATTAGACTAGAAATTCAATTGTCTAACAATAAAATGTTTGTTGATCAAAATATTTAAACAGAAAGATAAAAGGGTTCGACACTAATAACAGGCTTGTTAGTCAAATACGTGGGAAACATCAGCTAGTGTAGATAAAAGAAGAATTACATATTATAACAATCCATTACAGTAATTTCTCATAATAGAAGTTCAGACACTGCAATATCAGAAAAGGTTATGACATTCAAACCCTAAATAATAAAGTATTCCATACTGCTCTAATTTAGAGGTGGGAATTTGGTTTATTCAGGTCATAAGGACAAACAAGAACTTGATTAAACAGGTCAACATGATTAATCCTTTAAGAATTTCAAACCAAAGTTGAATCAAGTATTAAAAGCTCAAAATCACATATTCAATGAGTAAATTATTTGATCCAATTTTTCATCAATATAGTTATTTTCACGTAAAAAGCGATATTTTACACTAGGTTCAGAATTTTCATAAGCGATTTATGTGATAGAACATGATCTTACCTTTTGTAAAAAGATGCCTTCTGTTTTACTCATTATACGTGAATCTACCTTTGATTAGTAAATTACTGAAGTAGGCTATATTCTAAGATTGTTCAAATTGAGTAATTGAATATGATTCAAAGTTATATAATATGTTTTCTTAACATGCTTAATTCTTTGAAAAGATATATTCTTTTTTTTTTCTTTCGAAGATAACAAAACAGTATCATAATATGTGACGGGAACATGAATTAATTGTGTTAATCAAGGGTCAAGTTGGTGCAAAGATGACCACCCTCTTACACTTGAAAAATGCCTCAGTACTAAAGTTACAAAATAGGAGACTATCTAGATAGTATACAGTCTTAAACAAAATGCACTTGATTACCCTGTAACTTTGACGCACATCAAAAAGCTATATGTCCTCCGGAAAAAAAAAAAAGGTAGCACTGTATTCAGCTTTGATTTCAAAGATCCAATAGTCCAATATCATTTTAATTATAATACAAAGTTATCAAGATAAGCTCAACTTCGTCTAAGCCACAATGTTCAGATGTGAAACTGTGCGCGCTTAGAAAGGATGAGTTTGTTCTAACATATTTCACCACTCATTATAACTAAGGCATTTGAAATGATCTGGGGTTCGATTCCTCATGGGGATTTTCGTAGCAGTATGCTAGAGTTTCCTGCCTCCCAAGGATTGTAGGATTCACTGGGAGGATAAGTATCAAAAAAAAAAAAATGAAAGGTATATACTGCCTTCAAAAGCTTGCCTTTAATCATTAGAAGAATGGAAATTCAATTCAAGCTGACTGCATCTTTTGGTACATTCCAAGTTTTCAAAGCTGTAATGTTCTCGATATGAAGGTTGTATGCAGTTGAAGCATCAACTGATATGAGGCTTAATAAGGTCATGCGACATTTTTTTACAAGAAACGTAATTTGTATTATAAACTAAAATAATACAAACAAAGCGGATACGAAATCCACCTGAAAAACAAAATTTACAAAAGAGAACTCCAATCTCTAACCCTATAGGAAAAGGAAAAACTATTAAAATCCAAATGAGGTCATGTGACTTGGAAATTAGAGTTATGCTTAAAGCTGTTGATTTTTTTCCACTTTCAAAGTTACACGTTTCTAAGTGCTCACAGTGATAGAAACATCTCTACTCTACATAGGTCGTTTCTTCAGAAGGTTTTAGTCTTCCCAAAGTGTGTTTTACATGGCAATTTCTATTGAAAAGAGTCTTGGTTCTGCTGGGGAATTCTTACTGTTCCTCTGAAATTCTCCAAACCCTTTAATTTTGACACTAAAATAAATCTAAGGAGATAGCACATAACAATACTAGTCTCAACACCCTCAAAGTTAAATCAATAAGCTTTCTTCTAATTTCTTATGAATCTGAAACCAAAATCATCCACTGTCACATAAAAACATACCAAGTAAAAGAGTTACCATTTTGTGCCCAACTTTAACATTGCTTCCAGTAAATTTTTCTTTTTTAAAAAAAAAAACAAAACAAAAGGATAATCGTTTTTCTCCGAATGACAAACGAAGATCAACAGTGTTATATCTCATTGTTTTTTAGAAATCTCTGAAAAAGTTCACCATTTTACATCCAACAAAATTAAACAAATAATTAAACAAACAAAAGGGTAGTCTGGAATTTCGCACAACTTCACAGTATAGTATAGTAATTGTAGACAAAAAAATCTCAAATGGGTATTTCTTGAATTCTGTAATTTGGGGGTTAATGACTCAATTTTGATTTTGAACTCCCAAATGACCCACTATCTAGGCTCCGACAAAGGCAAAAGAGAAAGAAAGGGAGAGAGAGACCTTGAACGTAGAAGCAATCCATGTCAACGTGAGCAATGATCCTCGAGTCGGATGATTCAGGTCTTGCCACCGGCATTTTTTTTTTTTTTTTTTTCAGTTTCCCTCCAAATCCAATTCTCAGCAATAATATTTTGAAGGATATTGGTGAGACATTCGGGTTTTTCCTTGTTATAGGTCGAAAATCGAGTCGGTTGGTTCCTAAATTAAGAAAAAAGTGACTAAATTTTAAATTATATTATTTTGATTCTTAAACTATAAAAAAAATTATTTTAGTTGTATTTATTATATATTTTATTTTATTTTTAGCAAAATAAGCATATAAGACACATTTATTATTCTAGTGTACTTATTTCAAATCTAAAAATATTTTTTAGCACTATAAAGATATTCGAACATAGAAAGTATTTTTTAGCACTATAAGGATAATCGAACATGGATTGAACTAGTTTAAAAATAATTGGTTGAAAAACAATTAGTTGTATATAGGAAAATAATATAATATTGTGATAAGTTTCAAATTAGTTGAAAAATTAGTTATATGTTAAATAATAATACAAAATTATCCATAATGCGATATTATATTGAAATTACTAATACAAAACGAGAAATGCAACTTATATGTGATAAGTTTCAAACAAAATATATAACAAAAATGACTAAAATCACACATTTTTAATAGTTTAAGAACCAATACATTGCAATTTAAAGTTTAAAAATCAAAGTGAGACTTTCTCCTTAGTTCAGAAACTGATGGAATCATTTATCCAAAATCAAAATATATTCCGTTTGTCAGGACTTAATGTTTTGTACTTGCTCAATGTGCTAAAACGATGTTGTATTGACAAAAGCTTAAAG
>JXTB01000104.1:969787-1005959 GCA_002914805.1 Parasponia andersonii | reverse complement strand
TTTTGAACTCTACAAAATTATACCTCCACACTTTGAATTTCGAAAAATTTGTACTCTCCATCCATGATTTGACCAATTTATCCCTTAAAAATAAAGTGAATCCAGATTAAGGATTGTTTCCAAACACTTAATATCTTTAAAAAGCCAAAAAAAAATTGTTACTAAAGAAAAATGATACTTCAAAGTAATTTTAAGCCAAAATAATTAAAAGAAATAATTTAAAACCAATAAACCTGAACTTTGAAAAAAAAAAAAAAGAAAAGAAATTGAATTTATAACTATAAATCATATCCAGTTGTTCTCAAAAAAAATGAGGAACCTGAAACGCAAAAATAGAGAAGCTTTGGTTTGGAGGTGGTCTTGGGTCTGACTCATCAAATTAGATCAGTGAGTTATGGAGAAAGAGTCAGAGGAGGTGGGAGGGTTAGGTCATAGATTCGAGGAATTAGGCTAAAAGGAGGAGGAGGATATTGGCACAAGAGGGGCGGGCCAGATCAGCTATGGCAATAGCGATGACAGAGGCGTAAGTTCGGTTTGGTGAGGGAAGGGTGGCTGAGAGAGGAGAATTTTGGTGACTTAAGAGAAGAAGGAAATGAGAATTTGAGAGTGAGCTTTTAGAGAAGAGAAAGGAGAGGAGTTGGCAAGAAAGGATGAGCGTAAGCCATTGGTGTTAGTTGGCTTCTAGAGTAGGGGGGCTTGCATTTGGTTTGGGATTCGGTAAAGGGATAACTGCAAAATAAATACTCTCATATCTGAATCTGCAATTTAAATTCTGAAATTTGAATTTTGTAAAATAATATCCTGAAATTATAAATTTTTGAAAATTAATACCCTGTATTGATTTTTAACTGATAAAATACAATAATATCCTCAAAATTAAGATGAATAATATGGATTAATCTAATTTTAATAAATGATATTATTATTTTTTTGTTTCTAAAATTGGTCAAAAAATCTGTCTATGGTATTAATTTTTAGAAATTTTTAATCTCAGGGTATTATTTTGCAAAGTCCAAATTTCAGGATTTAAATTGCAGAACACTCAAATTTCATGGGTTTTTTTTTCAATTATCCCTTTAGTGAAAAAGAAGACAATTTAACTTTCTTTTTCCTGGTTGTTCTTTCAATGAGTTTTTGCTACAATTTATATATAGTTGCCAATTTAATAGGTTTTTTTTTCAGCCGTTAGATCATCATTTAATAGTGATCCAATGACTATAATAAGATGCATAAAAAGACGTACATTATTAATACTATTTCTCTCTCTTACTTTTTATTATAAAAAATGTGCATGATAAATTTTATTGGCCAAAATGATACCTATATATAGATAAAAAAAATTATAAATTCCTTTATATATATATATATATATATATATATATATGACAGATCTATAATTTTATTGTAATGGGGGCATAATTATGACAAGGAACAATTTTATATACAACTTTTGTCAAAAAGTAATGAATCTTGCATGATAAATTTTTCTTTAAAAAAAATTAATGAAAATACAAGTATTTATAAAGAAATTAAATGCATAAATGTAAATGATTAATGGGGCATAATAGAAACAAAACTAATAAATGTATAGGAAAAAAATTGAGTGGGGGCATAATATGGGTATGTTAGAGAAAATAAAAGAAATTGTGTGTTAAACTAAAGATTTAAAAACTTGAGTCGGGCACCTACCCCCACTGGACCTCATCTAGGTTTGTCACTATATATATATATATATATATATATATATATATATATATATATTCCCAATTCAATAGGTTTTTTTTTATCTATAGATAGGTATTTGTTTTTTAGCCGTTAGATAATAATATAACAGTTACCATAATTTGAGTAGTTGAAAAAAATAATAAAAAAAATAAATATTCATGTTTTAATGTTTTTCTCTCTCTACTTTTTACCGTGAGAATATATGTCTTATGATTTTTAATTGGGCAAAATAATAACTATGAATAGGTAAAAAAAAATACTGATTGGTATCCATATATATACATATTAATGTATTCTAGTCAATAGTATGCAAGAAATACAGTAATTTTAGTCCGCTTTTGCCTCAACCAAGGATTAAAAGATCAACATTTTTAATGATATTTTGGCCGAAATATTGCTACAAACAAGGTCTCGATATATATATATATCATATGAAAGAAAAATTTGGCAAAATTTCAAGAAAATTTTGCAGAAATTTCGGCAAATGTCAATATCAATATCATTATCAAAAACTTTGTTAAACTCATTTTTGACTTTTTTCACCATAATTTAAAGTACAACATATACACGATATACTTTTAAAAAAGGAAGAAAAAAAAAAAGAAAAGAATCTAACTGAAGAGATTATCAAACCTATACATAGCATGTTAATAATTATATGCCAATGTACTCAAATTTTATTTTATGGTATCAGTATTGCGTAGACCAAAATCGTACTTTTAATACTTTCGAACCCCTTAGAAATTCATTTTGGTATTAATATTATCTTATTATGAATAAATAGAAAATTCTTATTATGAATAAATAGAAAATAAAAAATATTGTTATTTTATTCTTAATAAATGTAAAATATTGTTAAATATTTTTGTTTCAATGTATTCGTGAAGATGTTTTTCAATTATAGTCGAGCATTACAATAATTATTGAAAGTATCACATAATATTAAGCTACATGTATGCTACTTTTTGTAAGAAAGCTAATTTATTAATGGATCATTGAATGACTTAGTATTTTCTAAAGTTTTAGGGATAACATCACTTTTATACCTTGTGTTTTCACACTTCGTTCAGTTTGCATCTTGTATTTTAGTTATTATTAATACTGACCCTTAGATTTAATATTTGTTGTAAATTTATATACTAACACCTATTTAAAACAGATAATTTACGAAAATGCAGTTTAAAAAATTAAAATAAACCATATAAAAACTAATCCGAGAATAAGTTTATTAAATCATCTTGATAAATTAACTACTCTAAATTGGTGTCAGTATATAAATTTGTAATAGATTTCAAATTTAAGGATCAATGTTGATAATAACTAAAATACAATGTACAATTTGAATAAATTATTAAAATACAAGGCATAAAAGTGATATTATCCGAAAATTTTATTAAGTAATTATATAGTTTTAACCAATTACTTGTGATTTTCATAATTTTTTAGGAAATTTCTGTTGATATAGATATTATCTCCGATATTTCCGTAAAATCATAGTACCAATATTTCTATCGATATCGATATTTTCAACTTTAGCCTCAACCATCCAGATTACTCTATCCAACAATGGTTCAAGCTCTCTTCTCTGATATATTTTCTCTAAGGGATGATGAAAGGACTCTTCGTTTTTCTCAAGTCTTGATCTTTTATTTATTTTTCATTGAAATTTTCAATATTTGATACCAAACAACATCATTTGATCTTTTGTATTTACAAGTCTTTTTTACTTCTGTTTCATTTGATTTGTTTAATTTATCTTGATTTCTTTATTAATTATTTCTAATCATTTTTAATGTTTGATAATAAGGATATTGTATTCAATGGTTTATCTAAATTGTTAAACCAGGGGTAAAACCATCTTTCTTTAGCATAAATTGAGATTATGTGTACGAAAGGTATAGATTTTTTGAAATTCCAAATACAAAGATTTAATTTCCTAGAGTCCAACACATAGGGTTTAAAATGCAGAAAATGCACAGTTGAGGGTATTTTTTATGCAGTTTACTCCCTCATTTATTTTGATGTTTTCCCCCAAGTCCTTACTATGTAGAGTGTCTTTAATAATTCAAGAGGATTAATAATAGTAGTGGCTTTTGAATTATATTCATTGTATTATTTTAGCCCCTGAACTTTCAACTTATATAATAATGGTCACTGAATTATGGAATTGTTACAATAATGGCTTATTTGTCACAAACTATCAGTTTGTTAACAGAAAATAGTTATGGATAAAGCGTATAATTGGACACTATTTACTTTTATATATCAGAATCTCGTTCTCAGTCATAGTTACTAAACTGTATGCTTTGCACGTGACTCATTTCTATTAAAAATTTAATAATTTGTGAAAAAAAATGGTCATTACTACAATAATTGCGTAAATTGTGATAGTCTACTGTGTAAGTTGAAAATTCAAAGTCTCATTCTTACTACAATTGTCAAACTTTGTATTTTGTAATGACTTATTTTTATTAAATATTTGACAATTTGTGACAAAAGAGTCATTATTGTAACAATTACATAATTCAGGAGCTATTACTATGTAAGTTGAAAATTTAACAGTTAAAATGGTACAATTAGTATATAATTCGGGGGCCATTACTATTGTTAACCCAAAATTTAACTTTGGCCCCCTGAATCAATAAAATCGTCGCTCTGTTAGACTAATAATAGTGACACATATTTTACTGGTTAATTTTAATCATAAATACTCTTTTCGGTTTTCAACAAACACTAAATATGACATGTGCCATATTTCGTCTATTTGCTAGTAATGATTTCAATGGTTTAGAGGATAAAATTGATATTTTTAATAATTTAAGGAGTACAATGAGACATTTTATTAGGTAGATATTAAAGAAACCCATACTAAAAATTAGGGGGAAAATCTTTTATAAGTAATAATTTTAAAATCAACATTTGGTCATATAGTAATTAACTAAAAGTCTGTTTGGTATAGCTTCTAAAGATCTTTTGGAGCCCAAAAGTTACTTTTGGGGGTGTTTGGATAAATTGTCAGAAGATCTTTTCTTGATTAGAAGATCTTTTCTTAATTAGAAGATCTTTTTAATGAAACATGGACCCACTAGCTTTTACAGGAAGATCTTCTAGAGCTTTTACTTCAAAAAGTAAAAATTATCCCAAACGGGCCCTAAATATATCTAAAATATGGTAGTTTTTACCAAAATTTGCCATGTAATGGCTCTCTACCAGTTAGCAAATGAGCTTCAACTAGTATTGAAAAAATTAAGAATAAATTTATAATTTTAAAATAAAATATAATGAAATAAGAATAAAAAAAATTAAAAAATATAGTTAAGGCTAAACACTTAACCCCATAAAATGCTACTGACCCAAATTTTCTGAGTGGAGATCTCCAACACATATGCCAATATTAATACTATATTTGGTAAAAAAGAAAAAGAGGAAAAAAAAACAATAATAGCGTCAAAAAATGTGTTTATTATTCAAAAGTTATTGCTAATTTAAAGATTCTAAAATTATAAAATAATGCATTCCCACATCATTTTGACCAAACAATAAATAAATACAGAATATTTTAAGGGGCTTTTTAGCATAATGACCGAATTTTAGATCATTATTTAAGAACAGCTATTTTTCAAATATCGTTTAAAAAAGGCTGAATTTTGAAAATTATTTTAAAAATTGTCATTTTTCATATTTAATAGATCAAGATATATTGATTTATTATTAAAAAAAGACCATTTTTCATATTTAATAGATCAAAATATATTGATTTATTTTGTACAAAATTGATTTATTTTTTAAAAAATAGATCAACTAAAAGCATCCATTTATCAAAATAAATTATAAAATGACTATTTATTAAATAGGTGTTGACGGATGTTTTGTCAACAATGGATTTTGTGAATTACAAGATGTAGCTTATGTATGAAAAAGTTTGATAAATTAAAGCAAATAAAGAGACAAGAATTTTATAGTAATTCAGCCCTAAAAAATATGAGCCTACGTCCACTGTTCATCATTATTTTCTAGAGAATTACTAAAGTTTCTCTAAGTCTCAAAGTAAGAGCAAAGAGAGAATTACAGAATGTATAGTGAAGTGATTGTGAGATGAAAAATAATGAGACTGAGCCATCTTTATATAGGTGAGGGTGACTCCATGTTTCCCAATTATGCAAACGAGAAAGTACATAATTAGAAAATACAATTTTGGGTAATAATACAAAATTGGGTAATAACTAATAAATGAATTGCTTGATCTCTACTCAAAAGCTTGTTTCCTTTTCTTTGCAAATTACCCGTTTGAAGAAGCTTGATTTAGTTTCCTTTTATTCTGGCCGTACTTTATTCATTCGGGGAAGGTCACACTTTGATCAAAAAGGTACACATGCGACTTGACGCATTTATCTTAGTTATTGACTTTCTTTCTTTTGCGTTGACTAAGATGTAGATTTAAGATTGCACAATAATTGCCCTCTAGCTCCATTAGTCCTTTAGGGCTAAATAGAGCTTCCTACTCAAATGGGGGCGAGCTTCAAAGTGCGACATAATGAGATCATCTCAGAACCCTCGAAGAGTCGTGAAATCTTGGGTCATATCCTCACGTGTTCATTTTTCTGTCAGACACCACCATGTGTCATTCTTCCCTAAGAAGTTAGCGAGACTCGAGAAATTCCTTTCATTTCTCGAGTAGGTATGATGATGATGATGACGTCAGCTATCATTTCAAATCAAAACCTTTTTATATTTCAAAAATTAATTGCTTTGATTTCGAAAAGCAATTATCCCATGTGAATTCTAGCTATTAGATCCAAAAATTAACTTCTTATCCTATAGCCGAGATTCATTAAATCTTGAGATATATAAAGAAGAAATCCCTCATCTTCTTCTATTTTCATTTTCTGAAACCCCAAGCATTCATAAGACAAGAACCCTCTTAGTCACTTCAACCCTTTCCAAATGATCCAAATTTCCAACTCATCTTCTCTGGCAAAGTTCAATCTCCAGGTTTCTTCTTCAGGCGACATTCAAACTCTTCAAGCTTTAAAAAGGTCTGTACCACACTTTTCTTTTATTTCTATTTCAACCTATTCTGTAGATATGCTAAGAACATTTTCTCAAATGAAAACTTGAAATCTTACCAAGAGATTTTCTAGTGATTTTTCTCATTGAATGCTGACTGTAGATTTATCTTCTAGAATTTCATCCATTTTTCGAACTAAATCTAGATAATCACAATAGATTTAAGATTTGACAAATCTTCTGAACTTGCCCATAAACCTAGAATTATAAACTTGACTTTTCTGTTGATAATTATACTTGATATACAAAATTAGACAAAACACATAAAAGAATCTATTTGAGATTTCTGTGAACCTCTAAACTTGTAGATTGAAATCATAGATAGAACTGTAAATTTAGGGTTGATTCTCGACATTTGTTCAGGTCAAACAAATCTGACGAGTAAAATGACAATTTTTCTGAAGAGTTGCCCGAATTTGTAGGATAAAAACCATATAGATAGACGAATCTATAGATCGATTAGAAGAACTCAACCAGATCAGTTTAGACGAATAGATAGATGTTGGCACAATTTTAGGGTTTATATCTCTAAATTGATCTTGTGCATTTACTAGCATATAGCGAGTATACCTGCAATAGACAAACCAACACGCCTATTTCCAGGTCGCACTTAGGTTAATTTTATAAATCAATTTACAAATTTACCTGTAGACCAATGCTCTCATAGGATTAAATGCGTCCCATGTTTCTTTTTTAGATGTCCAAAAGTGAGGAGATTAGAGAGGGGAATGCGTTCTTGGGGGAGTCGTCATTCTCTGAGGCAAGTACTAGCTCAATAAACCTCGAGAATTACATAGAACAAGAGTCTGAAATAGAAATAACAGGAACTAGGCAGAGCAGTCCTCGCATAGGCGATCTTCTCCAAGATCAATGGCCTCAGCATGTTAGGGACGCATTAGAATTCGCAGGGGGCTTTAATTACATACAAGGTGACTGGTTGTATACCAACGTGAGGACGAGCTGCACGACTAAAAAACTTGAGAAGATAGTGCGAGATTACAAGATCGATGTGCCTCTTCGACTTCCCACAGAGTTCAACTGGCCACACACCTCTCCTCATGGTACTACCTCCTTCTTAGATGCAGTTCTCAGATGTGGCATCCATCTCCCATTACATCTGTACATTAAGTTGGTGGTCAACTATTATGGTGTAGTTCCTTTTCAATTAACCCCTAACACATATAGATATATAGTAGGTCTATACATATTATACCATGGACTAGGCTTAGGATCCCTCATACCTGAAGAGTTCGCTTGGTTTTATCAAGTAAAGTCAAATTCCTCTGACTTCGGCGTCTTCTACATGAGCAAGTGGTCGAACCATGCGATCAAGACTATATATGAGGTTCGAAATAATATGGGAAAGTGAAAAAATCTATTTTTCTATTTTGAATACACGGACAACGATGAAGCAAGTCTTTGAATCTCTCCCATGCCTCATTCATTGGCTCAAAGTCTGACTGCTTGAATTGCCCAATCTTACTCCTTAACTGAGCAGGCTTGGAAGGATGAAAGAACTTGACAGGAAACTTTTGGCCATCTCCTCCCAAGTGGTAATACTCCTGGCCTGTAGAGATTGCAACCACACCCTTGCTTTGTTATTATTTTTCATGGGCACCCACTGAGCTTTTTACCTTAATGCTTTTCTTCGCTCTTGCCATGGGGTGGGGTGTAAAACTGTTGAAAACATTCTATCCTGGTAGTTTTCCATCTGAAGTAGCATGTTTGTAATTGACATTTGTACCGTGATGTCTGTCCCTGAGAGAAAAAGGGACCAAACGCAATCGAATAGTGTCTTCAGAAACACCATTCCTCTTAATAGTATCACAAATATCCAAGAAAATAGCCAAGTGGGCATTTGGGTCTTCTAATGGAGATCCCTTAAACTGATTTTGCTACACCATATTAATCAAGGTCGACTTAAACTCAAAATTATTTGCAGCAATAGTTTGGCGGGCAATGCCAAAATAGTTATTATTGACAATTGGCCGAATGTATCCCGAATGGCCTTTTGTTGTTGATTGTTGACAGCTATTTCTCGAGCTTCGTTCCTCCTTTCAACCCTTCTATGTCTAAGAGTCCACTTAATTTCTAGACTAAAAGGTGTTGTATCAACGCTCCTAATTCGTCACATTAATTGCCAACCACAAACAAATAAGCGATTAGGTAAAATTAAAGAAGTCTAAACTAAAATCAAGATTAATTGGTAACAATATTAGCAATAATCAAATTAAACAATCCCTGACAACGGCGCCAAAAAACTTGTTCACAAAATTGTATATAACCGCAAGTGTACGGTGCCAACAAGTAATAAAATGGAAGTATATTCAGGAATGTCAAACCACAGGAATTGTATTTGATTTCACTAAGTATTGTAATTAATTGCTCTCAATTTTATCTAGACAAATCAAATAACTAGGAAATGTAAATAAACAAAAGCTAAATAGGCAAAATCAAATAAAAGTAACCAACAAATGCAAACCAATAAGGAATCAATGTCAAACTAACCTAGAAAATTGACTTCACCAAGCTATCCACAATATCTCTTAATCATCAATATAATTCTACTTAGTTTTTCCCAAGTTTATAGGCTAAGAACCTAAATTTCTCTTACTTCCTCTCTCGAGTGCCAAGTGGAGTCTAATCCTAAATTCCTAATTTCCATCTCTATTAAAAATAAAAAATATATAGAAATTCATTAAGTGCAAGGGTTCTTAATGAAAAAGCCTCAAAGAATCTATATATTTTCTCAAACTATACAAATCCTAGATTGTATCATCTAAGGTCACAATTAGAATTTCCTTTCTCAAGTGTCAAATTTCAAATACCCACACAATCAATTGGTGATCAAGCAATTGAAAGTATTAAGATCAAGATAATACAAATAAACCATGGAAAAACATCATAAAAATCATATTGAAATGCAAGACATAGTTTCAAGCAAGGTTCATCAATCCTCTAGATACAAAAGTCTAGCTCATGTTTGAAACAAACAAAATCAAACTACAAATTATTGACATCATAAGAGAAAGAGAAGAAAAACTCTATTTGATTGATAAATTTCTCCCCAAGAAGTCTTCTCTTTCTTCCTTCCTTGATTCCTTGCTAGTGCTGCACTTTGGAGGCTGAAAAGTCCTCCAAATCTCTCTTGGGATTCGTCCTATATAGTCCTATGACAGCTAGGGCATCAAAAGAGGTAAGAAAAGAGCATAAAAACACTAATATGATAGGCCGAGGGTGCAACGGTGCCATAAAACAAGCACCACAGTGCTTGTTCGAAGCATATTCATTACAAGGTAGTAGCACCACGGTGCCGCGGTGCCAGTCTGTTTCTGACACGGCACCGCGGTGCTCTAAGAGTGGCACCGCGGTGCCTTGGATATACCCAAATTTTCCTGATTTCTTCTTTTTAGCCTCTTCTTCTAAGCTTTCTCTTCCAAATATCATAGCACTAAGAGATGGCACCATGGCCATGGCACTCTAGGCTTTGCTTTCAAGGCTCCAATAGTCTATTAATACATCCTTAAAAGAGCTTCAAAGTTTTGAAAATGAAGAAGACCTACAATATAAAGAAAAACACCATGAAAATAACATAAAAAACTAAGAAACCTAGCAAATATCAAGACCAATTAAGTGAATAAAATTCACTTATCAAAAACCATGTTAGAATAAGATCATATCGCATAAGTAATAATATATAAATGCACAATTTAATCGAGTAGTCAATCACCAAAGTAATTGATCAGTACGCTATTGCGATTTGAATCCAAAACTTAAAATAGGTTTTAAGCATTAGGATAGATTAGGTCACTTATAAAAAATCACGAGCGTGAGTGATGCGAACTCAGTATTTGTTTTTTAAAAGTTTCATGTCAAAAGAGAATTTATAGCAATATATCACATCGAACTATGGACGTTTTGCTTAGTCACTTTTTTGTTCGAGGAGGGATATCACATAATACGACATGCTAAGGCATGAAGTGAGGAGAAAATCCTAAGATTTTTAGGAATTTTAGAAATTGATGATCCGAAATTCCAGCCCTTCTAATATGAACATTTGCATAGTTCCTTAGGAAGCGAGTAGGAGATTACATAATCTGATCCTACTGCCCCCTAAGTTTTATGGTATTCGAAGATGGCCACAAAACTATAAAAGACGAACCAAAAGAAATAATAAGATAAATTAAAGAAATAATGCCTTTTAGTGATAAATTTGAATGACGAATAAAATTTGTCCCCCAAGCTATTGAAGCTATATGAAGATATATGAAGATTTTTATTGATAATATCGATGAAGTTGTTCTGCATTCCAACCATGCTCGATCTTTTGCCCTCTAGTATGAGCTAACTTATATGTCCCAGGTCGAATGACGGTGTTGATAACATACGGTTCTTCCCAAGAGGGTTTAAATATATTAGTGTCGTGCTCTTTAGTATTAGGGAGAACTTGTCGAAGAACTACATCACCAACGTCAAATTATCTATTTTTGACTTTAGAATTGTAATAGGGAGCCATTCGCTCTTGATATAACGTAACTCATAGTTGAGACTGCTCACACATTTCTTCCAAAAGATCAAGCTCAATTCTCATCAATACATTATTCTAATCTAGTTCATAAGTAGATCGTCGTAAGGAGCTCGCACTAATTTCTATTGGGACCATTGCTTCATATCTATATGCTAGAGTGAATGGACTCTCTCCAGTCGTTATTCACTGAGTGGTGCGATATGCCCATAGTACTTCGGGAAGTATCTCTAGCCAAGCTCCCTTATGTTCTTCTAGCTTCGTCTTCAGGTTCTGTTTAAGTACCTTGTTCATAGCTTTGACCTGATCATTAGCTTATGGATGAACAACAATAAAGAAGCATTTCTTGATACCCAGGACATAGCAGAAGTTGCAAAACTCATCGCAGTTAAATTATTTCCCATTATAAAAAACTATCGTGTGTGGTATACCAAATCGACAAATTATAGACTTATAAACGAAATCTATCATCTTCTTTGTAAAAATAGTACTTAGGGCTTCAGCTTCCGTCCATTTGGTGAAATAATTGACTGCGAGTACAACATACTTCAATCCACCTCGTGCCAATGGGAGCGTTCTAATAATATTAATTCTCCATACTGTGAATGGCCATGGACTAGTTATCGAAGTAAGCGGAATAGGAGGTGATCTAGGAATGGTTGCAAATCTCTGGCATTTGTTGTATTTCCTGGCAAATTCCATCACATCCTTGTTCATAGTAGGCCAAAAATACCCTTGTCTGAGATCTTTGTTTCCAAGCACCTGCCCCCCCAGAATGATTTTCACATATCCCTTCATGAATCTCCCTCATAATATAGAGTGCTCTTTCTTCATCAACACATAACAACAATGGCGAGCTTAAAGTCCTCCGATAGAGCTTCCCGTCAAAGATGATATAGCGAGCTGCCTTCATTCGAAGATGCTTCGCATCATCTTTATTCTCAGGAAGGTCACCATCTTGTAGATACTTCATTATAGGATCCATCCACAAAGGTTTCTGGTTGACTGGCATGGTTACTTAAGGCTCTATTTCGATACTTGGTTTTGCAAGGAACTCGACTGGTACCACCTTTAGCAATTCTGCATCTTTTATCGAGGCGATTTTGGCTAAAGCATATACTTGAGTATTTTTAGTGCGAAGAAGTAGTTGGATGCTACAGGCAATAAACGTTGAAAGAAGTCTTTGCACCTCTTGCAGATAGGCTAGCATCTTTCTTCCTTTGGTCTGGTAGTCTCCGATCACTTGACAAATCACCAACTGGGAATCACTATATACCTCGATCATCTCAACCTTCATTTCTTGTGCGAGCTTGAGTTCGACTATCAACGCCTTGCATTCTGCTTCATTATTCGATGCTGGAAATTTGAAGTAAAGTGCACAATGCATATTATGCCATTCTAGGCTTATTAACATCAAACCTGCCCCTGCACCATTCTCATTCGATGACCTATTAACATAGAGTTACTACAATTTAGTTAAATCTATTGTAGATTTCTCAATTATTTTTGTGGGAAGATTGACGTCGTAAATGAATTCTGCAATGAAATCTGCAAGAGCTTGACCTTTAATCACAGTGCAAGGTCGAAAATTGATGTCGAACTGGCTCAGTTCAACTGCCCACTTGAGTAACCGTCCTGATACTTCTGGCTTTTGCAAAACCTATTTCAATGGGAAATTTGTGAAAACTTTTATAGAATGTGTGTGGAAGTATGGCCGAAGCTTCCTAGATGTGATAACAAGCGCTAGTGCTATTCTCTATCTCTGGATACCTTGTCTTGGCATCGAATAGTCTTTTACTGACGTAATATACAGGTAGTTGTATATTTTCTTCCTCCCGAATTATTGCAACACTTGTTGCATACTTGGAAACAACGAGGTACAAGTACAACTCTCTCCTAGTTTTGGGTTCGACAAGAGTGGGGGAGAACCTAAGTGTTTCTTCAAATCTTAGAATGTCTGCTCGCACTTCTTGGTCCACTCAAACTTCTTCGATCCCTTCAGCACCTCAAAGAATGGTTGGCATTTTTCGGTTGATCTTGAGATAAATCGGCTCCGTGCAGCCACTCTTCTCACCAGGCTTTGTACATCTTTGGATTGGCGAGGTGACTGCATGTCAATCAATGCTTGGATCTTTTGAGGATAGCTTTGATACCTCGTTGATTGACCATAAATCCCAAAAACTTCCCAGAACCTACCCCAAATATGCAATTCTAGGGGTTAAGCTTCATCTGATACTTTTGAAGAATTTTAAACATCTCATTAAGGTACTTGATGTGATCTTCAGCTTTCTTCGACTTCACCAGCATGTTATCAACGTATACCTCCATTGTCTTACTAATTTTTTTTGCAAACATCATATTGACAAGACATTGATAAGTTGCTCTTGTATTGATGAGTCCGAAAGATATCTTCTTAAAGCAATATAATCTCTGATCAGTCATGAACGGGGTATGCTCTTCATCTAGCTCGTACATGGGAATTTTATTATGTCCAAAATACGCATCCATAAAGCTTAACAGTTCATGTCCAGACATCGCATCTATGAGCTGGTCGATTCTAGGAAGTGAAAAACTATCCTTCGCATATGCTTTGCTAAGATCGGTGAAATCGATGTAGGTTCTCTACTATCTATTAGGTATCTTCACCAAAACCGGATTTGCAAGTTAGATCGGGTAAAAAGATTCCCTTATGAATCCAATTTCGAGCAGTTTCTCAACCTACTCCTTCAATGCGATGTAGCGTTTTGGATCAATCGCTCTTCATTTCTGCTGTATAGGCTTCTTCGTTGTATCGATATTGAGGTGGTGGCACATAACATTCGGATCACTATATCCGAATGTTACCATGCAAAGACATCCAAATTTGCCTTTAGGAATGCAACCAACTCAACTCGCATGGGTTCTTGAAGCTTCACTTTGATTTTCAACACTTTCGAAGACTCATCAATTGTCAAATCTTCTAAGTCCTTGATTGGCCCAGTTTTGACCTCTCTATTGATCTCTCATGGGTCTAGATCCTCGATTGATATTTCGCCTGACGTTTCTTTAGGTTGCTGGACCATTATTGTGCGAGATGTTATCTCTCTTGTTGTGAGCTTCAAAGAATAGTTATAAAAGGACCATGCATCATATTAGTTGCCTTGCACTTCGTCTACTCCATGCTGAGTTGGGAATTTGTCAAATGATAAATTGAGATAACAGCTCACAATTCGCTCAAGGTTGGTCTTCCTAGTACATCATTGAATATTGAAGGGCAATCTACTACCAAAAATTGATTCATTACCGTAGAAACTCTAGGATAAGTTCCAACATTTACCATCAGCTCAATTATATCCCTCAGTATTATGCTGTCGCCAGTAAATCTGTAAAGTGGAGTGACAGCCAGTTTTAAATTACTATCGCTCAACTCCATTTTTTTGAAGGCATCATAGTACAAGATGTCGGCAGCACTCCCATTATCGACTTATACTCGCCATAATTGTATGCTCCCACAATTGATTTTTATAACAAGTGTATCGTTATGTAGGTAATGAACCTCCCTCGCATCCAGCTCCGTGAAAGTAATGTCCATGTCAAGTACCCACTGAAGTTTCTGTAGACACTGCTGAGGTACATCACATTAGTCAATGGCTATTATCGAGCTTCTCGGGCGTATCTATCCTATGCTTTTCTTAAATCTCCACCAACATGCGGTCCTCCAAAGATAGTCCGTACATCACGCTGAACTTTTGGAGGGCGTTGTTGTTTTTCTTCTTTCATCCCACCATTTTGCCTGGTATATTGCCCCAGCCGCCCTTCTCTATTTTACCTCTTGATCTTATCTTTCAAAGCATAGCAGTTGTTGGTGTGGTATCCAATATCATTATGATATCGGCAAAACTTATTGGGATCATATTTTGCTCTATCCCATTTGATTGGCTCCGGCTGACGATACTATTCCTGCTAATTCGTGACTGCATAAATATGATCTATCAGTGCACTTAGCTCGATATAATTGTTGAATTATAGGGGAGCCCTTGGAATCTCTTGCTTCTTCTGTCCGGGCTACTTTTTAGCTGGTTGCTCATTCTTCCTCTTTTTTGACTTCTTGCTATTGTTACTATTGGTTATTATGGTCGCATCTTTGGTCGTGTCTTTTCCTCCTTCCTTCTTTGCCTTATGAAGATTTTTCTGAGAAGATTCTATCCTTAGATGTCGACCAACTCTCTGATAGAAGTCTTCTAGAGTTCTATACTCTTATTCTAGCAAATCTTCCCAAAGTTTAGTCTCTGGTCACACTCCGACCATTATTAAAGTCAGGACTCTCCTTTCAGGCGAGTTGTTGACTTTCACCAACTCGAAGTAAAATGATTAAGATATGATCGCAGAGTTTTCTCTGGACCTTGTCGAATGGCGGACAAACTGATCAATGGAATAGTAAAGTTCTTCGCAGCCTGAAATTGTCTCAATAATGTAGTCTGAAATTGCTGCCAAGACGAGATCGAACCAGGCTGAAGTCCTCAAAACCACTTTTTCGCTACCCCTGTGAGGGTTACAATAAAACATCTATAATGTGCGAAGTCATCGACCCGGTGGAGCTCCATCAGATCGTTGAAGTAATCCATGTAATCCTACAAATTAGCCTTCCCATCAAAAGTGTTTATAATGGGAAGTTTGAATCTAATAGGTAATGCAGTAGCTTGAACTTTTTCATTAAATGGTGACTGACGATATTCATCAGCGAGCTCATCATCCCATCTAGTAAGTGCATCTAATGCGATCCTTAAATAATGAATATCAATATTAGGAGGAAGCGCATTATCTCTTGCTGGTGGTATGGGTGGTCTTTGGTCGTTATGATGTAAGACAGGTTGATCAGGCAAGGTCTGCAGCAACCTTTATGAAGATTCTACTGAAATAGTTTGAAGCGATAGAATCCGGTCGTTATGATGTGATGTGGATCGCTCATGACTACCTCTTTGATGTTGTTGTTCCAAGTGTTGTCTTAGGTCAGCAAAATTCTGTCTTGGCTCCTTGCTTATCCTTTCAAAGACGCTCTTCGATTGACGATTTTGCTCGTTGCTCAGGTGATCATGGTTAGTGGGAGCTCTCCTAGAGGGATGTCCCCGATCATGATCTGTGTTAGAACTCCTAGTACCAAACTCCTGTGGTAAATCTACGACCTTGTCTTTTCCCTTAGAAGTGCGATTTGCATGTCGCTCTTGCTAGGCTCTGAGGTGGTCACGATTTCCTACTTTTTGAATGTGAATTCCCTTTTCAGATGGTCAAGCATGACGAACTCTAGGGCGTTCGTATTGTGGTGGAGTCACCATCTGCCTTTCAATAAGTCACCTCAAAGAATCATTGATCTGGTTAATGATTTGCTGAAAGTTTGCAAGAACATCCTCCATATGGTCTTGTCCCTAGACAATATTCTTCTCAAGTACAATCAAGACTAGTTGATCCTAAACACGATCGACCTATGCAACAGTACCACTTTGAGATTGATTCTGGCTAAATCCAGCATCTCTGGTGGTATTTCAGGTATTTGCCATTGTTGAATGGACAAGAATGACAAACTCTTTGCTGGAATGCCCTTCTTCTAGCACTAATTACTGACAGAGATTTTGTCAATAATGGATTTTGTGAATTACGAGATGGAGCTTGTATGTGAAAATGATTAATAAATTAAAAAAAATAAAGAAATAAGAATTTTATAGTGGTTCAGCCCTAAAAAAGATGAGCCTACATCCACTGTTCTTCACTATTTTATGGAGAATTACAAGAGCCTCTAAGTCTCAAGGTGAGAGCAAAGAGAGAATTATAGAGTATATAGTAAAGTGATTGTAAGATGAAAAATAATAAGACTGAGTCCCCCTTTATATAGGTGAGAGTTGCTCCATATTTTCCAATTGTGCAAATGAGAAAGTACATAATCAGAAAATATAATTTTGGGTAATAATATAAAATTGGGTGATAACCAATAAATGGATTGCTTGATCTCTACTCAAAAGTTTGTTTCCCTTTCTTTGCAAATTACCCGTCTGAAGAAGCTTGATTTAGTTTCCTTTTATCTTGGTCGCACATTATTCATTTGGGGAAGATCACACTTTGATCAAAAAGGTACACATGCGACCTGACGCATTTATCTCAGTTATTGACTTTCTTTCTTTGACGTTGACTAAGACGAAGATTTAAGATCGCACAACAATAGGTGTAAAAAACGACCAATTATTAATTTGATCTAGAAAAAAAAAGGATATTTCTTATAAATACTCACATTTTAATATCAATTAGAATAAAAACATATATTTTTGGGATGTTCTCCTTTTAGATTTTTGCCTGATAAAAAAAAAAAGTAATAATCAAATCAGATTTGGCCATTCAACACACTAGGGTAACCCAATTAAAATTTATATATAAAGTCCATGAGATAATTTAAACTTTTAATGATAACATATCCTTTTAAAAAAAAAATTTAAATACCCTAATTAGTAAGTATTAAAAGTAGAAGGTAATGTCTATATCTCGAAATCAAGTACACATCCAACATTCACACCGACTTTATCATTTCATATTATTGACAAGCTGTACTTGCTCTTTTCATACACGAAACATATGATTTTTTATTTGGATGAACCTACGAGTTGTAGACTTTCATTGTGTTGCTTTTAGTTTTTCATAATTCGCTATTAATTCCTCAACTAAGATACCCTATGACTCATATGAAGATCCATTTTCCATTAAAGCTATTCTACTCCTCTCTTTCATACCTTTCACCTTTGCTCTTTACCTCATTATCACTTATCATCAACCTCTTAATCCCTTTTTCTACCTCCTCTGCTAACACCAAGTCACTACCCTCCCTATAATCCAACCTAATCTCTATTGCTAATCCCAATTCCTTCACCATCTCAAAGGCATTCATCTGTTGCTCAGCATAGACTGGCCACGTGGCAATAGGCACGCCATACCATAAACTCTCCAAAATTGAGTTCCAACCACAATGCGATACGAACCCTCCGACAGCTCGGTGAGCAAGGGTTGTAACTTGCGGGACCCACCGGCACACCAAGCCCAAGCCCATCCTAGCAGTCCGTTCCAAGAATCCACTTGGTAACGCACCATCTAGATTTAGATACTCACTTGGGAGGCCCAATCTAGTCCTTGGCGGCACTCGCAAAGACCATAAGAATCGAAACCCAGCCCGCTCAAGCCCAAGTGCTATCTCCTTCACTTGAGGCCCACTGAGACATCCCATGCTGCCAAAGCATAAGAACACAACAGAGGAGGTAGGCTGATTGTCCAGCCATTTTGTAATGCTCTCTTATTGGGCTCTATCGGGATGCCACTGGGCCGGCCCATTAAGATCCATAATGGACCCAACTGGATAAACTTTGGGCACATCACTTGTGGAGAGTGTATCCAACACAAAGGGCTCCAACTCTGTAAACGTATTTACAATAATACCCTTCGTTTCGGTGAACTTTCGCCCATGGTGCAAATACCACGAATACCCATCTCCTTGCTTCAACACCGAAGTGGGCAGTACTGACCGAGGCACCGAGTTAACAAAGCCCCGAACTCTCAACTCAGTGACAGAGTTACGACTGAGTTGCGAGTCAAGACTCGGTACGTCTAGCATGAAACTAAGAAAACTCGCCGGCGACGCAAAGAAGAGGTAAGAAGGAAACTGAAGCTCAACTGCCACATCGATCATGGTAGTACAAAACATGTCGACGAACAACCCGATGAATCGTCTTCCCGACACCCAACTCGGAGTCTGACTCATTGGAGGATACGATGGCGTTTTTAACGTTGGGTTTGTGTTGGTCTATGAGCGATGATATGTGGGCCACGTAAGAGTTGGAGTGGTCGGGTGAGGGAGGGTGCATGGCGGGGAGGAGGTGGAAGCGGAGGTTGTGTGATGATGTGGCAAGAAGGGATTGGGTGTAGGAGTGGATGGTGGGCCATATTGGGACGGGGATGAGTAGGACGGTGGCGGAGAGACGACCGGAGTGGGTTGGCTAGGCTGCGAGCGAATTCGACCGTTGGGGTTAGCATTCCAATTGCTGGAGTGGAGATGAAAACCACCTCATTTGGAAATGAGATTTTTCGACCATTTTTTGGTTTTTAGCTTTTTTGGAGTTGAAGTTGTTTTTAGTGGTGATTAATTATATTATGGGTACATTTAATAGGTTTTATAAGAAAGAGACCAAAAACAGAAGTCCGATAAAGTGGGAAAATATATGCATATATATGAGTGTAAAATAGATGTTTATGCGTATTATTTATTATAAATAACGAGTTAGGTATTGGTCTTAATCTTTGCTTTTTATAGCTACATACCTATACATTAGGTGTATATATGATTACCATTTTTTTTTTATCCATTCATATATGGATATTTAATAAATATTTTTTTTAGCTATCCAAAAGTACTTTTTTTTAGCCTTTATTTAGAAAAAAAATAATAAAAATAAACATTATTTAATATTTTGTCTTTTTATCTTTTATCAATCGACGTGTCTGTGACTAATTTTAATTAGGTAAAAAAATATTTATAAATAGATAAAAAATACTTACTCAATTAATGTCCTCTATATATATATATATAGGTTGCTAGGCTGCTATTAATGTCCTCTATATATATATATATATATATATATAGGTTGCTAGGCTGCTATGATGCATATAGCGTTTGGGGAATTTTGCAATAGAGTTATGCATGCATATACTTTGGTTTTCTACTTAATTATGACATTTTTCGTTCCCGTTTTTCCAGTTTTCGGTTTTCCTTTTGTTCATCAAGCATACAATTGTAGAAATGTGATTGTTTGGTTCTTGTCTTGTCTTGGGGTTATTTGTTTAATGTTTATAAGAAGGATACATATTTAGGATAAATGACTCCATGGCACTTAAGCTACCAGAAAAGTCTTATTTTGATTTTTAAACTTTAAATTTTATTATTTTTGTCCTTAATATATAAGAAAGTTTTAACGAAATGGGTTGATTTAAGTGGTAGGAGTACATATCTTAAGTTCGAGTCATATTGGGATAGGCGTGAAAACCTATTATCCCTAATAGGGTAGGATGAGGATTAGGTAGTATTAGTAAAGATCATTAGTTAAGCTCCACTTTTTAAAAATATATATATATATATATATATAAGAAAGTTTTATTTTAGTCATATTTATTGTATATTACATTTTTATTTTAACAACAAGATTATGTGGGACACATGTGCTCTTCTTTTATAGTTATTTCACATGCAAAAAGCGTAGGCAAATTAAAATATGAATTGAAGCAACTTAAAAATAATTAATTGAGCAAAAATTAGGCACATATTAATAATAATGCATTTTAAAGCTGCCATGTGATATTCTATTGAAATCAATAATAAAGTAGGAGAAATACATCTCATATATAGTCTTTATCAAGAAGCAAACATAATACTGCATAAAATTGACTAAAATGAAATATGTTTAATAGTTTAAAGTCTAATATAATAAAATTTAAAATTTTGTAACTAAAATAAGACTTTCTATATTGAAGATCAATAAATCATTTATCATTAGATTTAGCGGAATTTACACCTAAGGGGTCTACTAAACCCTTGCGATGAAAAATAGGATTCATTCATTAATGTTTTCAAAATTATCTTCCATTATCATGTCACACAAGTAAAATTACTTAGATACCTTATTTTTTCAACAAATTTCAACCTACTTTAGCCATCACCGCTAGTTCCGATTCTGACTCAGGCAATAGAGCCTTCGTTGGACTAAGGTCGAAGAATTTCGACCGTGGTCAAACTTGTTTAATCATCTCTTCTAGTTGTTACAATCGTTTTTCAACCAATGACCGAAAAATTTCGACCTTTTCGACTGAAATCAAACCACCATTCGAGCGTAGTCGAACAATTTCGACTCGGGTTGAAGCCACCTATCGAAATTTTTGACTGACGTATAGTTGAATAATTTTGACCTCGGTCGAACATGATAGGTCGTTTTCCCAATACCGCATCCATTACTTTTGACTAGAGTTGAGTTAGGGATAATTTTGGAACTTTGAAATATTCACATAACGATAAAAATCCTACTTTTATAAATGGTTTATAAATTATTCTCTTTTTTTTCTCATGTATTAAATAAAGATCAAAATTGAGAATCCAGATTTATTTTCAAAACTAATCCCAGTCAAGTGGTAACTGGTAATTGCAATGTGAACTTATTTTATGTTATTGGTTGTCAAAAGAGAATACCCCATATAATACATATATTCAAAATGATGTGAGAAAGAAAATGACAATCTTGCTCATTTTCTAAACTAATATAGAATATAAAGGTAATGTGACATTTTCATTTACCAACTTAATTAATTATTTTGAAAGCTGATCGGCGTAGCGAAAAGTCAGGGGTTATACCTTATAATATTCATATATCTGCAGAAAAATAAAAGAAATAATTATTTTACCGTTGTAGTTTATCGCAAAGAAGATAAGTACAACCTATACAACTGGAGAATTCAAAACTAAATAATAAAAATAATCAAATTACTTGTCCCTATGGCCTTGTCACCACCCAAAAAATGCTACTAATTTTCAGTCACAATGTTTTAGTCCCAACAAAAAGTCACAACGATCGAAAAGTTATTTTGATTAAAAAAATAGTAGAAATATGAGAAAACCCACTTGAATTTATTTTTTTGTTACAAAACTTTGTAATTTGACTATTTTTTTAAAATTCAACCTTCTTGTTCAAACAAATTGAGAAAATTAATAAAAAATGGCAAAATTACCCTCAGTGGGGTTGATAAACTTAAGTTTACATATATATTTTGTTTGTATTTGGACGCATATATAATATTTTTAGAAATTATTTTATTACTTATGAGGTCATTTAAAAAATAGGTCATTTAAAAAGTCAAAATGTTGTTTGAAATCTAGTATAGACCATTTTTAAATTTATTTTGAATCTAAATCTGCTATTAACCACGGGTATTGTCATTTCATTCAATATACCTAATATACCTAATTTTGATGATACGAGGAGGTCGAATTTTAAAAATAATCAAATTAAAAGGCTCTTTTTGTAATAAAAAATCAAATTAAGGGAGATTTTTTCCATATTCCTTAAAACATAGGTGGTTTTGTAAAAAAAAGTATGAAATATAAGATCATTTTAGACGTTTTCTCATAACTATATTTAGTTACAAGAATTCATTAATGTATTTTTAGTTACAGTTTTTTGTGTTGAGCAACAATTCACTATATATTAATAACTATAACAGCTTAATCTAACTAAAAAGAATTTGATATTTTTTTAAGAGGGATTAGTTTTATCAATTGTGTGTCGAGGGTGTGTTAAGAAAGAAAAGTCTAATTAAGATAGAAGATTTTAGTATTTAATATTATTTGTAGCCATTTACTTCATTTCATATAAGGTTATTTGTATCATTAATAAATATGGGGGATTATATTTGGGGTGGTTCTATTCCCACTTCCTTATCTACTTTTCCCACAATATATCTAAAACCACACTTTTCATTTAAATTTTAAAACATATTACTACTTTTTATACCTCTAATTATTCTTAAACTACCCATTAATTTATTTTTGTATTCTCTTTCCCCACCCAGACTCCCATTAATTCTCACCCCTCTCTTCCATCTTTGTCCTCTACCCTCCACAATTCTTTCTCTCTGTCAATTGGAATGCAAGATAGCTTATCCTTAATTTGATTGTCGTTTGTTGTATTTTTTTATTTTGTCTAATAAAATCAAGGGTCCTATCTAATTAAAATATGTAATTGTTGGAGCGGTTTCTCACCAGCCGTCCACGTGTCTCTGAACCGCTGATGCTGTATTCTCCAACTGTCCACGTGTCCTCGCTATCCCAAAGTGCTCTGAACTCCAGGCAGGGTCGGAGAGGTAGGGGTGGCCACCTGCAAAGACTCTCCGATGCTTAAGTCAGTGGTCTTTCTTTGATTCAGGGTAGCAAGGATTTAGTTTTATATAAGTATATATTTGTTTCTTGCTCGTAAGCTTTTTTATATACTTCTTTTTATAAGCGTACAGGCCCTTCTCGGGAATGCATGACTCATATATATATATAGTCCTGAGATTGCGAACTATGCGGGTCTCAATCTCAGGACTGAGTACCTTTCTCCTCAAAGTTTTTCCTAGAGGTCACAGGGCCGAGATTACCGTGATCTCCTCTATATCGCCGTAGCCTGGTTTCTGCCGCCTCCTATGGCTTGAGTCTGTCAGGGGTGAGATTTGGACAAATCGCCGTTTTGTCAGGACGGCTTGCCCCTTGCGCATGCCTACCCAAGATCGCATTAAATGCTCTGTTTGGGTCTGGAGTTGTGAGTTGCTTTCCATTGTATTCTAGTGGAAGACCTTTGGGGCTTCCGACCCCCCAGCTATCGAGGTAAGGGTCGGACTAGGCCGAGTCCGTCCAGGGTCTGTGATGGGCTCGGCCCTCACCTTGGATGGCCTAATGGCCGATTGTGATATCAGGTATGACCCGCGTGGCCTTTAGCTAACTAATCTCGACACCTATCGGATGGTGGGCCCCTTTTGTGACCTGTTCTGCCGCTTAATTGTCCACGTGGCGTATGACTTGGGAACGGGTCCCACAACTGCCCCCATTTCCCTACTTGATGGATTCGTATTCGTCAAGTGGGGAAATCGTTTATCCGTTCCTCCAATCTGGGGGATGCACGTGGCTCCCCCCTGCCGACGCGAGGCACGCCATCCCATGTCACGAAATTTGTTTAAATTTCGAAGTTCCGACTGTTCGGTCTCCTTAGCTCTCCCTTTTCCAGAAAAACTCTTCGGCTCCCCCTCTATAAAAACCGCAATTACGCTCATTTGTCACTTTACTAAAATCTTCAATCGTTCTAGCCTCATAAAATCCTAGGGTTTCTGATTTCCTCCCTTCTAGAGACTTTTACCCCTTTAAACGTATCTAGAACAATGGCTTCAGGTCAAGATCAGAAATTGTGCTCCATCCCGGATTCAGAGTTGGATTCACTAAGGAGACAGCTCTGCCTCCCCGGTGGAGTGACGCTGCAAAGGATTGAGGGCCCTGCGGATTGGTATCTTCATCCCTCTGCCTCTGAATGCCTTATTATCTTGGGCAGAAAGCATCTGGAATGGCTACGATTCCCTCTTCCTCCCCTTATCCACCAATTCTTCACTTTGATAGGGATCCATCCGATGTAGTTAAATGCAAATAGGGTTATGATTCTGATGGGGCTCTCCGCTCTGTCAGTTCTCTATAATCTGTATATCGACCTAGAGGTGGTCTTTTATGCTTACAAACTCACCCTCATCCCCAAGAAGAGTTCCTACCCCATCTTTTACCTCCAACCGCTCCTGGGACGTCACATCTTCTGGGGCTTGCCGAGGTCAGACAAGCAATGGGACTCCCACACTAGGCTATACGCCGTTGGAGGGGCGTGGTGCTCCCCTTGAGTGAATGGCGAGTACTTCCAAATTCCCTCAGCTTTCCCGCAGAGTAAGTGCTTGGTCGTGATTTTTGGGTTTGTGTTCTCCTCATCTGTATTACTCACGTTATTTTGTCTTGTGCAGCCTCGACAGAAGAGAGTAGGTTCGAGCCACATCTGTCAGCGGGGTGGCTCAAAGGCCTAGAGGGGATCGTCATTTTCGGATCTCCTGGGGACTGCCGGCATATCCAGGCTACCCTCAACCCCCTGGTGATGAATATGATGCCCAGGATGGTTTCATACCTTCCCTTCCCCCTAGACACCTAGGTCATCATGAAGCATCTGTGGAGCCGACTTGACGCCTCTGCCCTGAACCGATTCTGCCATAACGAGCATGATCGAATTGCCATGGTGGGTCAACAGGTTACGGCTTCAAGCCAATTGGCGGGCTCCAATGATCTGGTGGTGCCGTCTAGCCACGAGCTCGAGGAGGCCGTGAGGCTTGTGGCCGAGGAGTGCATCAGGCTCCGCAGGGAGGAAGCCACCATCCCCAAGAGGGCTAGGGGTGGGTTCATTTTCGCTTCCTTGAGCTTCGTGGGTCGGATTATGGCCATGACCTAAACATGTTACTTGTTCTTTGTAGGTTCTGAGACGGGCCCATCGGCTGACCTCTCCCCCGTCAAGGGGGGAGCTGGGGGACACAAGGCTCGCCCCAAGGCACCCACTGGCCAGCATCTGGTGGTACTCTCAGGAGATGAAGTGCCTGTGGTCCCCCGTTCCGACGCAGACGGATATCCATCCGGGGGAATGTCTGCCACACGGACCGTACATGGCGAGGAGATGCCGCTGAGTCTGGCTGGGGGGTTTGCTGCACCAACCTCGTCCACCCCTGACTCCAGTTCGAAATCGAGTGCTATTTGCCTCGGTGGGGAGATCGCCGAGCTCAGTGGGGGGGCTTCGAGGTTGAAGTCTCGACTATCTTCCCCTCCCCCGGTCCTAATAAAGCGGTGACATGAGGTCGGCTCATCTAACAAAGAAGAGGGCCGGGCAGAGAAGAGGGGCAGGGTTGCCCCCTCGTCTGACAGTGATGACGACAGGGCCACGCTGACCCTTCTAAAGAGAAGAAGGTTGGTACGCAGTGGCCCGCCCAAAGGAGATGCACCACCTCCTGCCATGGCCGATGGCACTACTGGTGGGGCCGAGCTTTCCTCCGTCTCTGCTGCCACTACTTTGGGGGCATGCCCAGCTGGTGGAGAGGGTGCCCTCACAGCTAGTGGGGCGGGGCCGTGTTCCCCAGGCGCAGGCAACGCCCAAAGAGAGGGTCCAGCAATAGAGCCGGAGCTGGAGGTGCTCTCTTTGGAGAACGTCGAGCTTGTCACCAGCCGTACCTTCACACCGGTTTGGTCCATTCGGTTGCTTCTATATTTTTCAGTATCCTTGCTAGATGCTGACCCCTCATTTTTTTAACTTGCAGCTGGCCACCATCCGATCTTTTTACTCCTCTCGCATCAGGGATTTGACTGAGGAGCTGAGTTCCTGCTCTGCACTGGCCGAGCGCAGCGAGGCCACCCTGGCCGAATTGAGGTCTGACTTCGATTTATATCGGAGCCTCGAGGAGGCGAGGGTCAGCAGCGCGATGGCTCATGCTCTGAGTATCGTGAGGACCAGGCGCGAGGAGCTAGCTGCGGGACTGGCTGAGGTGGAGGCCGACAAACTTGCCCAATCCGAGGCTGCCAGACTGGCTCAGAACGAGCTAAGGGTCAAGGAGCAAGAACTGCAGAGCGCGGGGGCAGAGATAGGACTGGCTTTCATCACTCGTGACAGGGCTATTGATGACGCCAAGAAAGCGAGGAAAGCCAAGGCAAAAGCCAAGCTAGAGGCCTATTCTCTGCAATGCAGACTTGACCGGTCCAACAAGGTAAACTGATATCTCTTCTTGGATCACAAAAATCTGATGGGTGCTCAGGTGGAGATGTCTCGCAAACACAGCAAGGACCTTGCCGGTATTAACGCTTTTTTGGTCGACTTATCGCAGCGGCAAGCGGAGCTCAGGCTGGCGGCGCTGAAGGATAGGCTGGCGGATGCGGAGAAGCTGAAAACGAGGTACCAGAGGCAGGTAGACGTCCTTTCTGCGGAAAGTTACAGGTCTGGCTGGGAGAATAGAGAATTCGAAGGCCATACTGAGATGGTAACGCCAGACCAGTTTGACGAGCAGAAAGGCATCAAGAGAGACCACTATTCCGTCAAGAACTATATGCAGCAGCTTAGGGATGAGATCAGCATCACGTACCCAGCTGACGTGATGAAGATGCTTGCTACGGAAAAGGACGGGCCCTCTACATCTGCTTCTGGTTTCAAAGAGCCTACCCCCATTTCCGGTCCGCCAGATCGAACTTCGGAAGCCCCTGACGGCCAGCCTGGTCTCGGGGTCTCAACTGGTGAGGGGTCTGGCGCAGTCATTGTATCCAGTAACGAATCCGATCCTGGTACGCCACCCTCCACCGGGGCTGGTCCAAGTGCCGGGACTGGCCGCGCTCCCCTGGTCGGAGGTAATTAGGGCCCTTAATTTTGAACATTTGTAAAGCTGATCCTGATTGTAATCCTCTGTATAGATAATAAAAACAGTACAATTCTCTTTAGTCTGTTTTCTTTTTCTTTATTGACCGCGTCCGGGGTAGAGTTAAACCTTGTTGTAGCCGTCTGTATAAATAATTTAGGATGACTCAGATGGGCACGATTTCGGACTATTAGTGAGTCCTCCTCGAGCCATGACTATTACGATTAGTTCTAGAGATAGGGATGCGAGCTTTGACTCATCCAGTTTTATGGAGGCATAAATTCTGTTATGGCTTGTTTTGGCAGAGTTCGACCCACACGTGTGGCTGGACTTCTCCGACCCCAAATAGGATCGCGCTCGGACCTCGCTTTAGGAATTGGTCGACCATTGTTTGGACCCGTCATTGCAAAGGAGAAGGTCTGGACTCGGCTTTTACTGGGAACAAACAGGGAACTACCACTCCAATGTCTCCATATGAGTCCCTTCGCGACCTGCCTCCCGTAAATAGGGCTTATGAGCGCGCACCATTATTGACCGTGCGCTTTGTATTTTTAGGACATAATAAACAGACTTTAATCTTAATTTCTGTCTTCACGTTTGGTCTGGTACTGGACTACTTCCGACGGGTAGACTCCAAATCCGTTCATATCTTGCCCATGTGCAAATAAACCATCCCCCGAGCAAAGCCTGCTTTCCTTTAGCTCTTCGTATAGCTAAAATGTTCCTTAGGGAGGGTCCACTTCCAACAGGTGGATCCTGACCCTGCTTTCCTTTAGCTATTCATATAGCTAAAATGTTCCTTAGGGAGGGTCCACTTCCAACGGGTGGATCCCGACCTTGCTTTCCTTTAGCTATTCGTATAGCTAAAATGTTCCTTAGGGAGGGTCTACTTCCAACGAGTGGATCCCGACCCTGCTTTCCTTTAGCCATTCGTATAGCTAAAATTTTCCTTAGGGAGGGTCCACTTCCAATAGGTGGATCCCAACCCTGCTTTCCTTTAGCTATTCGTATAGCTAAAATGTTCCTTAGGGGGTCTACTGGAAAGCTTTTGAGTTGCGCACCCCTTTTCTCCTCGTACATTTTCTCGGGTCATCAGCAAGCGTTTTGTTACACGATTTGATTCCCATAGTACGATCGTTTTCGAGGTCTGCTAGCAAGTTTTGGTTGCATAGCTCTTCCCTCCTCGAACGTTTTCTCGGGTCGTCGACAGGCGACGTGATCACCATAGTACGATAGTTTTTGAGGTCTGCTGGCAAGTTTTTGGTTGCGCAGCTCTTTCCTCTTCGTATGTTTTCTCGGGACGTCGGCAAGCGACGTGATCCCATAGTACGATCGTTTTTGAGGTCTGCTGGAAAGTTTTGGTTACGCAGCTCTTTCCTCTTCGTACATTTTCTCGGGTCGTCAGCAAGCGACGTGATCCCATAGTACGATCGTTTTTAAGGTCTGCTGGCAAGTTTTTGGTTGCATAGCTCTTTACTATTCGTACATTTTCTCGGGATGTTGGCAAGCGATGTGATCCCATAGTACGATCGTTTTTGAGGTCTGCTGGCAAGTTTTTGATTGTGCAATTGTTTCCTCTTCGTACGTTTTCTCGGGTCGTTGGTAAGCGACGTGATCCCCATAGTACGATCATTTTTAATGTCTGCTGGCAAGTTTTGGATGCGTAGCTGTTTCATCTTTGTACATTTTCTCGGGTCGTCGACAAGCGACGTGATCCCATAGTACGATCATTTTTGAGGTCTGCAACTGAGGCGTGGGGTCTACCACTGTGGGCGGACTCCTTTTCTGTAGCAGCCCGGTATGATTTCTTGCCTGTGCAAATAAAACGTGTGGTCTGCAACTGTGGACGGACCCTTTTCCGTGTGGCAGAAGACCTGACCTGTTTCAGAATTAAGCTTTTTAATAATATAAGCGTTCACATAGGTTTCACGCGTGAATAGTATGTGGGGTCTGCCACGGTGGGCAGACCCCTTTTCCATAGCAACCCAAAAGATAAATCCAGGCGGCAAAAAGGGAACTTAACCTGTTTTGGATTTAAGCTTTTCAATAACATAGGCATTCACATGGTCTTACATCATATGCATGTGCCTTACACGTGATATTTTTTCAAGTGCTGAGCATTCCACGTGTTCGGCAAATTTTTCTCGGTCTTGAGTTCCTTTAGGATATACGCACCATTATTGAGCGCTTTGACCATCTCATATGGTCCGATCCAATTAGAGTCCAGTTTCGAGGAATTCCCTATTCTAACTTTCAGGACCCAATCTCCGGTGTTAAATTGTCGGGCACTAACCTTTTTTGCGTAGTAAGACCTAGCCTGCTGGTGGTATGAAGCCAGGTGGACCAAGGCCATGTTTCTCATTTCTTCCAGGAGGTCTGTGTTGCAGCTTAATTGACGTTCATTTAAGGGAGCATCTTTTACCACTTCGGAGCGGAGGGTCGGGAGGCCGACCTCGGTCGGGATCACAGCCTCTGATCCGTAGACCATGGCGAATGGCGTTCTTCCAGTAGACCTCCGCTCTGTGGTTCGATGGGCCCACACAACGGCCGGCAGTTCTTCGAATCACTTGCCTTTAGCCTCCTGCAAGTTCTTTTTGATGTTGCAGAATATGGCTTTGTTCGTCGCCTCTGCTTGGCTGTTCCCCTGTGGGAAGTTCACAGAAGAGATACTGAGCCTTATATTATACAGCTCGCACAACTCCTTGAGCTTAGCATTTTGGAACTGCGTGCCGTGATCGGCGTGTATCTCTTTCGGGATCCCGAATCGACAGATTATGTTCTTCCAGATGAAGTTAATCGTGTCTNGGTGTTAAATTGTCGGGCACTAACCTTTTTTGCGTAGTAAGACCTAGCCTGCTGGTGGTATGAAGCCAGGTGGACCAAGGCCATGTTTCTCATTTCTTCCAGGAGGTCTGTGTTGCAGCTTAATTGACGTTCATTTAAGGGAGCATCTTTTACCACTTCGGAGCGGAGGGTCGGGAGGCCGACCTCGGTCGGGATCACAGCCTCTGATCCGTAGACCATGGCGAATGGCGTTCTTCCAGTAGACCTCCGCTCTGTGGTTCGATGGGCCCACACAACGGCCGGCAGTTCTTCGAATCACTTGCCTTTAGCCTCCTGCAAGTTCTTTTTGATGTTGCAGAATATGGCTTTGTTCGTCGCCTCTGCTTGGCTGTTCCCCTGTGGGAAGTTCACAGAAGAGATACTGAGCCTTATATTATACAGCTCGCACAACTCCTTGAGCTTAGCATTTTGGAACTGCGTGCCGTGATCGGCGTGTATCTCTTTCGGGATCCCGAATCGACAGATTATGTTCTTCCAGATGAAGTTAATCGTGTCTGCCTTATTAATGGTCATGTAGGCTTCAGCCTCTACCCATTTGGTAAAGTAATCTGTGGCCAGCAATTCGTACCTCATTCCCCCTGAACTTCTGGGGAGCTCTCCGACGATGTCTAGACCCCATTTGCAAATGGCCAAGGAGTTATATTCGAATGAAGTACCTCCGTGGGTTGACGTTTCATTGGAGTGAACCTCTGGCATTTATCATATTTCTTGACAAATCGGGTTGCCTCTGCTATCATGTATGGCCAAAAGTATCCGGCCGTTGGAGCCTTGTGGGCGAGGCTGCGTCCGCCAGAGTGGTTGCCACATACTCTCTCGTGAATTTCGTCCATCAGTTTTTGCACTTCGACGGGACCTATACACCGTAGCATCGAACACATTGTCGATCTCCTATATAGTTGTTCACCCACCATCGAGTATCTGGCAGCTTTCAATCTGACTGACCTTGCTTCTTGGGGGTATGCGGGCAGGTTCCCTAACGTCAAATACTAGGTAATGGGTTTTATCTACCCTTCGTCAGCAGCTCCGGTTCCGAATACCTGGTGCGCAGGGGTCTGCGAGGGGTCCTCCATGCTCCCTCCTTCTAGGAGAACTTCTATGCTTCTAGCCGTAACCCCGATTGACGCACTCTTAGCTAGCTCGTCAGCCCTCTGGTTCATCTTCCTGGGGATCGGTTCGATATTGAAATTGCCAAAGCGAGCTTTTGCCCCTATTACCTTGGAGAAGTACCTGTGCAACCTCGGTTCTTTTACTTCGAAGTTTCCCCTGATCTGACCCGCGATCAACTGTGAGTCGGTCTATACTGCGATGTTCTCCACTCCGAAGTGTAGTTCCAGCTCAAGGCCTTGTAGCAGTGCCTCGTACTCTGCCTCATTGTTAGTCACCTGGAAGCCGAGCCTCAATGCCTTCTCAACTCTGAGACCTGTTGGGGTCTGCAAGACTATCCTGATACCTGACCCTGAGGCATTCATGAATCCATCAGTGTAGAGCATCCAGGCTGAAGGGGGGCGAAGTTGAGATATCTGAGACGGGTCGTGCTGCTCGCCGAAGGATTCGATTTCCACCAAAAAATCTGCCATGACCTGTCCTTTCTTCACCGCTCGAGGCCGATACTCGATATCGTATATTCCCAGCTCGATAGCCTATTTGGTCAGTCGTCCTGATAGGTCTGGCTTGGCCAAAATTTGGCAGATGGGGAAATCCGTATACATGATGATCGAGTGTGCCTCAAAGTACTGCCGGAGTTTCTTTTTAGCATTGACCAGAGCGAGACCAGCTTTTCTGCCACACTATATCGCGTCTCGGCATCCAGGAGCATGCGGCTTATAGAAAACACTGGTTTCGGTTTGCCGTCTTCCTCGATGAATAGTATGGCGCTGATCGCTACTTCGGACACTGCTAAATAGGCGTACAGGCGCTCCCCCTCTGCTGGGGAAGCCAGGATAGGTAGGTGACTCAATACAGCTTGAGATCTGTCAATGCCCTGTCCTGTTCCTCCCCCCAGATGACAGTTGAGCTTTTGTTCAAGCATTGGAAGAAAGATTTGCATCGGTCAGACATCTTGGAGACGAATCGGCTGAGAGCAGCTATCTTCCCGGCCAGGCATTGGACCTCTCAAATGGTCGAGGGTCTCTGCACATTTGCGATCGAGGTCAGCTTGGTCGAGTTTGCCTCAATACCCCTCCTGTTCACGATATGCCCTAGGAATTGACCAGAGGACACCCCAAATGCACATTTCTTGGGGTTCAGACGCATCTGATATTGCCTCAGAATCTGAAAACATTCGTCTAGGTGCCTCAGATGGTCTGAATCTTCTCTGCTCTTCACGACCATGTCGTCGATGTAGAACTCCATAGTCTTCCCTAGTAGTCTGGCGAACATTTTATTCATGAAACTTTGGTAGGTTGCCCCCGCATTCTTCAAGCCAAATGGCATATGCCTGTAGCAGTACAGACCACACTCCGTGATAAAAGCCATGTGGATCTGGTCTTCCACGTACAGAGGGATCTGGTTGTACCCAGATTAGACGTCCAAAAAGCTCATTCTGTTGAATCCTACCGTCGCATCTACCATTTGGTCGATTCTTGGCAGGGGGAAACTACCCTTCGGGTAGACCTTGTTCAGGTTGGTGAAGTCTATGCAAATATGGTCATCACCGTTTTTCTTTTTCACCACTACCAGGTTGGAGACCCAATGCGGGTACACGTATTCCCTGATCAGACCGTTCTCCAGCAGCTTCTCTACCTCCTTGTTGATCACTCTGTTATTCTCTGGTGCGAACCTTCGGGTTTTCTGCCTGACTGAAGGGAAATTGGGATCTATGTTCAGCCGGTGGCAGGTGTGTGTGGGGTCTATCTCGGGCATGTCATCGTGGGACCACGCGAAGACGTCCTTGTTCCGCTTCAGGAATCCCAATATCTCGTTCTTTTGCTCATCGGGTAATAAGGCCCCGATTAGAATTACCTTCGCCGGTTCTGCCTTTTTCAAAGGGACCGCTACTAGCTCCTCGATCATAGATTCCGGACCGTCAGACTTCTCTTTGATTTGCTTCATGTATGCTGGCAGGCGGTCCTTTGATTGCTATCCGTCCCCGGTCATGGCGCTTGCATTCGCGTTGGCTCCCTTCAGGGTGGTTGAAAAGCATTTCTTTGCGGCCTTGATGTCTATCGTATAGGTACCGTCCTTTGATAGACATCTTAAGACCTGGTGGAGGGTGGAAATGACCCCATGCATGGTGTGGATCCATCCTCTTCCCAGGATGATGTTGAAGGAGGACTGGCAGTCAATGACGACGAAGTCCACGTCCAAGCATCTCTCAGCAATGCAGACACTCAGGGTCACAACGCCCAAGGGGCAGACCTTTGTGCTGTCGAATGCGAACAGCGACTGACAGGTTGGTTTGGGTGCGCTTCGATCCAAGCCTATATTCTCGAATGTGTTAAGGAATAGGATATCGACGCTACTTCCGCCATCGACCAAGACCCTTTCGACCAATGCGGAGCCGATCTACAGTTTAATCACTAAGGGATCGTCGTGAGGCAGGCGTACCATAGTTAAATCTTACCGGGTGAAAACGATGGGGGCGGCAGAGGTACGGCTTTCTCCCGACATCAAATGGTTGATGGAATGGCCCATCCCTCTCAGGCGCTTCACTCTTCCTTCAGCTCTTTTGATCCTGGGTTGGCTCTGGCCTGCCCACGATGGTCGGCACTATCCTCAGGGTCTACTCTCTTGACCCAGAGGCTTGGGTCTGCTTCCCTTTTTCAGGCCTGGTGACATCTTCTAGCAGTTGGGATCCACCAGTTTTCACATATTGTTTCAACCTACTAGCATGGATTGCCATTATGACCTATGCGTAAAGGTTATGGCAGTGGACGATGTCGTGCTCGAAGTTTTTGTGAAACTGGCAATACCTGTTCCTGTTCTTCATATGCTCAGGGACGCCAGATTTGGGAGGGTCTTTGAAAATGCCCCTGTCCTTATTTTGGAGGTAGATCATGTCGATCGGCGTATTGAGCTCATACTTCGGCAGAGGGTCACGGGACATCTTCCTCCTCTTGCCACCTTCCTGACTATTTCGGATGGGGGCTTCCTGCTTCAGAGCGGGTCCTTGGCCCGGTGAGGGCCTCTTCACCCCTTGCAGGGCCAGGATTTGTACCGGCATCGTTGTTATCACGGTGGAGGTCTTGGGCACCTTCTGGTGGCTTTCCAGCACCCTAAATACCCCTTCTGACTTCGCTTGGACGTCCACTATATCGTACAGAAGATTCAAAAGAAGGTAGTCCGATAGCATTGATCCTGGCTGTAGGCTCCTAAAGAATGAGCCTGCGGCTTGGACCGAGTCGGCGTTATGGACCAGGGACATTACCTCGAGGAAACGCGAGAGGTATTCTCGCAGGGACTCATCTGCGGCCTGCTCTAACCAGTCTAGGTCTCGCATGATTTTTTACTGTCTTTGGACACCCGCGTACTGCTTTAGGAAAAGTTTGCAGAAATCTTCGAACCCGTTTATGGATTTTTCCAGGAGCTGTCTGAACCATAGCAGGGCTGGTCCCGCCAGGGTCGTAGAGAAGACTTTACAGGTCATGGCCTCATCCCTGGTATCCAAGGCCATATTCAAGTTGAAAGTGGTATATGTGATCGAGGGGCTCGGTTTTCCCCTCGAATGGCCTGAAGGTCGGGGTAGTGAAGTCCCTCAGCCTGGGCTCCATCTGGATCCAGTCGGCGAAGGCCGTCCGGTTGATCCCTTGCACAGTTTACTCTTCCAGATCGTCGAGGGTCTGGCTGTGATGGGCCCCGAGTCTTTTACCCAACTCCGCCATCATCTCTTGCTTCTAGTCAGGAGGCGTATCTCCTGGGCTTCCATGGCGTCTTCCGCCTATCGCCCCCTAGTTTGGAAGGGTCTCGACTGGCTTTGCCGCGCCCTCTGCATCTGCGATCTGGATGGGGCAAGAACTTCTCCTCACGGTTGGCTTCCGAATTCTTGTTGGACCTTTTCGTCAAAATCTTCTCTCCGCTGGCTCCTGTCTTCGCTTGCCAGCAGTCCTTCGAGACGGGCATTATCTCTACGTACCTCTGCGACATCATCCCTTAAACCCAGGACGGCCTCGTGGGCCATCTCTGCCTTCCGGTTTGTTTTTGCCAGGGTGTCGAGCATCTGATCCAGCTTTTGCTCCAGATCTGGACGTGCTTCTCAGGAGCTCCCTTCGGCGTCGGAACGTGTGCTCCTGGTTGTCATCCTTGAGGGTGCCATCAGACGTTGTATGGCCTTTTGTTCGGGGAGAGTGCGATCTTGAGTCTCTTACTCTTTCTCTCACGCTCAACCTTTTCCCACAGATGGTGCCAAACTGTTGGAGCAGTTTGTCACCAGCCGTCCACGTGTCTCTGAACCACTGATGCTGTATTCTCCAACTGTCCACGTGTCCTCGCTATCCCAAAGTACTCTGAACTCCAGGCAGGGTCGGAGAGGCGGGGATGGCCACCTACAAAGACTCTCCGGTGCTTAAGTCAGTGGTCTTTCTTTGATTCAGGGCAGCAAGGATTTAGTTCTATATAAGTATATATTTGTTTCTTGCTAATAAGCTTTTTTATCTACTTCTTTTTGTAAGCGTACATGCCCCTCTCGGGAATGCATGGCTCATATATATATAGTCCTGAGATTATCAACCATGCGGGTCTCAATCTCAGGACTGAGTACCTTTCTCCTCAAAGTTTTTCTCAGAGGTCACAGGCCGAGATTACCGTGATCTCCTCTGTTTCGTCGTAGCCTGGTTTCTGCCGCCTCCTACGGCTTGAGTCTGGCAGGGGTGAGATTTGGGCAAATCGCCGTTCTATCAGGACGGCTTGCTGATAACTCTATGAAAATAGAGTTACCTTGTGTGTTTTTAGTCTTAGGTTATTTGCTTTAGAAGAATAAATTTTATAGTTTAGGTGCCTTTCTTTACTTTATTCTAGTTTTTGGCGTTGCTGATGTTTAAGATCTAATCTAGTTAATATCTAGTTTATTTCCCTTGATTTTTATTA
>JXTB01000104.1:860986-962105 GCA_002914805.1 Parasponia andersonii | reverse complement strand
AATTGATACTATAAATGAAGTTTTGAGAACTGGGTTAGCATAGGAATATGTCAAATCTGGTTTAAAAGAACTTTAACATATTGAATTCGGAAGATTAATATGTACAGATTGAATTTTCAGTTACTGGAGTGATTTTGCCACAGGCGTTGCTGCAGCAATTAAAACCAGATTTGCAACCAAGGAGGATTCAATAATCCCAGCATATCCACACCACTGATTCATAATCACTCGATTAGATCTCATTATTTTCTGCTTAATATTTACTTTTCTGCTTGCATCTTTAAATTGTTGCTATTTTATTACAAATCTTGATTTCTCAATCGTTAAACTAGCTTGTTCGACATTTAAATTTTACAAATAATTTTGGTAATCAATCCCTATGGAGACGATACTCACTCACTACTATATTACTTGTTTTGGCACGTGCACTTGCGTAGCTATTGTAGAACTAACAACACAACACCATGGACGACATTGGCGATGATAATGATGATGGTGATGGCGAGGGCGATGATGATGATAACGACGACGGCGACAACAATGGAAATGGCAAAGATGACGATGACGATGACGACGACGATGACGATGATGATGGCAGGGATGATGAGGATGATGACGGCGGGGATGGTGAGGGAATTGTTGAAAATAAGGAAGAGAACAAAGATAGGGAAGATGAAGAAGAGTCCCTTAGAAAAATGAAACTAACATTTAGTATCAAATTTGAAACTGAAAGATTAGTAGTTGTTATGTCATACTACTAATCTATTTCTCAACACTGATGTTTCAACTCTAATAAACTAGCTACAGTTATTTAATTTGGCTGGTTTCTTTGTATTTCTTTCTCTATTTCAGTTTACTATATCCTTTTGTTGTAATAATGTGTCTGAAGAAGAGACTCTCTTGCTTTCCCTACATTAGTTTGGGGGTATTTAGCACGTTTGGCCCCTCGACTATTTAGGTTGTGACTATTTCGCCTCTGAACTTTTAATTTTGGCCATTTAGACCCCATAATTTTCTCTTCTCTAGCTAAAGTGCCAAAATTGATGATGGATGCGAAAATATTGACGGAATAAACACCTATGGAGCTCGTGACCTTGGCTGGAAAGGTAGAGTAGGAAAAACAACCAATTATAATGATTTGGAGGGAATAATGTAGTAGGTATTTTTAGGGCTTGCTTAAGTGTGAATTAGGGGAAATATTTTGGGGAAATATTTTGTGCATCTGATTCAAATGTCTTCTTCAGAAAGGCATGTATGTTATTGTGGGAGGCCAACTCGAAAGTTTACATCATGGACTGAGAAAAATCTGGGAAGGAGGTTCCATAGGTGCAAAAACTATAATGTAAGTTGGTTTTTTGATCTTTTTTTTTTCTTTTTTCCTTTAAAATGGACAGGTCTGGGTTTTTTCTCACAGGTATTGTGTTAAAAAAAATATGCAGCAACATGGTGATGGTGGATGCGGTTTTTTTTCCTGGTGTGACCCCCCAATTTGTGACAGAGCAAAACAAATAATACCAGGGCTATTGAACAAAACAAGAAAGCTGGAGTTTAAGATTGACGAGTTAAAAGAGAGATTAAGGGAAGAGGAGAAAAAATTGGAGGATGAGATTAAATTAAGGAAAACTCAGGATAGAGTTATTTGGAGGATTTTGAAATTTATTGTGTTGATGGTGATATTGCTACTGGTAATGTTGTTGAAGAAATGATGAGTACTATTATAGTAGTAACGTTGTTGTTGGTCATGTAAAGTAATTTTATGAATTTGCATGGAATGAAGAAGGAAGAAGTTGCTTTTGATTATTGCAGTATTTTAATTTGACTTTGTAGCAACGTATGGCAAGTTTAATATGTAACAATATTTGTAGTATGGAAATTGAAGAAAGAAACTCTTTTGATTTTGTTTATCCTAAATTATAAATATGGTAATGAGTATTATGATACCACAAAAGTATGTATGAGATATTGTTCTTAAGTGTTTATTGATTAGGAATTGAATAAAAAAAATTAATTATTGATTTGATGGTAATATTGGGCATGAAAACCCATAAACTATATATTTTCTTGTCAAGTTTTTACCTCTACCCATGTAGATAAAGAGAGATGACAACACAAAAACTTCATCAATATGAAATAGCAATACAGAAGCTATGAATCCAATTCTAAAATCTTGCATTCATATCAAAAAATTGAAATTTGGAATGTCCTTACAATTTCATGATTTCACCTATGCAATATATATCCCAATAGGCTAATATATAATTTAATCAAAATAGCAGTTACAGCACATAAGTTAGCCTAAACACAAGTGCCATAAAGGCTCAAAAATATCCTGAAAGTAGTCTATACATAAAAAGACATTCCTACTTAATTTATTGTTTGGATTATACCAATACAAAATAAAAAAGCCACAATTGGCTCAAAAATTAGTCACAATCTGATTATATTTCTCTTTCTCTTCCTCTTTTGAAGTGCACTGGATTTAGTTGCTTGGAGTTTCATTTGGGCGAACATATGCAGTAGATGTTTCAGTAATTTCTTGTATAAAATCAATACTACTAGTCCTCCTCACCTTAAAGAAAAAAGGGAAATACATTATTATTTTAGTAAGTATTGTGTAATTACTTAATTAAAAGTAAAAGCAAGAAATACAAATTACATGTAGCTTGTTTCTATAAGTGCTTGTAGTAGGTACAAGAGGAACCCCAAGAAGATCTTCAAAAAGATTCTGGAAATTGATTTCATTATGATGATCAATAGTTGCCTCAGTAAAGACATTAATTGGCTGCTCACTATTTAGATATTGATTTGTTAAGTCAGCAATCTTCTCAAGGGCATCAATTAGTTGCTTTCTAGGTGGCTTTATACAAGTTCTCTGGTTATGGCCTGCCACACCATAATTTCCACATTTTAGTACTACATAACCTCTTGTCAACTTGATTGTTTTATTCCAATCTTGATGGACCTCATCAGGTTCCGTGCACCTCTTTTTTTTTTGGCCTTCCAGGTTGGTTTCTCTTTTTAGGTGCTTAAATAGGTGTATTATCAATTTTCCTCTACTCTGCAAGTCCATTCATAGTGTTTATAATCTCATTATAGGCCTTTTCATAAGTTGTCTTCATGTAACAATCATTCACAAAGTCAACCATCTTCAATCCTGTATTATCAATACATGCAATAGTGATAACTCTATAAAAATAGAGTTAATTATGCTATTTTATTCATTAAAAATGTGTGTCCTAAAGTAATTTTAATTTAGATTTTTAGTAATTTAATTTGTTTTATTTTATTTTGGTTTAGATTTAGTTTTATTTAATTTTATGTTATTAGATTTAGGTTTTTGATTTAATTTAATTTTGATTTGATAAAAAAGAAGAAAAGAGGAAAAAAAAAAGATAAAATCCGGATTAAAGCTTAGTCATTGGATCAAGTGGATTGACGGTTCGGATTGGAGAGTGTAGCACACTCGCGGAGGAAGGAGAGTGAGGGAAGCAACAAAAGGGACAGTTGGGGCCCACGCGTAAGAGAGATGGTAGAGGATTCTTTTGGGGTGTCTGATCCGGTGCATCTCAGATCTTGTGCACTTGATTTTCTCCCCAACAAAAAAGCGCCATATCATAAAATAAAATTCAAACTTTCTTTCAGCCAATCAACATCTAGTTACATGCTGAGCCTACCTTTTTATTCCGCATAAGAAACGTGAGGAGAAAGAGAGAAAGAGAGAGTAAATTGTAAAGTGATACATCACACAGCCAATCATATTTGAGCATAGGAATCCGTGAATAATTGGGAAACACTCTCTTTTCAGCTATAAAAAGACTATGGGACAGAGGGAAAAATACACAATTTTAGAGAGAGAAATATAGTAGTCCAGAGAGAGAATCTATGGGAGACAGAGTAGTGAAATGAAACCTCTTCAACCACGATTTCTCTAGTTTGATTTTATTTTCAGTTTTAGAATTTTATTTTCTTTAGGATATTTTCATTTAATATTTTTGTTTCTCTTAGTTTAAGTATGTTCTAGATTTCTTTTCTAGGGCTACGATGTTGTCTAACTATGATGCTTTAATATTTTTCTTTCAATTTAGTCAATGAATTATTTTTCTTAGTTGAGTTTTCAATTATGTTCTTAATACCTCTATTTAATTGGCCACTAAATAGATGATTTGTTAATCATAATGAAACCGGAAGGAAATTTATGTGTCTAGTTCATTGGATTGAAATCCATAAATTGCATGTTAAATAGGAACATATTTATATGGTATGTGTAGTCGCTATATGAGTTTCCATAGATCTTAAAGAATTCTTCATTAATTTAATTCACATAGAAATATAGTGAATTGGTAATTAAGGATATTTTCGCTTGAACTCGGGAGAGAATAATGAATAAATTAGGGAATCTCGAGTATCAACTAGGAAAATAATTGTAGGCTAATTAGATAGAGAATTTTTAGAGTAGATTAGTTACGGTAAAATCGAAAACCCTAGGTTTAATTTCATTAATTTATATCTAGTTTTATTTTTTGTTTTTAATTTTTATTCTCGTTTATTTTTATTGCTTTTAGTTTATTTTCAATTTTTAATTTAATTTAATTTTTCTTTAGTCTGTTAATTCAAATAAAATTACGGTTGGCTAAATTTCAGTACTTATTAAATCAACAGTCTTCATGGGACGATACTCATACTCACTACTTTATTACTTGTTTACGATACGTATACTTGCGTTTAAAAATCCATAACAAGTTTTTGGCACGGTTGCCTAGGATTGTTTGATTTTTATTAATATCAATACTAAGCAACTTTAATTTTAGTTTGAATTTTTTTTTATTTTACTTAGTGTCCTGCTTTTGTTTTCAAGGTGATTAAGGCCAGTGTATGAGAAAGTTCGGAAAAGAAGATCTATTTCCTTTTGACTTTGAGATCGAGCGTACATGTCGAAAGAACAAAAAAGAAAAGAGAGAGGCTTCTAGACTAGAACAAGATACTATGGCTGACGACCAAGGAAACTATTTAGCAAGGGGACAAGAAGGAGTGATCATAAACAACCGAGCATTACGTGACTATGCTTTGCCTGCGGTTAATGAGACCTTCTCGGGGATTAGACGTCCGACCATACAAACTAATAATTTCGAGATCAAGCCAGCTATCATACAGATGGTGCAGGCTAATCAATTTAGCGGCCCTCCCCCTGATGATCCAAATGCTCGCATTGCCACCTTCCTCGAGATCTGCAAGACTTTTAAACATAATGGCGTTACTGATGATGCCATTAGACTGAGATTGTTCCTGTTTTCACTTCGGGATAAGGCTAAAAGCTGGTTGAACTCCTTACCGCCTGGAACCATCACTACATGCAATGATCTTGCTCAACGATTTTTATCCAAATTTTTCCCACCAGCAAAAACAACAAAGATGCGGAACGATATTACTACTTTCACCCAGCAAGATGGAGAGTCATTATATGAATCCAAGGAAAGGTACAAAGAAATATTGAGACGGTGCCCGCATCACGGACGTCTGAAGTAGTTACAGTTACAGACCTTCTACAATGGGTTAAGTGGCTCGACTGGAACCCTCGTAGATGCAGCAGCCGAAGGTTCATTAATGGGGAAGACTGAAGAAGCGGCCTATGAATTACTTGAGGAGATGGCTGCTAATGCCTATCAGTGGCCAATTGAACGCTCTACACCTAAAAAGACTTATGGGGTACATGAAGTTGATGCACTTACAGCACTTATAGCTCAAGTTGCCACATTAACGAAGCGATTTGATGCTATTCACCCTACTCCTGAGAGGTGTAATTTATGTGGTGGACCTCATGTTAGTAGTTACTGCCAAGTTAGTAATTCCTTTGATCAACCTGAGCGAGCACACTTTGTGGGGAATGTCAACTGGCAGCAGAACAACCCGTACTCCAACACTTATAATCAGGGATGATGCAACCATCCAAATTTTTCATGGAGAAATAATGATAATGCTGTAAGACTACTAATTGGATATCAACCTCAGCCTCCAGACAATAAAGTCTCTCTGGAAGATGCTCTTGCTCAACTTACTGAAAAGACAAATCAATATATGGCAAGGACTGATGCGTTTATTAGAAATTTAGAAGTCCAAATCGGTCAGATCTCCAACATACTCTCCACAAGACCTCAGGGTTCTTTTCCGAGTGATACCGAGACGAACCCGAAGGAGCAGTGTAATGTAATAACTATCAGGAGTGGGAAACAAGTGGAGCAACCGAGCGAACCAATTTCAACTACCCCACCACCTTCTCTATTATCACCTTCTTTGAGCACACGAGGTCCATATCAAGAGTAGCAGTCACGACCTCAGGGGCAATTCGGGACAAGACAAGCTGAGCTAACAAAGCCAAAATCCAAGTTGTTCCCAGACAACCCACCGCCATATGTCCCTCCAATTCCATATCCTCAGCGATTTAATAAACAGAAGTTGGATCGACAGTTCTCAAAATTTTTAGAAGTTTTTAAGAAACTCCACATAAACATACTCTTTGCGGATGCTCTAGCCCAAATGCCTAATTATGTGAAGTTCTTGAAAGGAATTTTATCGAACAAAAGAAAGCTAGAGGAGTATTAAATAGTAGCACTTACTGAGGAGTGTAGTGCGATCTTACAGAAGAAACTTCCACCAAAGCTAAAAGATCCCGGGAGCTTTAATATTCCATGCACCATTGGGAATTTGTTCTTTGACAAGGCTTTATGTGATCTTGGTGCTAACATCAACCTAATACCGCTCTCGGTATTCAAGAAATTAGGTTTAGGGAAAGTGAAGTCAACAACTGTTTCTTTGCAATTAGCAGACTGGTCTAGAAAATATCCTAGAGGTATTGTCGAGGATGTACTTGTTAAAGTTGACAAATTCATATTCCCAGCAGACTTTTTAGTGCTTGACATTGAAGAAGACCAAGAAATTCCTATTATTCTTGGTCGACCTTTTCTTGCTACTGGGAGGGCTCTTATCAACGTACAAAAAGGTCAATTGACAATGCGAGTCCAAGATGAAGAAGTCGTCTTTAATGTCTTTAAAGCAATAAAATACCCACCTGAATCTGTCTCTTGCTTTAAAGTATTTCGGAGAAAGGTGTGGCTGAAATAATGAAAACGAAACATCTAAAAGACCCTCCTGTAATTTTGAGCATCTCTGCTAAATCCACTAAAGAGGAAAAAGCAAACATCACAGAATCTGCATGTTATTCAGAAGCTCCATCGTACTACCATGGGAGAAAGACAAAGATAGAAAAACATGGGAATGGTCTTCTACACCGTTTCCATCCATTTACGAACCTCCCTAATACAAGAGGAAAAGTCTAGCTGATGACTATAAATTAAGCGCTTCTTGGAAGGTAACCCATGAACTATTTTTTTTTCTTTTTTTTTATTTTTAATTTTGAATTTTTAGGTTTCTTTTCTTTTGTTATGTTTTTTTTGTTTTGTTTTTATGTGTCTTAGGTTCTTGCACAAATTTCCGACTCAACTAGAAGCCTCCACCTTCGTGTGAAAATTTGAGGGAATTTTCCTTTACCTTTTCTTTTATTTTTAACATTGGGGACAATGGTAATTTTAAGTTTAGGGGTAGGGAGTTAAAATTTTCAAAATAAAAAAAATTAAAAAATTTTAAAAAAATAGTTAATAGTTTAGGTTTGTTTTTATGACCAAGTTTGATTATTGTAAGCCGATGATAAGACTTTGATTTGATTTGAATAAGGTTCTTAGTAGAATGTTAAATATTGTTTTTGTCTGTGTACTTGATTCTGTGTTAATTTGGTTTTGCTTATGATTCCTTGAAATTTTTTGAGCACATGAATAGTTGCAATTAATTATTTTGCTTACTTAGAGAAAATTTATGTGGATTAAGTACATCTTTGAAATCTCATTAATAATCTCTAGAACCTATTTGATTATTATTTTTTAACATTAGGGACAATGTTAATTTTAAGTTTGGGGGTACAGTATTAAAATTTTCAAAATAAAAAAAATTAAAAAAAATAGCTAATAGTTTAGGTTTGTTTTTATGACCAAGTTTGATTGTCGTAAGCCGATGATAAGACTTTGATTTGATAGAATAAGGTTCTTATAAGAATGATAAATACTGTTTTTGTTTGTGTGATTGATTCTGTGTTAGTTTAGTTTTGCTTATGATTCTTTGAAATTTTGAGCACATGAATAGTTGCATTTAATTATTTTGCTTACTTAGAGAAAATTTATGTGGATTAAGTACATCTTTGAAATCTCATTAATAAACTCTAGAACCTATTTGATTATTATTTTTTAACATTGGAAACAATGTTAATTTTAAGTTTGGGGGTAGGGAGTTAAAATTTTCAAAATTAAAAAATTAAAAAATATTTAGTAGTTTAGGTTTGTTTTTATGACCAAGTTTGATTGTCATAAGCCGATGATAAGACTTTGATTTGATTAGAATAAGGTTCTTAGAAGAATGATAAATATTATTTTTGTCTGTGTGCTTGTTTCTGTGTTAGTTTGGTTTTGCTTATGATTCCTTGAAATTTTGAGCACATGAATAGTTACATTTAATTATTTTGCTTACTTAGAGAAAATTTATGTGGATTAAGTACATCTTTGAAATCTCATTAATAAACTCTAGAACCTATTTGATTACTACTTGAGGCAAAATCCTAGACTACATTGCATTAGAGATATGATTTAGGCCATCTTTAGAATGATTGAGCCTTTCAAGCCTACCTTGACACTACTTATAATCTTAGTATGCCCTTTGAGCCTAATTTGACTTTTTCTTTGACACCCATATTTTGAGCCTAGCTTTTAAATTATTTTTAACATTTTACCTTACACCTGATAGCACATGCGATCTTTATTGAATATTAGATTTATGCTATGTGACAATATGGGAGGAAGGGTGGTGTTAAGAAAAATTTTGTGAAGGCGTATGAAGAAAAAAAAAAGGAAAAAAATGAAAAAAAAGGTGAAAAAAAAAAGATTGAAAATCATAAATTTAGGGTATAATAGCTTGTGAAAAGAAAAAAAAAATGTGGAATGATAGAAGAAATTGGAAAATAAGTTTGGGGGTGGTATGTCAATAAAGTGTTGAGTTGAGTTGTATAAAGATCCTTGAATAATTTATTTGCTTAGGGTGATTTGAGCTATAAAAATGTCTATCATCTTACCTGTTACCTTAGCCATACATTACAAGCTTAATAAAATCCTAATGATCTTTGGTGCAGTGTTTGTCTATATTAGTGGAGAGTGGTATGAATAGTAGGCCTATGGAGTTTATATATTTCTATCTAGAGATTTATTATAACTTAAAATGATCCGAGTTGAATATGATTAAATGTAATTATTTTCACACACACACACACACACTCAAGGAGTCTATAGTGAAATTAAACTGGCATTTGAATTGAAATTCTAGACTTTTATAGTGTTTAGAACTTTTCCTTGAACTTTATATTATGTGAAATCTTTGAGGCAAATTTTGAGAATTAAACTGGTCGTTATTAGGTCATGTTTAGGTGTTTAGAATTTTTTTTAGGTTTTCTTTATTTCTTTTGCTCGAGGACTAGCAAAAATACAAGTTTAAGGGTGCGATAACTCTACAAAAATGGAGTTAATTATGCTATTTTATTCATTAAAAATGTGTGTCCTAGAGTAATTTTAATTTAGATTTTTAGCCATTTAAGTTATTTTATTTTATTTTGGTTTAGATTTAGTTTTATTTAATTTTATGTTATTAGATTTAGGTTTTTGATTTGATAGAAAAGAAGAAAAGAGAGAAAAAAAAAAAAAAAAAGATAAAATTCGGATTAAAACTTAGCCATTAGATCAAGTGGATTGACGGTTTGGATTGGAGAGTGTAGCACACTCGCGGAGGAAGGAGAGTGAAGGAGGCAACAAAGGAGACAGCTCGGGTCCACTCGTAAGAGAGATGGTGGAGGATTCTTTTGGGGTATCTGATTCAGTGCATCTCAGGTCTTGTGCACTTGATTTTCTCTCTAACGAAAAAGCGTCATATCATAAAATAAAATTCAAACTTTCTTTCAGCCAATCAATATCTAGTTACGTGCTGAGCCTACCTTTTTATTCCGCATAGGATTATTCGCCTATTGCCAGATTTTGCATAAGAAACGTGAGGAGAAAGGGAGAAAGAAAGAGTAAATTATAAAGTGACACATCATACAGCCAATCATATTTGAGCATAGGAATCTGTGAATAATTGAGAAATACTTTCTTTTCAGCTATAAAAAGACTACGGGACAGAGGGGAAAATACACAATTTTAGAGAGAGAAACATAATAGTCCAGAGAGAAAAAGTCTGTGGGAAACAGAGTAGTGGAACAGAGCTTCTTCAACCGCGATTTCTCTAGTTTGATTTTATTTTCAGTTTTAGAATTTTATTTTCTTTAGGATGTTTTCATTTAATATTTTTGTTTCTCTTAGTTTAATTACGTTCTAGATTTCTTTTCTAGGGCGGTGATGTAGCCTAACTATGATGCTTTAATATTTTTCTTTCAATTTAGTCAATGAATTATTTTTCTTAGTTGAGTTTTCAATTCTGTTCTTAATGCTTCTATTTAATTGGTCACTAAATAGATGATTTGTTAATCATAATGAAACTGGAAGGAGATTTATGTGTCTAGTTCATTGGATTGAAAGCCATAAATTACTTGTTAAATAGGAATATATTTATATGGTTTATGTAGTCGCTATATGAGTTTCCATAGATCTTAAAGAATTCTTAATTAATTTAATTCATATAAGAATATAGTGAATTAGTAATTAAGGATATTTTTGCTTGAACTCGGGAGAGAATAGTGAATAAATTAGGGAATCTCGACTATCAACTAAGAAAATAACTGTAGGCTAATGAGATAGAGAATTTTTAGAGTGGATTAGTTACAGTAAAATCGGAAACCTTAGGTTTAATTTCATTGATTTATATCTAGTTTTATTTTTTGTTTTTAATTTTAATTATTTTTATTGCTTTAAGTTTATTTTCAATTTTTAATTTAATATAATTTTTCTTTAGTCGGTTAATTCAAATAAAATTAGGGTTGGCGGTACATAGTAAATCAATAATCTTTGTGGGATGATACTCATACTCACTACTTTATTACTTGTTTATGATATGTATACTTGCATTCAAAAATCCATAACAAATAGCATGCATGCAAGGTAAACCAATTAAATCCCACCTCCTACAACCACATTTTGATGCATTAAAGTCTACCATATATTAAGAACCCCCAGAATATCGAACTTCAAACCTCATATTACTGTAATAGTCCACTATCGTGCTCCGAGAGGCAAACTGATTTTTCTCTAATATTTTGTAGATTCTAGGACCCACATTATGCTTCCAATGTTTCAACTCAATCCTTTCTCAAATCTCTTTCTTATATATCTTGAATATTTCAAGCAAAGTAATAATCAGTTTGTCACGTGCCTCAATAATGGAACGATTAAAGGACTCACAAAGATTGTTCAACAATATATCACACGTTGGCTGCTCTGAAAAGTATGCCTTGACCAATGCTTTGGGTTTTTTTCAATAGCCAGTTGTAGGCATCTTGATCATCCTACTTCATTTTATCCATATGGGCTTAAAACCTATCGAGACACATTAAAAATAACGAATGAATAAAACTAAAACTCACTCAATATAATGCAAAACTTATAAAATAGTCTTAAACAAGTATAACAGTTCATACTGTGCCACTGGGGTTGCTCTTGTAGCATTCCACATGTGTTGTTTTAGAGCTAGGCCTTTGTAATCAAGCTTGAAGTTATTATACAAGTGTCTCACACAATGTCTATGATTGTCCTCATTGTATTTCTCTTTAATAGTCTCCACTAAACCTTTTTGCTTGTTAGATATCCATGTATGTAGTTTGGATTTTCGATGTTCAAATCTTCTACCAATAGGTCCACAAACCATTCCCATGATGATTTACATTCAGATTCCACTACCGCATAGGCAATGGGAAATGTTGAATTGTTAGGATCAATCCCTATAACTGTTAGAATTTGTCCTCGATGCTGACCCTTAATATGACAACCATCTAGACCAATTAATGGTCTACAAGCAGCTAAAAATCCTTTCTTGCAAGTGGCCAAGCAAACATAAATCCTCTCAAATAACGGATTTTCGGGACCTTCCGCATTGCACTTCATGATAATAGTAGAACCAGGATTAGTCCTCCTTAGCTCTTCACAATAATCCCAAAGTCGAGCATATTGCTCCTTCACTGACCCTTGTATTTTTTTTCTAGCTATATTTCTTGCCTTGTTAAATTGTCATTCTAATACATCACACTGAGTATCTTCTTTTACTTGTTGTTTTAAACTAGATAACGACCAATTTGGATCACTCCTCCATTTACTTTCGTATTTTTCAACTAACTACTTTGTTGAAATATATTTAGTAGAGAAGTTCAATCCACATGTATGCTCTTTATTTATAGTCTTCACCATAAAGGTCTTCTTATCTGCAAGAGCTGAAGCAAATAATTTTCAAGGACAATCTTCAACACACACTACCCTAACATTTAGTTTTTCATCTTTCTTAATTCTTATGGCTCTACGGGTCTTAATTCTATGCTCTTTCACAGCTTTTTTAAAGTTATCCTTGCTTGGGAAAATCATTCCAATCTTGAAAATGGGATTTCTCATATCAGTTTGAGGGTTAAACTCAATGCTTTTCTTCCTTAGGTTGGCACCATCAATTTCTTCTAAATCAGATTCACAACTACTCCCCAATTCATCCTCATCCTCATATTCTGAATCCGACTCCATATAAATATCATCCCTATTCATATATTCATAACCCATGTTAGAAGTCTTTGTACCGTAATCTTTCTCATTCACCCTTCTTGATTTTTCACCCATACGTTCCTCATCAGATTGCTCATAATATGGGTCTTCCAAGCCTTCGTCCACTGATTTTCTCATACTAGACCTAACACCATCTATTCTTACATTATGCAAATCAAGAGTATGAGTTTCTTCTTCATCAATTAATTTATCTACCTCGAATTTGCAAGACCTAGAGATGAGAGGTAAGTCATCAAAATCTGTAAGTAAATAGAAATAACGAGTCTCAATAAAAGATAAAGAATATAAAAAAAAATATTCTTTAAAAATTGACCATTAAAAATGTAAAAATAAAAAATAATCTATTGTACTCTGTTTGAGAATAAAACGAGGAAGAAAATAAAGTAGTGCTCTAGATTTTGATTAAATTAAACTATACAAACACCATTTTTTAATTCTTACAAAAAGTCTACGCTACCATTTGCCACAATTTATTTATTTAATTAGTATATTAGCGATAAAGCAAACAGAAAACCAAAAACACGTAATAACACCAATGAAAAAGAGAAAAAAATAACATAAAACATCTCAACCCACTAAACACAAGATGGATAATCGATTCACTGTGTATGAGCACTTTTTTTAATACCTGATGAGTATCATTCCTCATTCTCAAATCAATCCTATTTAAGAAATATAAACCAAGAAATCGACCCACATCGAAGAAAGAAATACCTAGAATTTAACTTGATTACATTTGAGAAAGAAAAAAAAAATCCTTACCATATTCAGATGGTTCAATACGATTTTCTGAAAGAATTGACATTACTCTAACCCTTGATTGTTGCTTTTGTTGTTTCTCACTTTTTCATCTGAAGAGTCACAATCTGGCCTCTCAAACTCTTTACTTTTGTGATATTCTCTTTATTGTATTTTAGAATCACTCTAAAAACTCTAAATACCCCAAAAGTGCATCATTGCTCTAGTTTTCCCGCTGCTTTGAGCCCTTAATGGCAAATTTTCGTTTTTACCCTTCCCATGCCCTTCTAGCCAAGGTCACGTGCAACTCACGAGTGGATTCCGTGAAGAATTTCATGTCCATCACTGATTTCGGCACTTTGGTCAAAGAAGAGAAAATTCGGGGTCTAAATGGCCAAAATTGAAAGTTCAAGGGCTAAATCGTCACAACTTAATAGTATAGAGACCAAATGTGCCAAATACCCTTAGTTTGGAATGCGGACTCTTCTTTGGTAATGTGCTTCAAATGTTTATTGTATTGCATGGTTTGCAAAGCTAGTCATTTCATTTCCAATTTCGTGTCCCAAAAAAAAATGTTTCATGCCAACGAATACCAAAAGTGACAAAGACAGTTAGTTCAAGAATAACGCATATTATTTTAATCTCTATTCACGATTGGTCGATAAAATTGATCTTAATGGACATATTTATATAATTAATGTCTAATTAAAATATTAAATCACAAAAAATAATATAATAATTATATAATATGATATCAATCAAGAAAATTTAACGTGTCAATATTTTATTAGATAATTATCAATTTTATATCACATCAGAGCGTATGCCATATCAACATATATCACTGTGCTACTAGATCATTTGTCATATCGTGATTGGACTCTTTTACACATAGCTATATAGGTGTCAAATTCTTCTTATACAATTAATTTGTATGCTAAAGACACCTACCATGCTTACGTCTCAAATTGTGATTTGGCTTTTTTTTTGTTTTTGATAGAAGATATGCTTGTGAGCTCATCCTCACCTCTTTCACCGTTGACAATATGCCTATCTATAGGTTTAATCTTTTGTAAAGAAACAGCCAGTTCGACAAACAAAAGCCATAATATACTCTGACTTTCTTCCACTACGTGTTTATCTCCCTTTGCATATTACCATTTTAGTTTCTCTTCTGCCAATATAAAGCCACCATCAATTAGTACATCTTTATCTCACCTCATAACCTATCAAAACCCATCCGTATAATGCCCACATATATCTACGTACATCTATATATATATATATATCTATATATATATATATATATATACACGCTTCATTCAGTGTATTTTTTTTTGCCCTTTTCTCACGTAAATTAAAACCCATTCCCATCTCATATTACCTTCCGAAACCAAGTTCCAGTATATATATAACCATATATATGGAGAAAAGTTTATAAATACCCGTTTTTAAAACCATATTTCTATAAATACTTATCTTTCATTTTTATTTTATAAATATTCATTTTTATATTTTTTTTTTTTAGAAATGTAGACTACGATATACATTTCATGAACAAAAATTACACTAAAAATTAGCACATATATTAAAATATATACTATAAGTCAAATTTATAATAAAAAATGTAAACAGTGATAAATATTTACATGTACCGTTTATATTTTACACATGAAATGTACACTTTATGGATAAAATTTACTTTGTAAATATGGACCATTCATATTTTGCATATGAAATATAGACCATAAAAACAGGTATTTATAAAAGTAAGTTTTAAAAATGGGTACTATATGTAAATTTTTCATATATATACATACAAATATGCACATATTTATATCTATATACATATATACATATACTGGCACCAATCCAATAGGTATTCTTTTTCTTTTTTACTTATCTATAGATACTGTTTTGGCCAATTAAAAATTATCACACATGTCTTTTCATAATAAAAAGTGGAGAAAAAAAATATTAAATAATGAGTATTAATTATTATTATTATTATTATTACTATTTTCTGACATGCAAAATCATATTGTCAAAATTTTCGGTGTCATTTTCTAGGATTCTAGAATTATCTTGCTTATCCTTAGTTAAGTGCAAAAGTGCTCAATTAATTGCTCTTTACTCAAATCACAAAACACACACCCCGAACGTCGTCTAATTTGGTCAATATCACGTGAAAAAGTACTAATCAAAATTTTGGTCAAACTAGAATTTTTTATCGCACCTACACTCCCCATTTTTCTTTCTTTTCCATTTCTTCGGACCCTTGGGAAGGAACACCAAGGGAAGAGGCGCAAACGAGGACCATTTCTATTCATCTTTGGTTTATATGCATTTCCAAACATGAAGATTTGATAACCGAAAAAGAAAATATTACTTAAACGGTGGAATGCATCGACTCTTTATTGGTAGTAGCCGTCTGTGCAGAGAGAGTCCAATCCAATTCAAGGGCAGTCACTGATTTGAGTCGCACTAAATCATGGTAGTTATTATATATTAGATCCAGTTTATATACCAAGTGTATTAAGTTTTTTTCCATTTATATATACTGGATGTCTACGTTTCTTTTACTGAGAAAATTAATTTATATACTATACATTTATCAACTGAAATATTGGTCATCTAACCATAAGGCAGTCGCACAAACGCCAAAATATAACAGCAAATACCAACACTGTTTTCTTGACTGACTAATAAAAGAGTAACCCTTGATATGAAAAATAAACCAAGGAAAGAAAAAAACTATTTTATGTACACAAACGTTCAGAATGTCAGATATTTCTATTCACAAATAAACAATTGACAAAACATGTTATAAAAGTTCTACAAGTCAATCCTCCATGCCGTGTCTGGTTTTCAGTTTGGCGTCTTCCTCTACCAACCTGTGATATGCGAGCAAAAGAACTAATTAATTCTTCATTCGGTTTGTTAGCAGCCAAATGAAGAATATCAAAGAGAAAACCAAAGAAGCATATTCAGTCCACAGAGAACTCATCAGATAAGTCTTAGACATCAACTATAATATACTATCAGTTCCTAATGGACAAAGGCACCTAAGTGTCGTGCTTTGTATCGGACATAATGATTATGACTCAGAGGTTATCATGATTAGTTGTCCAGAGAACCATTTGACATTCTTGCTAGCAATAAGTGGGGAAAATAAAATTGTATACATACCAAATCATTTCTTAGTGACATCAATGAACATGGCTCGAGTCCAATGCTCAATATCCTCACACTGTGATGGGGGAGGAGGAAACGTCGCATGTTCCACGAGATCCCATCCATCAAATAGGCTTTCATTCTTTCCAACATCAGACAACTCCATGGCATAAAGAAAGCTGGTGGCAGGATTAGGAAGGTTATTTTCACAATTGTTCTTCTGCAAGCCCAGAAAAAAATTTATGAATAAGTTCAGTATCCTTGCACTGAAAATATAGTAGCATGGCAATCTCATGGCATGCATAGTGTTTCTCTTTTTCGCTATATTATCATGAAAAGGTATAATAAGCCAAGTGAACTAACTTCTGATTCGAAACCCAAGAAACAACTTAGAGGTGCTTAGGAAAAACCCACCGAATAAGAAAATTCTTAAAATATCACTTTAATCCTCTGTACAGGATCAACCGAGATGGGGATATTGCTATTCTTCTAAAGATCACTTTGTTGATAAATGCATCAGGTCAACGCAATAAAACTTCATTGCCTGAGAACTAAAATTTTACTACCACGGCTCTAATTTCCCAACCCAACCCTACCCACTTCTTTAGGGGACCCAAAGAAAAATATGGTTAGAGAATAAAGAAAACAGAATACAGAAAGAGATAGCACGCACTAGAGAAAGAACAGGAATCAATGAAAACTGTTTTTTTTTCCCTTAAAAAAATTTTAAATGTTAAAGAGAGAATTTCCGATAAGAGCCATTATTAATTTAGACCAGCAAAAATTCCAAGAGCTAAAAACTCAAAGGTAAATATAAAATAAGAAACTTAAGCAGCATCTTATACCGTTGATGCCGCACTGTCCAGTAAAGAAGCTGATGAAATGGCAGAATTCACATTCCATACAGATTTGTTCAACTGTTGAACTTGCTTATTGGACCTGAAAGTTAAAAGGAGAAAATATCACCCTAGAGACGGAAAATTAATACAAGAGGATTCACAAAAAATTAAAAAAAAAAAAAAAATTAAATACAAAAGAAAAGGAATTGTTTGTGCTGGTTAATTGGAAATCTTTAAATAACAAGCTAGTATCAAGATGACCTAGCCTAGGAAATGACACGAGGAAGAAAAAAATGTAATATCAAACTTGAAAGGCTAGATGATGGAAATTTTTGTACAAAATAGTATTTCCAAAAGCCAGAGCAACAATAATTTTGTACCCCTCTTCTATTTGGCGGTATATGGACGTAAAGAAGACAGATAAACTACAAAAGAAAAGAAAAGAAATAAAACAAAAAAATGATGACACACAAACAAAATTAAAAATAACAAACTTATGGGTAATGTACCTCGAACAAGCTGATTTTATGGAGCAAACAGAACGGAGTTCCTTCGATGAAGATAATGTGGCTAATAATTTTGCAAATGCTTCAAAAGTAGATGCCTCAGATGGGACATCCAGGCCCAATGAATTATAGCAGTATGTTGTTATGCAAGCGACACTTTTTTTGAGAAGTGTTATGCCTTTCTGCAAGTCCTTGTGCGTTTCAACAGAATGGGGAGAAGCAGAAGAATAGTTAAAGCTTCCTGAAGAATCTAGGCGGCCCTTCCTCTCTGATTCTATTGAAGTAACACCAAAATTACTTGAGCTTCTATCCGACCATGAATTCTCTCCACTGGTGGAGCAATAGTTTTGGCGTGGGATAAACAGGGGGTATTCATTACTGCATAACACTAATTTGATTTAGTCCAAAAATCTGAAAAACCCAAGTGCACCATGTTACATAAATTTCCAGTTAAGTACCTTCGAGAAGAAGGACGTGCATCCCAATAAGAATCTCTTTGCCATATCCGAGAGCAAGAACCCTGAGAAACATTATATAAATATAACGTAAACAGAAAGGAAATCAATAAAGATGATGACAAAAGTAAATATTTGATGGTATTAGTAAAGCTTAAAATGTCCTACTCATCCAATAAAAAACAAAAACAAATAAAAGGTGCAACAAGTTTCTGAAGAAATTCCAAATTTGAAGGTAAGTAGGTGAGGGATAAAAAGATATTTAAAGAGGAAAAGAGGCAAAGATAAATAAAAACACTATTAAGTTACTTAAATAAACATTTTCTGAAGTGCTAGAATAAGACCATAGCTGCTTTTTGTATGCACTATAATTAGTTACTAATTCTTTTTCATCCAATCGAGCTTTAATTCTTATGATATGACAATATATGTAGGTAGAGGAATGGAACTTGTACGAGATATGGAAAGTATTTCCATTAAAACCATTTCAGATCAGAACATTTAAAACCAATAATCTGTTAATAGTGAATATGAGATATTTTGCCAATAGTTCTGGATTGTCCCCCCCCCCCCCCCCCAAAAAAAAAAAAAAAAAACCAAAAAAAAAAAAAAAAAAGGGGGGTGGGGGGAGGCAAAAACAAATCAGGATCATTACTCCCGAAGCCCTGTTAAGCTGGCTAGCCCATAGTAGAACTAATGCTTAAAATTTCAAATTATTGTCTTGGCATGGATAATGGAGAATTAAGCACCGCTTACCGCAAAACCTGAGTTATGAAGAGCTGGAGCAGCCAAGATTTGAACAACAAGATTCAGGAGTTGCACCATGTATCTGTTCTCCAACCATGGTGATCAATAGATAGCATAAAACATAGGAACAACAAAGGTAGTAACTTAGTAAGACATAGAGTAACTTTATTTTTGGAATACAAATATATAACGTATCTGTATATAAGTACACATATATAGATATAGATATATAGATATATCATATATATATATATATATATATATATATATATATATATATATATATATATGTACGACTACCACGAAAATTGTGGAGTACCATGATTTTGTTTAGTAACTTAATGGAGAATCTCAGCTGGATGACATCAATATTGTAACTTGTCTAGTAGCATGATAGAAACATGCAATGAACAAACATAAATTCATAGCCTTAGAGGAGAAAGAATACCCAAGTGAGGCAGCAAGCTCTTCTGACGGAACAGAGTGTGGATCAAGTGCTCTTGGTAAGCGTGCATTGCAGATCTGGTCATATTGACCACTTGATCCATCCTTCCTCCCCCCATCTATGATCACCTAAAATGCATAATCGGCATATTTAGATATTTAAGTAATTTGCAGACACTCACATATAATGCAGACCTACAAATACAAGGGCAAATGGCATACAAAAACAACAATTTCAGGTCATCCTATGCTTCTGAAATTTATCATAAACCAGCACAGTTGATCTAGTCTTCTAGATCTAAGAGCTACTCTGCCTCCATATAACTATGTTGGGGAACATTAAAACTGCACAGCGACAGATAAGTATTGACCAAACTTCGCAGCTGAATGTATGAAGGGGGGAGAAAAAGAAAAGGGATTACTTTTCTTAAGGCTAGAGCATGAAGGCCTATCTCAAAGCTTACGCTAGTTGAAAGTTGAAACTTGAAAGCTTCAAGAAAAATATAGTCCTTTCTAGAAGTCCATCACACAAACTCTCTAGTTTCCAGCAAACATAAAATAAGAAACGCAGAAACACTATTAGCCCTTACTAGTTATATTCCTGTATTCAGAAATCAAGACAAATTTATCATCAAAAGTGCTTACCCGGCGTTGGGGAAACAACTTGCATATCTGTTTTATAACCACCGACTGTTTATGTAGACGCTCGGATGTAATTGCCATCTGCACTTCAAAAGTCGTCCATATTGCAACAGGATAAACAAAAAATAATAATGTTCACAAGTGCCAAATATACAATGCAGGGCACTGGTTTGACTTCCAAATATGTGAACAACTAACTTTAAAAGAACTAAATTATAAACATATTAATTCGCAAAAACTCGTATAAAAGTACTATTTACCATCCTTTCCAGTTAAGTATTCAAGCAATAAAGCAGAAAAATAGTTAACAATAAACAGGATTATGTTATACGTGTAATACTTACATGCCCTAAGGTCTGCGTGCAAATGAAATTGGGATAGAACTTCTCCAGCTGGTCGACGTGGTTGTTTTGCAGCTGCAGAGAGGAAAATGATGTGCACGAAACATAACAAAAATAGCAAAGCTAACTCTTTATCTTACAAATACTGTGATAAATAAAAAAAATAAAAAAAGCTTTTATTTGAACACAAACGAGATCCTCCAGTATACCATGGAAAGAGCTGATTCAAGTACCCCGGACTTTACTTTTAGATCATAGCGAATCCTCTCCATCCTAGCCTTCCCTGTAAAATATAAGTTGCTCTAATGTGACATAACAAAACAACAAGTTATAAACTAAATGCCATGCCATACCCTGCGCAAGTTGTTCTTTAGCGCAACGATGCTTCTCCCTCAACTTTGCAAGCTTCTCATTTTGAGACACCCTCCAGCTCACTTGATCATCTGCCTTCCCCTGTCGAAGATACCATATTGTAAGTGATAATTATAAAATAAAAAAACAACAACAATCTTATTTGGCATACATTGGTACTACTCTTTAGCAATATTTTCTCCTAAAATCATAAGCCTTATTCACATTAATAGAAACCAAACCTTAGCCAGAAGCACTTCTTTCAATCGAGAATACAACAAATCGCGCCGACTCTTCGATGCTTTTAAAGTGTTGTAGTGATCAGCTAATCTATGAAAGACAACATCAATCAACCAATCAGGAGGTTTTATGTGTTTGAAGTGCAAATGAGAATCCAAATATTAACTCTTAAGAAATATTTACCTGTAATTGACACAGACGGAACAAATAGAAGCGAGATTCGGATTCTCGCAGATGGCGCAATGACTGGTTGTTTTCCGGTTCATCGTCAAAGTTCGTCGCTCTCTTGTGTTTCAACTGGCAAATAAACTCATTCCCTTTTTCGGCTCCTTCAGAATATATATATCAAAATTCAAACACAATTAACTAAATTCACCCAAAAAAAAAAAACCCTAAGAAACCCTAAGATGAGAGAAATAAGAATGGGAGAGCGAGACGAAGAGGGAGGAGTAGAGTATTCACATATCCCAAACACAGACGATTGGAACCAATAGTCGACTTGCCCAGAGAATTGCCGTCGTTCAAGTTCAAATTTATTTTGCTTGCAGAAGAAGATAACACTTGCCTAACTTCAAGTCCTAGCAAACGCTAGGAGGTAGGGAAAGGAAACTCGGCCTGGGGGCGCTTCTCTCCCTTCCCTTGTTATTATTATTATTATTTTTATATCTCAAAATTTTATTACGGTTTTTTCTTTTTTCTTTTTCATTTTTTTTTTTTTATCATCCTTTTTTGGGATAGGGATTTGAAAACGAGATATGCTACTAATCTAAAATGCGTTAATGAGTTTTTTGTGGTCGACTCTAGATTCTATTTTTTCATGTTTGCAGACAGGATTCAATGTTTTTCTTCTTTTATTTTTTTTGTTGATTATAAAAAAAAATTAAAATTAAAATGTTTACTTAAAACAAGACGTGATTTGCAGATAATGATCCATTTTAAAATAAAATTTAGGGTTTTCTTATTTATTTTTCCCCCCCTGAACTATAAAAATGCTCATTCCGTCAGTTAATTGCAAAAGCACGCGCTTGTCACATATTCTAAAATTAAAGGCTAATATGCTAGTTCAATATATATTAAAAACACATGAAAAAAAAACCCCAAAAAAATTGAAAACTAAAAAGAACGAAAAAATTAAAATTATAAAAAAAAAATCAGTTTCTTCTTCTAGCAGCAAGTCTTTGCAAAAACAAGAAATGGAGGTTCATTGATATCATATTCCACAATAAGAGCTGAAATTTGTATTTTCAATTCAAATCTCTCTTCTAACATAGTAACATTCAATCTACTACCAATAAAATGATATCATCAATTGCATGTTTGGTTTTTTTCCTTTTTTCCATGAATAAATTGTCTCATATGATGAAATTGACAAAGAATTGGTAAGGTTGCCTTTCCCAAACCGTCCGAATTGATGATGCATCTTCATCTAGAACATGTGACAAGCACATGACTTTTCATACGAGGATGATGCGTCTTCGTCTAGAAGATGTGACAAGCACATGCCTTTTCATTTAAGTTAACCGACAGAGTGAGCAATTTTATAGTTTGAGGAACCATTGATACAACTTTTTATAGTTTAGGGGAAAAAACCCTAAAATTTAACACCGTACCTCTTAAAATTCACATAGCCTGTCTTTTTTTTTTTTTTTTTTGCCTTTTCTTTTTCCTACTAAATAGTATTGTTGTTGCTAGGAAACGTATGCTGGGTCTTATAATGAAGACCAACTATACATCATATATTCATATTACAAAAATTAAAAAAGTATCCTAAATTTCAAAAAGAATGCAAAAAGGAGTAACTTAAACTACAGGATTTTAATGATTCTAGTTGAAGATTTATATGACATCAGTTTTTTAGCGAATATGCTGCTAAAAATTTTCCATATTTCCTGAGATAAAACTCCACACTTGAATCCTTAGACTCCCAATGTATATCTGTCCTGCACCTAATCAACTATACTCAATAACTTGAGTTTCATGTACGCTAGGATTGTAATCTTGGGTCTGGAATCACTGACTTGTGGTAAGGGACATGCAGAAAAAAGGATCCGAGAGGTATAAGATATCTGTCACATGAACTTGTTCTCAATAACCTTCTTCAGTTCCTCAAGTTTCTCAATGATCTTTGGATTCATCAGGTCCCTAGCTTCCCTAATGAGAGTGCCTTGACCGCTGCAATGGTATGCATCAATGATAGCCTTAATCCAGGTGTGAAGCTGCTCTGGCGTCCTATTAAAAATGTCAATAGGAAAAGAAAATGTTAAAAATCATAACAGAACTGAGGTAGGAAAAGATAGCTGTTTAACTTTTCCATGTAACCAACATCAAAGTTCAGCCACCCTTTAATTAGTTAAGAGGACAGAGTTTTCAATTGCATACGTGTACAGGCAGTCAACATCCTTTCCTTCAAGCTCTTCTCCTGGAGTAAATGCATCATTTAGTGTAGATAATCTCTCATGCGGATCCTCAATTGTGAGAAGGTACTTTAATATTCGAATTTCTTTTGGCACGAGCCTTTGAAGATTACCTCTTGCAGTCATGTACAAGTGATATAATACGTCTTTAACCTAACCAAAAAGTAAAAAAGAAACACTTTTAGTAGTAGTAAGACAACAAATCAATCAACATCTTGTAAATAAGAATCTACATGAATTTTAATCTAGATGTTTTCTGTCATTCTGTGTGTGTGTTAGTGCATATGTGTAAGTTTTAGCAAACTTCTAGGACTGATTTATTATAATACGAGAACAATGCCAGACAAACATCTGAGATTCAGATGGAGACACGCACTCTCAAGCATGCCATTACCAACCTCATCTTTCATCATGTTCGACTCCTTGGCTGCTGACCAAGCTTTTGTGATCATCAACACCAATGCCGAGTCAAGTTGATTTTTTTGAGCTAAATTGTCTATCTTCCTACAAGCAGCATCTAAAGAAGGAGAGTTGATAATATCTTGTAATTTCAATTCTGCAGCATTCAGTGCTTCAATGCTTTCAGTTGCAGTATCGTAAGCCTGTACGGCAGCTAAGCAAGTATTCCCAAGCTCAGCTAAAGCTGATCATACCGAAAAAAGAGAATCACATTCAATCCATAAATCAATGATATGTAACACCACTCGGCAATTAATAGACTAGAGTACAACCCCAGTAGTAATGCACACGAAGAAGCTCACCATTTTGCTCTGTTGGCTTGCCGTAGTATGATTCAGCTACAGTGTGAAGATGAACAAAAAATTCTTTTGTGAAGTCTTTGCGACGCCTGGCAACGATATCACTTATTTCTGTAGGTGCCGATCTAATTACTCCAAGAAGCTCATTGTGTCTTTGAACATCCTCATCAACCTGTAAAAGAGAACTAGTTAAATCCTATAAACCACCACCACAACAACCCTAAACAACCGAGGAAGCAAAAAATATCTTGACCATCCACCTCCTTTAGTTTCCGTCGTAGCCTAAGTAATTTGTGCTTCATCCCAGGATCATCTTCACTATCCGCTCGCTCCTGGCACCTTTTATAGAACTGAGGCCGGATACTGTCCCATTCCTTACTGAAAGCTAACAGCCTTCTCCAGTCTGTTGGTGTGGGTTTGTCAACCAAGAAAACCTCAATCAGCTTATCACATACTCTAATCATTTTTTGGTCGTCTAAGCACCCAACATTCTCTCTTTCTTCTATACTTTCACCATGTCTTTGAGTTTTTTGAAGTGTTGAGGAATCAGAGACCAATGGGCTTTCTCCACTATAACTACCCAGCACTGTGGTTGTATGACTCGTGTCACCAGCAACAGCACCAACAAAGGAGGATCGGGATTGTCTTAGCTTAACTGGTTGAGCCAGTAAACGAGAACCTAGCATCACACAACAGTTACCATTTTGCAAAAATATACTTTGGAAGAAAAAATATATTTCAGAAAGGTAAAAATACATAAAATGCAATAGAAATCTCAACACGGTGCATCAAATTAACGGCGTATATTCAAGTATTTCAAGAAATAAATATTCTGATTAAAAAAAAAAAAGATGTAACCGGCCACGTCCAGCAAAAATATAAAAATTGTAATGACATGGGTTAGCATCTCTCCCAAGCCTCGTGGTAAATCTTATTTATTTACTTTAAAAATGTCATATCACCCAATTCACCAGAACACATACAGTTTCTCCCACTGGCATTTCGAAATGTTGAGTTTAACAATTTTTATCAACAAATTCACAGCATTACCCCAAGGCTGAAAACCTACCACATTTTTTTTCTTTTCCTTTTCAGTGTATCATTTGCAAAATTGGAACTTTAACAAATAAGCCAAGTCAAAATTCCAAAATTCAGTAGCAGCTCAGTTCACATATACAAAGTTCACAATGATGAAAAAATGAACCACAAAATTCTTGGCTCTAGAATAAAGCTACCAACCAAATCAACAAAACAAATGACGAAAGTGGTTTACCAATACTCGAAATACAATCACCAAAGCTCCTAGCGCTAAAATAAATTAGTCATATTCAATTTCAAACCCTAAAAATTATTTGGAAATAAAGAACAAGAGAGCCGGAGATACCTTTGAAGCTTATAGAGGAGAAATAAGCGTTTCGAGCCGAGTTTCCGACGAAAGAGAGAGAAGACACTCGGTCTCCCATGGCGGCCTTAGGCGCTCGTGATAAGAAGGAACAAGAAGGCTGGAAAATCGCAGAAGACACCTCCATTGTTAACTCGAGAGAATTTTCCTCTGGGGGAGTTTTACGACTCACTCATCACACCAATATAACAACGAAGAAGAAAGGAAACGTATCGTGAAAAATGTTGTCGTTTTTCTGATAGTAAAGCTCCACCGTTTAAAATTCCATCAACGAAGGGAATTGCGCCACGTAATTAGATTAACCTCCGATGAAGGGGCAAAAGCGTCTTTTCATTAATAGTAACTAGGCTTATAGTAGTGACAGGACAGCCGAGACCAGAGAGACTGGTTCGAAACTTCGAAGCTTTCTCAATTCTCATACTGATTTTTGATTGAATTTTTCTTTTTTCTTTTTGAGTTTCGTTCTGAATCGGGCAATGCTTTCTCCGACTTTGTTGTCACCAAGTATCAGTTTCAGCCTTTCTCAGCCGCCACCACTGCCACCACCTCTTTTGGCTATTCAACCATTTAAGTTGTCAACTGGGAGAAAAAACTCGAGCTCAAAGAGCCATAAACAGGGGAGTACTCGCCATTTCCGTTGCTTCTCTTGCGAAAAAAGTCCATCTTCTTTACCCAGTTCTCACATTTCTAACGATTTTTCCAGTTTTCCTGAAAACCCGGATGCGGAATCACGTGGTACGCAGTGTTTTAGACAAAGCTTATGTACGTCTTCGCTTGCTCTTTGGCTTCAGTCGAGTCAGAGTCTGGAAGATGTGAAAAGAGTACATGGGGTTGTTCTCAAGTGCCTGAGGTATCCGGAGACTTATGTTCATAACAACTTGATGTGTGTTTATATTAGATTTGAGAAGTTGCGTGAAGCCCGTAATGTGTTCGACGAAATGTCGCTGAGAAATGTGGTTAGTTGGACTGCTGTTATTGATGGGTACTTGAGCTTTGGGTATGATGATGAAGCTTTTAGCTTGTTTAAAGAATCGATTCGAGAGGGGGTTCGAGCAAATGAGAAAATGTTTGTGTGCGTGTTGAATCTTTGTAGTACGAGGAAGGATTTTGAGCTTGGGAGACAAATTCATGCACGTGTTATAAAAGGTGGCGAGAGTAACATGATTGTCGACAGTTCTATTGTGAAATTCTATGCGCAATGTGGAGATCTTTCGAGTGCTTTCCGGAAGTTTGATGAAATGTCAAATTGGGATGTCGTTTGTTGGACAACTATGATCACTGCTTGTTCCCAACAAGGGAAAGGAAAGGAGGCTATTTCTCTCTTCTCCAGAATGTTGAATGAGGGATTCTCCCCGAATGAGTTTACGGTTTGTGGAGTTTTGAAGGCTTGTGGTGACGAGAATGAACTAAACTTTGGGCGACAATTACATTGTGCCATAGTCAAGAAAATGTACAATTACGATGTTTTCATAGGCACTTCTCTAGTGGATATGTATGCAAAATGCGGTGAAATTATAGACTCCAGTAATGTATTTAACAGAATGAAGCGTAGAAATACAGTTACTTGGACATCTATTATAGCAGGATATGCCCGGAAGGGCCTTGGTGAGGAGGCCATTCAGCTCTTCCGAGCAATGAAGAAGCGAAACATATTTTCTAACAACTTGACCATTGTAAACATTCTCAGAGCTTGTGGTTCAATCAAAAATTCACTCATGGGAAGAGAAGTGCACGCGCATATAGTGAAGAATTCTATTGAAACCAATTTATACCTTGGAAGTACACTAGTGTGGTTCTACTGTAGATTTAGCGAGTACTCTAATGCCATCAAGGTCCTCCAACAAATGCCCCTTCGAGATGTTTTCTCATGGACAGCAATCATTTCTGGTTGTGCCCATCTAGGACATGACTCTGAAGCTCTTGAATTCTTGAGAGAAATGATAGAGGAGGGAGTTGAGCCTAACTCTTTTACTTATTCATCAGCCTTAAAAGCTTGTGCTAAGCTGGAAGCTGTTCTTCAAGGCAAACTGATTCACTCCTCTGCTAATAAAACTCCTTCCATGTCTAATGTTTTCGTGGGCAGTGCTTTGATCTACATGTATGCAAAATGCGGGTACGTGGCTGAGGCGTTTCGGGTTTTCAACGGCATGCCGGAGAGGAATTTGATTTCTTGGAAGTCTATGATTGTGGGTTATGCAAGGAATGGACTCTGCCGTGAGGCTTTGAAACTCATGTATCGGATGCAAGCGGAAGGTTTTGAGGTTGATGATTACATCCTTACGACGGTTCTCACTGCGTGCGGGGACGTTGAATTTGATGATATAGACCATTCATATGCTTGTAGCTTCAAGTCTGGTTCATCTGTTTGAAACGTGAAAAAAGTTGCAAATGGTTATATAATCCTAGTGTACGAAAATGAAGTTCTTTAGTAACTTCATCGCCTTACCATACGTGTTGAAAATATCAGATATGTATGTATTCATCGCTTTGTTTCCTGTAAAATTGACATGCCATGAGCTTTTTCTTTTTTGGGTAATGTTAGGAGGAGTATGAATCGTGTAAATGCATTCAAATTAACAAGAATTTTATTACATACATGTCCAATTTTGAAATTTCTGGCGGGGGAACGCCTGATAGTTGGGCCCTTTACTGGCGGCCTGTGGAAGGAGGCCAGTGGACAGGTTATGGGTTAAGGCTTTTTTCGGTGAACTTCAAGGGTAGGAATGGCTATGTCACGAATAGGGGACGGGTTTGTAATTACAATCCTTATCTCCGAAAGTCAATTATATTACAATATTCGTCTCATTAACTATTTTTTTAGATGCCGGAACAGTGTAGATATTAACCAACAGATAACCGAGAAATCATGGTTATCCGTTATCCATTTATAATAATAAAATATAAAAAAAATTAAAATAAAAATATTAAATTATTTTCATAATAAGCACAACAATAAACTAATAATTTTTAAACTTTAAAATTTAAATATATAAGTACAAATAACTCTTCAAAATTATTATTTTACCAAAAATATAATAATATAGATAGTATAAAATTAAATAGATATTTTATATGTATGATAATTTTTATATGTAAATATATATATATATCGAGGCAGGTGCGAATTATACTAATACTTTTCATGCACTATATCCGCATATTAATTGTTCGGTTATTCCTTGTCCTAGTCACTTTCTCACTTGAGCGGTTTTTCTCCTTCCCTTTCAGATCAGGTATCTGTAACCATAGGTTATATTGTCATTCCTATTCAGAGAAAAATCAAAAAGACAAACGGCACAATAATGAGTTAAGATACGACAACCTATTCAAAGAGCAGCCACTTAATTAAACGACAACAATCTAGAAAACGATAATAATTTGAAACGATAAACATATTGAAACGACAGTGTATCACATAGTATATACAATGAACTATGAAAGTGAAACTACAAGATACATATAAATGAAGATACTCTATAAATGACAATTGAAAAAAAAAGACTAAAATACCCTCTTTCTTGTACAACAATATTTCTCAAATGACGTAAATTGATAAAAGAGAGAATGATGTTATATAAACAATAGTATTTATAAAGAACATATTTTAGTTACAAATGACAACGACATTTGTAAGTTAGAGACAATCAATTACAACAACTAAAATTGTCAAAATAGACTGGCCAACTCAGTTCGGCTCACCCATAACAGGTATTTTAGAACAACGGGTTAGGACAGTCTGTATGGCTAGCAGGGGGCTTAGGCCGACTTGTTTTTTGTTTAATCAAACATTTTAAAACAATTTAATAATTAAAAAAAAACAAAAATATTATATATATATATGATAAAATTTTTATCATACATAATTTTATAACTTTTATGATAAAAATTAAAAAATAATACATAATTTAAGTTGATGAAAAAAAATAAGTAAAAAATAATTAAATTTAAAAAATAACAAAATAGGCCCAAAAAAAAATAACCCAATAGCTATTTGGGTTACGCAGGAAATAGGCCTGTACCAACATGCCCATTTAAAAAAAAAAAAAAAAAAAACAATCAGACTAGGCTAGCCCACGAGCTGAACGAGATAGGTCCAATTCAGCTCTGGGAGTACGGTCGGACTGGGCCTAGGTCTATCTTGAACTGGTCGGGCCAGGCCATTTGGCCCCACCCATTTTGATAGCTTTAACAATAACATAAGTCTATAAATGAAAATAATTACAAAAATATAATATCTAACAAGTATTAAGAAATTAGAGTAACAAGTCCAACAAAATAACTTTGAACTAAAATATACACAAATAACCACGTATCTATTATATTCTTTATACGACTAGTCTTGTAAACAACGAATAGGTATCGGCAACTTAGTTGCTTGCCTAAAGCCCCTAATTCAATAAGGCCCAAAATTTTCTTCCATTAATATTTTATATATATATATATATATATATATATATAATAAATGTAAATGCATTTTACTACACCTATTAAGGAGGTTTTTGAAAACCTCAAATAAAACATTTAAAACATATAAAGAGGCTTATATTTTTGGGATGTAGAAACATTATACCCTATTTTCTAGGCATTTTTAAATCTAAAAAGTTAAGTAAAATCTTTCTTTTCACTTTTGAATAAAAATTAAATACTTTGATTATATTTTACCTTTTTTTATTTTCATAATTAATTTTATCATGATATATTTCCTAATTAGTTCATCTTCAATTCGGGAACAACCTTGAATATAGTTGTAGTTTTTACCATTAAAACTTTAACATTATTAATCATAAATTCAACTTTCAACTGTATTGTTGAGTGTTGCTATTTATTGCAAATTTTATTTAACTTGTTATTGTAGATTTACTTGTAAATACAAACCTATTTTTTTTTATTTTATAGTACACACTTTGAAGAAAGAAAGAAAGGAAAAAAAAAAAGAAAAAAAGATGAGAGTCATATATCCATTTGGATATGAACAGAAATTAAAGAAAAAGAGAAAATAAATTGTTTAATTTGATTACAAAAATGAGATCTTGAAAAGTTTCTTACAAATAGTAAGAGGGAGGTAAAGAACTCAAACAGAGAAACAAATGAAAAAAAAATCTTAATGAATTAAGGGATAATAAAATGAGAGTAGAAAAAACTCACAGAGAATGATATTGATGAAACACATGAAGATAGTATTCGTATTGAGGAAAAAATGTTAAAAATATATATTTATATAAATTTTAAAAAGATCTCATTTGAAGGACTTGACTAGGCCCTAACAATACTTGAGCCAGCCCTGAATAGGTATACGCAAAGAACTTAAAAATAACAAGTAACAACATATAAAGACAACGAATTAACCAATGACAGTAAACATGAAAGATGACTAGAAGACCATTATTATTAACAATAGGGTTTTTTTGCATATTTGACTCCTATGTTATTTGCATATTGGCAAAATACTCTTTGGATTATTTTTTTTTTGGCAATTAAGTCTTTAAGTTTTAAAAACCTTGTCAACTAAGTTCGTTTTGTCTGTTGATGTTAAAGTTTTCATGAAATTGAACATGCCTAAGTGAAAGAAATTAATATTTCATTAACATTTATTAGTTTGGAAGGGAAATAGAAAAAAATTTTGAAATTTTTTATTTTTTAAACTTTTTTATATTATATTATTAATTATCATTAATTTTCAGTTATTTTATTTCCAATTTTAACTAGTGGTTATAAAATGTTGATTTTCACCTTCAAAAACATAATATGTGACTTGAAAATGCTCAAGTACATTCAATATTTTAATAATTACTTATAAAAAAGACTTAATTATCAAGATTTTTAAAACTTAGAGACTTAGTTGCCAAAAAATAAATCAAGGACCATTTTCGCCAATCCCGAATAATATAAGGACAGTCATGCCAAAACCCTTGACAATATTACATGAAACGACAACATATATTCAAACGACTGGTCTCTTACTATATTTTCTTCTCTCTCTTTTTTCTTTTATTTTTCTCGGTCACTCAGGTCAATATTAAGGAATATTAATAAAGAAAATAAAGCAAAGCACAGCCAGGACAACTCAACAAAATCTTTAGAAAATAGCAAACCCAAAACGACCGGTCTCTTACCGATGGCAATATCTCAAAATGACAATACTCACATATACAAAACGACCTTAACTTTATCAAACGACAATAATTACAAAAAAACTAACCACGTCTCTTGCGAACAAAACAGCCAACAATGTCACTATTACTAACAACCCTATACGTTTGAACAAGTTTCAAAAGTAAATTATGCGTAAGTGTCAAACGGAGAAATAGTCAGACGTTTTAAAACTTATCCAAAGATGAAGTTCAAGAGTTAATGTCCCTAAGGCGGATGCAAATAGCCTTTTTTTTTTTCGGTCTACTGAATTAGATTTTGACTAAGTATTACATATAGAATAAAAACTAGGGTGAATTGCAAAAAAAAAAAATAATGAATTTTGAGTATTATACAATTTAAATTTTAAACTACCATTGTAAAAAAATACTCATTAAGAATTTTTGAAAATTAATACTATGAACTGATTTTTTGACTAATTTTGATAAAAAAAAATATATATTCTTAATTAAAATTGGATTAATTATTATTATTCTCCTTAATTTCGAAGGTATTATTATCTTTTATCGATTAAAGTTATTAAGAAAGCCAATTCAAAATATTAATTTTCAGAAATTCTTAATCTCGTAGTAATGTTTTGCAAAATTCAAATTTTAAAGTTTAAATTATAGAACATTCAAATTTGAGGATACTTTTTACAACTTAACCTGAAAATTAAAACCAAACCATTAAACATAATTCATTTCATCTATGGATGCAGATCATCTACAATTCTTTTTCATTTGTGTTAAGTCAACGTGTCAAAATTTAAATGGGCAAAAAAAGAAATGGCATATAAATAAAAACTAGACATATAAAACTGCTCCCAATGTATTAAGCAAAGACAAAATAGAGAGAAGATTTGGTTACCCCTAAATCCTAATAAAACAAACAATAAAAAAGCCATTGGTCCTAACTCGGCTCATGGGGCGTAAACATCTCTCAAAGAAAACAAAACAAGAAGCAAATGGAGAAGAGACCACTGACTAGCGACTGGGTCCCAGTTGAAAAAATCACGTTAAGAATGGCACGAATTGTGAATATAGGATGGAAAGGAGGGCTAATTTGCAAGAGAGACCGAAAAAAAAATGTACACGTGTAAGAGGCCCATTTGCCTGGGGAAAGTCAAAGAAATAAAACAAAACCCATTCAGAGAGCAAATTGATTTTCAGACCACGGACTTCCCGCTTCTACCGCAGCCGCTCTCTCTCTCTCTCTCTCTCTCTCTCTCTTTCCCTCTCAACAAAATCGTATCATCCCTTCACGCTCCTAGTCCTCCTCCTGCGCTTTCCATCNCGAAAAGTTGAAAAGTAAAAATTGTAAGTTTCGGACAATTAATTGCATTTAGATCAAAATTTTGCATTATCTCTCTAGAAACGCACTCTCGCTTCTCTCAGATCTGTAAGTTTTCTTTTCTTTCTCAGTTTCTATTCCATTGTTTTTTCTTCATTTTTTTCTATACTTTTTTTTTTTTTTTGGGTTTTGGTTGCGATTCCCAGTTGTTTTTTCTTTGATTTTTTTTTTCTGTTACTGTTTGTTTTTTCATGCATCTTAATTTGTAGTCATTGGCATTAAATTTTTTTACCATTTTCCATCTATTTGTTTGATGAGAAAGTTGTGGGGGTTGGGGGGGGGGGGGGGAAGAGGAAAGAAAGGCTATGTGTGCGTTTTTTTTTTTTTTTTTGGGTGAAACAATTTTATGGTACTGATTCCATGTTTGTGTGGTATTTATTGATTTAGACAATGGTGAGGGACTTTGGGTAACTGGGTATTGTTTTTTTAGATGTTGTGTGACAAATTATATGTTATCTTTGCTCCTAAAGAATTAAATATAAAATGGGTATTGTCCAGGGTTGTGGCAGCATTGTTATCACTCTGCATTATATAGACAATGATTTGGAACATGTTGAGGAATTCTTGATTACCCTTTGTGTTCTTTTTAAGCGTATTTTTTTAATGTGAATCAGAAAGTAAGGTAATAGTATGATTTCTATATATCGTTTTTTCAAGAAAATTGAGATAGGTTGCATCTTATATGGATGTTTATGTAAGATGTGGGCTTTGATCTTTAGACACAAATCCTATGTTACCTAGATTTAAAATTTGTGTGGTGAGAAATTTACCCCTTTTGTCAAATCATCTTGTGAAACTGTGTTTTTGTCAGTCTAAAATCTTTGCAATATGAAACTTTGTTAGTTGCTCTGTTGCTAGACTCGTTCGATGTTTATTGTATTTGCTTCAGAATATTTGCAAGTCAAGATGATCTTAGCTATGTTTCAAATTCTTACAGGATCTGCATATATCAGTCGACTAATAGTCTACCAGTGCAATAAAAGCTTGGGGCTTTGTTTTAATGTTTTTGAGTTTAAAATATATATCTTGTTGACCTCATGGAGAAAGAATCAATTGAAAAAGATGTTACAAGTCCTCTAGCTGCTGAGAAGTTGGAGGGAGAGGCACTTGTCATTGAGAAAGAAGAGCAAAGAGAACCAGTTACGGAAATGGAATCTCTGGACATAAACAAGGATAGAGGAAAAGATGAATCAGTTGACAATGTGGATGAGAGACAAAAGGACGCTGGTGATAAGACAAATGACAGTGCGAATATTGAGTCTAAAGATCAAGAAGAATCAGTAGACAATGGTGAGGTAAATAATAATTTGGAGCAGAACATAGTTGAGACCAAGGCTGTGGAATCTAACGATGAAACTCTTGGAGAGGAGGAGCAGCGAGAGCCTGTTTTTGATGGCACAGAGGTTCCTGGGATGGAAGCTAGCAGAAGCACATCCACCCGATCTTTAGATCTTGATTCTGAGACCCAGAAGGTAGTTGATAAGGCAGTGGCATTAAAAAACCTTGTTAAGGAGAAAGGTGCAGTTGCGGTATCAACTTTTCTGCGTCGCCTTTCCGGTAGAAAAGATGCAGAAGGTCAAGATGCCCTTGAGAATGCGGATAAGAACGCTTCAGAGTCTGCTAAAGATGATGGAGCTGAAGAAGCCTCTCAGAAAACAGCAGAAAAATCTGCATGGAATCCATTAAACTATATTACCTTATCACGTGAGGTTGATCCAGAAAACTCCGAGGAGAAGAAGGCAGTCACTGAAGAAACACCACGGCACATAGTTATGAAAGGAAGAATTATACTGTACACGAGGTTAGGGTGCCAAGATTGCAAAGAAGCTAGGCAATTTTTGCACTGGAAGAGACTCAAATATGTTGAGATTAATATTGATGTCTACCCCAGCAGAAAGCTGGAGCTAGAGAAGATTGCTGGGTCTTCTGCTGTTCCAAAGGTGTTCTTTAATGAAATCCTTGTTGGAGGCCTGAGTGAGCTAAAGGGTCTGGATGAGTCGGGAAAGCTTGATGAGAAAATTGATTATTTGATTACTGAAGCACCATCATTTGAAGCTCCTTTGCCACCACTTTCTGGAGAAGATGACATGTCCAGCAGTGGAGCTATTGATGAACTAGCTTTAGTAGTTCGGAAAATGAGAGAGTCTATCATTGTCAAGGACCGATTTTATAAGATGCGTAGGTTCACCAACTGTTTTCTGGGTTCAGAAGCTGTGGATTTCTTATCAGAAGATCAGTATCTGGAGAGGGAAGAGGTTAATAAAAAACTTGGATTTTTGTTTTTTGAAATGTGCAATCACATTTCTGTGTTTCACCTTGATTGTAGTTGTTCTTAACCGTTTCCTTTTTTTTTTGGTGCTTTCCTGTATTATGGGACAGGCTACTGAATTTGGGCGAAAGCTAGCAGGCCAACTCTTTTTTCAACATGTTCTTGGGTGAGTCTATAGAATTTGAAGTTTCGTCATAGTTTTTGCATTGTTAGGTCATACAGGGAAGTAGTAGTTGATGAAAATAGTAGAGTGGAAGAAAAGTAAAATTGCTCTTTTTGCTAACTCTTGGTTTTTAAGAGAAGTTTGTGGAAAAAGGTTCCAAATTTGGTATGATGTGTTGAAAATTAAAGGGTTCCAAAAAGGTAACCTAGGTACTTCCAGGCAACAGACCTTTGTTTCTGTAGCCAAGCGAATGTCAGAACATGAAGGGAAACAACTTAACTTTTCCTCACGTAGAATGTTTTATAATTAACATGTTTGCATGTGTGGGCATGTTTTATTTATTTATTTCTTTTTTTTTTCTGTTCTCATGGAGCTTTTTGGTTGTTCCAGTGAAAATCTATTTGAGGATAGTAACCACCTTTACCGGTTCTTAGATGATGATCCTATTGTGTCTGAATGTCACAACGTACCAAGAGGTTTAACAGATGTGAAGCCAAAGCCCATAATAGAAATTGCATCGAGATTGAGGTTTTTGTCTTATGCAATTTTTGAAGCCTACACATCAGAAGATGGAAAGCATGTTGATTACATTAGTATTCATGGAAGCGAGGAATTTGCGAGGTTTGTTTGATGCCCAAGGCTATGATAAAAGCATCTTATTTTTGCTATTATTATTTTATTTTATTGACGTATCATTGTGGTATTGTACTTGAGTCATTTTTAACGGTAATATTTTCATAGGTATTTGAGAATAGTGGAGGAGCTCCAAAGAGTTGAATTACAGGACATATCAAGGGAAGAAAAACTTGCTTTCTTTATAAATCTCTACAATATGATGGTCATCCATGCAATACTGCTGTGGGGTCATCCAGCTGGAGCACTAGAAAGAAGAAGATTGTTTGGAGATTTTAGGTATGTCGTTGGTGGGTCCTCGTATTCCCTATCAGCAATTCAAAATGGAATTTTACGGGGCAACCAGCGACCTCCGTACAATCTCATGAAGCCATTTAGTGCAAAAGATAAACGTTCCAAGGTATTATGTCTCTTCAGTTTTGGCGTGGATTAACTTGCATTTGCCTAAAGTAAAAAAGTGGAGATAACTCTCTCTCTCTCTCTCTAGATTTTTTTTCCCTCTCCTTGTGTGAGAGTGCTAGCATGGAATTAGAAGTACTAGCCCAATTGAGAAGGTGGTTTAACATGCACAATTCACCGCATGAGCAAAACTGTGTTTTAAGTATTTTTTAAGCTTTCGGCCAAGAAAACTAAGACTTTGGCTCGTCTCTTGTTATTTCATCTGTATAGCTCTAGGAGTTGCTATTAAGCAAGTTGACATTGCTTCCAATACGTATTTTGATATTAGAAATGATCTTTTGATGTTTATTAAAATCGGCCCTAATGTTGCCACGTTTGTGTAAGTTGTGAAACTATACATGCTCAACATTATGAACTGTTCAACTTGTAGTCCACTATGAAAAAAAGAAAAAGAACAGTTAGACAGAGGTTTCTCCAAATCCGTTTTATTGCCTTAATATAGAATTTTTGACACTTTCTTTGTACGCATTTACTCTAGCTCGTGTCATTTTATTGTCTTTGCAATCAGGTGGCTCTTCCTTATCCGGAGCCTCTTATTCACTTTGCTCTGGTTTCTGGTAATCAATCTGGGCCTGCTCTTAGATGCTACTCTCCAGGAAACATTGACAAAGAGTTGATGGAATCAGCCGGTAATTGTCTAAGGAGTGGTGGTGTTATCATTGATTTCGAAGCCAAAGTAGCGTCAGTTAGCAAGATTCTGAAATGGTAAGTTATTTACTATGGTCAAGATCAAGGGAAAATATTTTTTGTGCTTTCTTTCTTTTTGGGGGTTGATGATTTAAAGTCTACAATATTCCTCATATTTTCTCATTATGGGATTCTCAGGTTTAGCACTGATTTTGGTAAGAATGAGGTAGAGGTACTCAAGTTTATATCTAATTACTTGGACCAAGCTGTCTCAGAAGCTTTACTGGAGTTTCTTGCCAACTCTCAGTTCAAGGTGATATATCAGCCTTATGACTGGCGTTTGAACTGCTGAGTTTTGTAGCCTTTTTTCTTTTATACATACAGTATACAACATATATAAACTCCCCATGTCATAGTAAGAAAAATAAAATAAAATAGAGGGAGGTCTTGGCAATGACTACTGTCTACTAGAATGTTTTAGCTTATGTTATTCTTACAGTTTGAATTTACGTTAAAGCACACCCCATACGTGTTTTGCCCTGCTCAATTGTTTTGGAACTCGACCTTTCTTTTTCCCTTTGGCAGTTTCAATCTAGAATTTTTACAGAAAACTATACCAAAGTTGTGTTAGTGAGTTTGAAATACCAAAAAGAAAAATGCAAAAAGCGGCAATTTGTGTTAGAAAGTGCGATTTTGTTGGAATAACATATCACTTCTAAAGTCTGTTGTCTACGTTAAAAAAAATGTTTAATTTATAAAACATACAGTTTGTTAATTAAGATATGTTGTCTTTAAGTTTTAAGTATGAGATAATATCTCGTCTTGAGGTTAGTTTAAGTTTTTGTTTGGTCCATGAACGTGCATTTATCTTTAAGCTTGCAGTTTTTAGTGTCGTCAATCTTATGAACAAGATGTCGTTTTCCGTTTAAGATTTGACAATGTCTATGAGCAACAACGACAAGACATTCTTGCAATACGACATGTTTTTAATGTTAAAAAACCAGCTTTTCATTTTATTGATACAAAGTTTTCATGCGTCTCCCTTTTGAACTTGAAACAGGTTGATTTAGGCACAGTGGGTCGTTTGAAGTCAACAAACTTGTTTTTATTTTATGTTCTCGTAAAAATTCTCCAATTTTCTTTTATAGGCTACTCTAAGTTTCAAACAAAAATCTAATAAATGAAAATGCTTCCACAATGGAATCAGTTTTGATTTTTTTCTTTTTTTTCCTAATGTCAACACCGCTTTAGCATTAATTTCCACAAAAAAAAAAAGAGAAAAACTCTAGCAATAATACGAGCATCAACTGCACGAACTGGTACATGCATAATACTCATATCTGAGCTCTGGTTAAAAATATTTCCTTCAAATACATCTCAAACCCTTTCTCCCTATAATCTAATCTAAGTACTATTTGCCGTGAACATATTAATAAGGGTTTTTGGCATGTTTTTGTCATGATTTTGGCAATCTGGCTCCTGAAAATAATTTCTTGGCAATTTAGTCCCTGAATTTACAAAACAATGGCAATTGACTCCCATTTATTAACAGCCGTCAAATTGCTAACAGACTTGGTCATGTGAGAGTCGTATGGAGCATTTTTTAAGGTCATTCTTGGTAATTTACTGTACCTAAGAGCTTAGAGCGAAAATAAAATGACATTGAGTTTTTTTTAATTCAATTTTAAATTTATTTGAAAACTAAATAAGATTAGATTTTAATTAATTTTACTTTGCTCAAAATTAATTAACGTTATCTAAAAATACTTCTCTTGGATATGGACTAATTCCAAAATTAACATAGACATGCTTTTAAGGAAAACAAAGGAGAAAAAAAAAAAAAAAAAGAGAAAGAAACTAGAGATATACATTGTACATTGTAATGGGGAAATAGTCCAAGGCATAATCTGGTAAAGCTTGAATCTTATCAATCCAAGAGTCGAAGGTTTTCTTAGAGTTCCTAAACTCCAAGGACCCATGTTATTTTACTCTTATTCATACTATCCAACAATGGCTCCATTCCCAAAATGAAATTTGTAAACCACCAAACTCCCACTTCTTCTACTTTCGTTACTTGCAATTTTCTTTACAATCTCATCCAAATGGGCCTTTTCTCCTTCATCAGCTCCAGCAGCATCACCTTCTCAAACTCATAGTCGTTGATTCCAAACTACTTCGCTAGGGCCTTCCACAAATGCTTCCATCTGAACACGTCCCTTTGGGCGTACTCACTTAGCCCTTGTGATGTTTTCTTTTTCTTTTTATTCAACTAGTTCTTTTTCTTTTAGATATTTTTGTTCAATTAGTTTTAAGACTTCAATTAAGGTATTGATAATCTTAAATTAATTTTGAGAAAAGTTATATTAATTTAAATATAATCTTATCTAGTCTTGCAATTAATTTAAAATTGAATTAAAAAAATCTAATCTCATTCTATTTTCTCTCTAAGCCCTTAGGTACAGTAAATTACCCACAAGGACCTTTAAAAAAATACTCCATGTGACTCTCACGTGAACAAGTCTGTTTGTAATTTGATAGCTGTTAACAAATTAGGGTCAATTGCCATTGTTTTGAGAATTCAGGACTTAATTGCTAAGAATTTTTTTCAGGGGCCAGATTGTCAAACCACGACAAATTTAGGGGGCAAACATGCTAAAAACCCTATCAATAAATTAGAGATTACCCTGTCATAGATTCGAAAAGAGAATCTCAACCATGACCAGTAATCAGCAGGTTCGCCGTGGCCTCCCAGAGTAATAGAACAAACTTCCTTCACTTGAGAAAGAATGCAATTAACAAAAAACAGACATTGCATATTTGAGGTTGTTAGCATTGTTCAGTGACACTATTAGTCCAACACTGAAACAATGCTACATGTAACAATGAAACAAGTGCCTCAAATCCCAATTCGAAATACATTGCATTGTCTATCACGGCCAATAAGTTGCTATTCCAGGCTGTATGTTAAAGATCTCAAAGCTTCAATCCTTAACTATTTGATTCTTCATGATGTCTTCTCAAGAACGACACACCAGTTGGATTTGTCAAAAAACCGGTCAACAACTACCGCATTCTCCATGCCAAATACTAACCTACAAAATACAGCAGAAAACAGATATGTTACAGCTTTAGAAACAAAATTAAACAGGGATTATGCATAACCGCATCCATCGGTGTTTCTACTTTTTAGCCCTACAAACCCGATAGGGAACATTTGCACATGTATTAACTTGAAAGCAACAGTACGCATCCTGAAATCTGAGTATAAAAGTACCTCTTTGAAAATTTAGTTGCTAGAGATCTATTCCTATTTAAATGCATAATTCAGATGGAATAAGAATAGAGGCTCAATATAAAAATCTGAGCAACTGATAGCAAAATATGAAGGGTAGATAAACACACGTTCAAATAACAAAGGGTGACTTATAAATCAGTGACATTGAAACATCTTTAAAGAACTAAAGTATTACCTTTCTAGCTCGCCTTCGCTAAAGACATGGTAATATCTGTTGTACACTACAGCACCCTTTTTATCATCTTTCTTTGCCAAGCCATTTTCAAGAGCAGAAGCAGAAGCACCACTGACTTCGGCCCGATGATAAGGCAAGTGCCAAGGGACAAAATACTCTTGTTGATTGTTGATATTTCTTACATCATTAGAAGCTGCCGAATCATCTTCAGATCGAGAAGTTAAATCCTTGAAATCTTTTATGTGTCCCATACTATTCTCCTCAGTTTCTGGGATACTTTCCAATTTGAAGGATGAGGGACAATTACGATCATGAGGACTACCAGGTCCTATCCACTCCTCCACATACTTTGGAGAAAGCGGAGTCCATTTGGCAACCAATGATCTATCCTCTTGTTCTGCAGCCCAAACCGTTATCAAAACTAGACCACCATTTTTCACAACTCGGACAAGTTCTTCGATTGCTTTCTTTCTTCTGCTCTCTGTGCTTAGATGATGTAAAACAGCAATGGAGATTGCTGCATCACCAAAATCAGTCTTGTAAGGAAGATTCACAGCATCTGCAACCAAAACTTCATGCCCTCTATCTGCACATATCTTTATAAGGGCATGACTTATATCACATCCTATAAAGAAACAGTCAGGATTCAATCCCAAGTACTTCCCATTGCCACACCCTGCATCCAGGACAAGAGAACCAGAAGGCAAGGATGACAAAAAGGCAGCAACCTTCGGCCACTTTGCAAAGCGGGTGGAGCTAAAATGGGGCGCTATGGCATCATAAACACGGTGAACATATTTCTTTTCTATTTCAGGAGTGAATTTCACACCGAGGGGTGAATCCTGGTTGTCACTGATTGATTCAGATTGCGGGATTTGAGATTCTTCATCAGATACAGTAGTACTACACATACTAGAAGTTCCTTTTACTTTGATTTCTCTCATAGTACTTAAGACTCTACCAAATTTGAAAATGGGTAGGCAGAACTTCTCCACAGACACATGCAAATATCTATTTTGTCTTACGAACTCACAAATCATAAGCACGAAACGCGCCTGAAAAAACGACCATTGTTAATCAAAACCATGATTTTGAAGACATGAATGTCAGCTTATACTTATTCAATATCTCCAATAACCACACATGACCTGAAATAACGACCGTGGTTAATGGAACCATGATTTCAAATACACGAATGTTAGCCAACATATACTTGTTGACATCTCCAAGAAACATTTTATGTGACAAAGTAATTCAAGGAGACGCTAATACATTATCTCTGAAATTTGACACTGCCCATGATTTTGGAAATTGGTAATGTCCAAGTATTACCATGAATACGATTTTCAGTCCAAAAATCAAAACCCATTTCCCTCCTCATCGTCATAAAGATCAAAATCATAAGTATACATATATATAAACAAAGATGCACATTTATATGTATACAGAGAGTGCTATGAATAGCAGCCATATTCAGTTACAAGAAGCCGAGTAAAGAAGAAAAAGTAGGGGGAAAAAAAAAGAAACAATGTTACCGGAAGGAATTAGATCCAGAGTCCACACCCAACCCATAGACCCAACTACGGGCTACAGCAAGCTGCACCTATCTGCTTTTCGTAGGCGAACAGGCGTGTACCCAGACCCAGATGTCCTGATCATGCCCCTCTTCTTCTTCTTCTTCAATCTTCTTCTTCACCACAGCAGAACGCAGCCTTTTGACTAGATTGGGCCTTTCGTTTCAAGGAATTGGGCTTTCATGCAATGCCAATCATAGGGTTTTCATGACTTTTACGTACAAACACAAACAATTACAAAAATACCGTGGATCAGTTTTTTTTTTTTTTTTTTTCCCAAATCCCGTATCCCTAATTTTGAGATAAATTTCATTTTTTTTAAATATTTTTAGAGAAATATCATTATTAAATAATAACTAGCAACCAAACGCATTTAAAGTTAAAAAAAAATGAAGAGAAGAAAGGTATGTTAACTAGAAATAGAAATAGGAAAAATAATAAAAAGTACAAAAAAAAAAAAAAAAGGACAAAAAAAATATGTTATAGCTAGTAAATGATAACTGATTACCGATAATCAGTTTCAAATATTGATAACTAATGACCATTTAAAAAAATAATATTTTTCTAAAAAATACTATACTGAAATTGGAAAAAAAAAAAACTGACTCACAATATTTTTCAAAATCTTTTTAAAAAAAGATGCCTAATTTTCTCGCCAATCATGTCTTTTGGGCTCAGGTTGGTTCGGTTGAAGAGAAGGGATTTGGATGGCATCATAAGGAAACCAAATTTTGTCTCTTACCTTTTTTACGAGGCTGACTTTTTTAAAAAAAAAAAAAAAAAAAGGATTACTCAAATACTTCTAACTTCATTTTTTTTTTTTGACTAAAGCGGTCGAAAAGAGGTAAAATTGTTCAAAAAGAGGTCAAAATTTTTTTATTAGTCCTAGAAATGTGATTACAATAAACAAAAAGAGTAATATTATATGATACATAGTATACGTACAAAATATATTTTGGAAAAAAAAAAGTCTAGCTAGAGACAAAATTAGCCTCAGTGGGGTCTTTTTCTTCTATTTTGGCCTATTTTTAGGACCACTTGTTACACCAAAATTTATTCTACTAAGAAGAATATTTGGAAGTATATAATACATTAGTAAATAGTATATGTTAATACTGAATGTAAATTTTAAGCTTGACTTGGTGAGATTGTAAGAACGTCACGCCAATCAACCTATATTAGTAATTTTGAACCTAATAATTCAGCTGTTTGCGAATAAGAATTCCATTCTACCTACTTTTGGGTGATATTAGCGTGCTCATATACCTTCTTTTTGTGGAGACCAGATAATTTTCCAATGCTTTTTTTGCTTTATTTTTACTTTTCAATTTTTGCATATTTACCGAAATTGAAAATGAGTTGCTTCTTTCCAAATCTCGCCCACATTCTTCCCCCTGTTTCGAAGAATCTTCATCAACTTATTATTGCTTTTTATACTATTCAACTATTCGTGGTCATTTGTGAAGAAACACCCACGTATAAGAACAAAGTTTAGTTTGATTTAAATTTAAGATTGAATTTAGATCTAAACATACACAATAAAATAAAGAACACTAAATCATCAAATTACCTACTTATATTGGAGAGAAGTGCTATTTAACTCTATTATTATTATTTTTTTTTTTAAAAAAAGGTGGTATTTGACTCGAGCGGGTGAATTTTACAAGCCAGGTGTCTTCTTACTATTGGTGAAAGGCCATAAACTCTCTATTTTATTTAAAATGTAACTATTTACTAGGCCCACTCAAAAGAGAAAAGCCGGCACTAGATTCACATGGCTCATATTGGGTCTCATGCTTGAGTTATTTATTTATTTGTTTTTTTTTTTCCCCCTATATTGGATACCACCAACCAACTTTTCACTAAAAAAAAAAAAAAGAATAATTTCACTTTTTTTTTTTCCTGTTGTCTGTCTTAAGACTTAAAAGTCCCAAAAACAAAAAATCTATAATTTCATTCAGTTTTCATTAATCTGACAACTCAAAATTATGTTTTCAAAATTTTTAACTTTATTTTGATTTATAAAAAAATTTTACTCGATATACACGTTAGATTTATTTATTTCCATGGATAGTTCCCAAACTTAGACTGATATAAAATGTAATTTAATCGTTGATTTCAAATCCTTATATTCATGGACTCGCTTTTTATTTCCCAATATATTTCTTAGCAATCAACTAAACTATACATATAATACATGTCAAAATCTACCCCCTCGCTAGTGTTCTTACTCTTTTTCCACTAATCCATTTTTTTATTCTTCTTACCAAATATATTTTTTTCTTTTTTATTTTTAGGCCATGTTTGGAACCTAATTTTTTTTAGAAAAAGAAAAAAAAATAGAAAGAATTCCATTTTCTTTTGTTTGGATTTAAATAAAACTAGAGAGAGAAATTTTTCATAGCGAGATTTAGATTTATTGTTATTTTTTAGTATATAGAATTAAAATAAATTAATTTTTTTTTTTTTAAAAAAAGAAAAGTTTTAAAATAGTATTTTATAAAATTTTAGGAAAATATTTTCAACTTTACTTTTCTTTGACTTTTCCCTATGAAATTTTTTTTCCACCAAGAATTATAGGTTCAAAGAGAGCCATAGTGATAAATTGGTTAGTGACTAATTGCAATTTGCAAAGCTTTTTTCCCCCGAATACTACAAAATTTTAAGTTACTTCATATAGAAAACTCTACTTTCAGTAGACTAATTACACCAATTCCAATACAAAATCATGTGTTAATGCTAAATTTATATAAGTACTAGGTAATTATCATTGGTGGTTCTATTTTTGAAGAAGAAACAAAATTTATTCTGATTTGTTGAAATTTTTAAAAACGTATATGATTCAATTGAGGTACAATTATTTGTCCAAAGTGATCAAGCATGAGGGAATACCACAATTTGATCAAAAGTGATCAAATTGTGTCACGTCACCTCATGAGTATAAGGTCTGTTTACCTAATTATGCGTTTTTTTTTTTTTTCTCTTTATTTCTCCAAATACTAGCAGCCAGCAGTAATGGTCCAAGTGCCCTATGGCTGTACACAAGTGCTAACTAGAGTAGTAGTGTTTGTCAAATATTTTGTTTTGTTAGACTTAGACGATGTATGAAGTAATTGAGGTTTTGCAACTATGTGGAAATTCACTAATTTGATATATGTCGTTTTGCAACTCACAAAAGCTATGAAAGCAAGTTCACCATCTCATGACATCTGCCAGGTGGCTGCATTATGCCAATTCTACATTAATTACGTAATTCTTTTCCTGTGGATGACTGTGGCTTTCTATTTCGAGATTTCACTGTCTCATTGCTCAAAATAATTGAGAGCACTGTACGGAAAATAAATCTTGAAGACTGAAATGATTGACTTTTATCAAAGAATTGGAAGGGAATGAAAAAAAAAAAAAAAAGGTTCACGTTGTAACTTCGAAGAAGAAACCTTTAATCGGAGTATTTGTCTAATTTTTCTGTCCACCTAGCATCTCAATCTGCAAAATGGAAAAAATAATAATAATAATAAAGTACATATTTTTGTTACTAATTCATTTTTTTTTTTTTTCCATCTGTTTTGTTATCATTCTAAATGATGCTGCGTTAAAAAATAATTGTGTACGGACAGAAATTTCCTTCCAAATGTATTATCTGTATATATATATATNACATTAAAAAAATGTATATATATGGACTACGGAGGCACGTGCATTGAAATTTGGTTACTTCTTAATTTTATACCGATCAATGATTAATTTGGTTAATGTGAAATTACACATTTCCTTCAAAGAAATCCACACACGTTGTGTGCGTGAAGTTACCCACTTAAAATGAAAATTACACGAGCAAAAAGTGAAAGATAAGTGAACTTTTCCCAATCGCAACTAATTTCAACGAGGTTGGCGCATAATTAGCCCCTCTACTGACTAATATTCTCAAAAAAAATTTCTCTATTGTGCTTAAATATCACGCTTAATTTTCTATTTTTGAGAAGTCTATCAGTATCCCTTTATTTTTCAAAATAGAAAAAAAATATACATTATGTAATTTTTTGATCAAACTTTCAGTGTAAAATATCTAAAATGCCTAATTTAAGATTCAAAAACATGTTACTAAACAAACCATATTATCTAACTATGTATTAAAAAAATCACATTTTTTCTTTTTTTATGGTTAATATTAAAAAAAATGTTGATGATATTGTGTTTGTTTGGCAATAATTTTTTAAAATATATATGAACTTTTTGTGAGAGTTGTTTAGACACGAAATCCCTAGGATATTATTGCCATTAAGAAAAAATTTAGTCAAAAATTTGATCAAAAAGGAATTAAGGTTTCTTTTTTCCTATTTTGAAAAATAGATTGGTACCTTTGGGTTTTATGAGAACAAACGATCGTGATATTTAACAGGGGTGTTTCGGATTATCCTTTTAATACAATATAAGTAATAATAAAATATAATTACATAATTGTGTCAATAGAAAAACAGTAATAGAAACAACCCAAAAGGCAACAGAAAACTAAATTCCAGAGAAACATACATAAGGTCATGCACAAGTCCCTTTTGGATGTTTGTGTGAAAAAACAAAAAATAAATAAACAAGCAAGCAAGCAAGCACATGAAAGAATGCTCAAAAACAAAGTTATAAGTTTGTTCTAAATTGGTAATTTTATATGAAATTAAGTTCCAATAAAGGATTTGATCAAAAAGCTAAGTTAATATTTGGTTTGCTAATTGCTAGAATGAAATAATTGAGATGAATATTAATGGTAACAAAAATAAAAATGGATTAGAATAAAGATTTTTCTTTTTACTGAAATAAGATTAGAATATTTCCCTCAAAAAAAAAAAAGAAATTAGAATAATGAAAAAAAATCTTTACTGAAATAAGATTAGAATAAAGAAATGATTCAATTATTTAGTTAGAATTCTAGATTAGTAAGATCAAAAAAACTAAATGTACTTAAGAAAGGGTGCTCTTTTTGACCTTTATTCGTTGTACTTGATATAGCCCTATTATTGACTTTTAATTTAATTTCACGAGGAATTTTATTCGAAAAGAAAAAAACCAAATGTGAATTGAGATTTTGTGTGACAACATTTTTATTTATTTTTTATTTTAAAATGAGATGAATAATGTATTTTGCAAAATACATATTTAATAATATTTTTACCTTTCATTTTAATTTTAAAAATAAAAATAAATAATAAATTACCAAGCAATCTCCTAGTTATTCACATGAACAGTTAAAGGACAAAAATTTCTACGATTTCCAAAAAAGACTACATTGATATACATGCTTTTGAAAGTAAAGAAATATCCGGACAAAGTTAATAATAATGGAGACGTGGGAGCAATCGCTACCATAAATTTCAGCCTCTTCCCAAAATATTTGCCAATATTTATATATAAATACCTAACATAATTGAAAAAGAAACTAATTAAAAGATCTATCTATAATTCTATATATAAGTATTATACATATGTAATTCCTAAAAAGAATATATATATATATATATATATAAATTTACAATATATTTTATCATTAAGGATATTTTCGAAAATTTGAATACCGGTAGCGGATTAGCTTTTTAGAAACAACATTACACTCTTATCAAATTTTGCCTAAAAAAGTGGTTATGTATTATATTTTAAAATTTGTTTGTAAAGAGCATATTTTACTAGCATTTTACATGTTCCTCTCTATTTCTTATCATTCTGTCTTATCCTCTCATCTTTTAGCACTCCGCTTTATCTTCTTATCTTTTAGCAGGATACTTTTTTTACTTTTCTCCGGTATGAATTTTTTTTTTGGTTTTTGTTTTTATTTCTCAATAATCATTCTATTTTATGAAGGCAACTGTCTACCTAGATTTAAATTTATAGTACTCTTAGTCACCCAGATCTAAATTAATGGTACTTTCGGTTGTATTTTAGTTTTTTTTTTTTTTGGTATTAGTGTAGTTGTCCTTGAGATATGAAGTTTTCAAGAGACAAATTTGAGAGATTTTATATGTGATGGACGACGTGAAAATGGTGACATTTACTAATGGATATTATGAAGAGAATGACGTTTACTAATGAACGCTGTGAGAGGAGACTGTTGTTGCGTTTACTGTTGAATACTTTGAAGCTGGTTAATGACTCTAAAGATTTGCTTAGAGTTTTTCTCTCTATGTAGGAGGTGGCATATTACAATAGTATTTCGTATATAAAAAAGAATATGATAGCCCATACACTCATTCAGGATGGAATAAATCTACTTTCTTTCTACGGATGTTTATATTTTCCTTTAGAACAGTAATTTTTTTTAAAGTCAATTTAGCTGGTGATTAATTTAATTCCTTATAGAGCCTTTTTCTAAGGAAAAATAATCTATTTTACGAGAGGGCACATCCAATATTGTTAAAAGCATACTTTACCAATACTCCTATGTCATCCACCCATTTCTCGATCAACTAATCAACCATATATTAGAATCGAAAGCCATCCTAAACAGACCCTAGAAGATCTATTTGCTTGTGCAACAGCAATGAATGTGATTGGATTCGTGTTTGCTTCGTGGAAGTACAAGCCACATGCATGACGTAATGAACTTCTTTTGAATGACAATTTACTCATATTTTACACATGGGCGAGCCACCCTCGTGCGTGTATATATATATATATATATATATATATATATATATATATATATATATATATAGCAGCGTCTTGAGTACCAAAGGCAAAATCTCCAACTCAGGCCCTTCTTTCATGAGATCTATCTCCTAGTTTCAATTTAATTAATACTGAAAATAAAACTAGGCTTCAAGTTCAAGGGTCCATGATCAAAGAAATGATGCATTATTCTCAACCGCCATCAATGTCCATTTGCCGACCTTATGCAGTTTCATCACCTTCCTTGATTAGGTAATTACTCGTTCAGATCATAGATTGATGGTTACATCTAAATATTATATATATATATATATATAGGGCGATAGGTATTTTTTTTTTTTTTACCTATGCATAGGTATCAATTTGGCCAATGAAAATTTAGCATGTACATTTTTTTATTATAAAAGTAGGAGAAAGAAAGAGTATTAATAATACACATCTTTTCATGCACATCATTATAGCCCTTGAATCACCATTAGATGGTGATCAACGGCTAAAAAAAAATACCTACTCATAAGTAAAAAAAAAAAATCCCTATTGAATTCGCAACCCCATATATATATATATATATATATATATACTTGTTCTAGTTGCTTATTATTATTATGTTCTGAAGAAAGCTGCTTATTATTTATGCACCAATATATATTGATATTACACTAACATATAGTCTTGCCATCGATATATATATATGAATGATTCTATAATTAGATAATTAGTGGTAGCGCTTTTCTTATGTATGTGTTACAATTCGTTTTATTGATCACATGTCTAAGTAGTATTTTGTGCTGCACAGTTCAGTGTCATCCGTCGGCGAAAGGGGAATAGGTACGTAAATATTCATGACTTAATTCAATGCCACTCACTCGAAGACTCCAACTACTAATATGTCGTGTGTGTATATATACATATATTTATTATAGCATATCATCCAGACTGATCATCATGTCGTGGACTTAATTATGAATAATGAAATATTCTCAGGTCATTGCACCCAAGTCTTGCGCAGTGTCAATATGGAGAACCTTCGTAGTGGATATTTGTTTCCTGAGGTATTATATATATATATATATATATATATATATATATATATATATATAGTCAAGGGTGTAGGTATGCATACACATATATATAACTTGACACTACGAAATTAATCAATCTTCGGCTTCTGTAAATGTGTGTACATATAAATTAATTCTCTTAATTTAGTTAAATAAGCTGCAATTCTTACAAATTTGATTTGTAATAATTAAATAAATAATTAATTGAAGCAGATATCGAAGCGCGAGTTTGATCACCGTCGGAAGCACCCTCAAGAGAAATTGATTAGACTTGGTATCGGTGATACCACGGAGCCTATACCGGATATCATAACATCGGCGATGGCTGAGGTCTTTTCTTAACTAAATTAATTAATTCCGTAACGCATATATGTGTTTATATATATATATGTATAATACGCGGTACACTACATATATATTTTGATCGATCGATGTATAAGATATTATCGCTATGCTTGATTTCCTAATATATGTATACATATAATTTGGTTGCAGTATGCGCTGGCTCTTTCAACAGTTGGGGGTTACAAAGGATATGGAGTAGAGCAAGGCAACAAGGTAATTTATGTCTTAATTAAGTACAAGATAATTAATTAATTAAGTTAATAATTCGAAAGAGTTATAGAAAGTGCTCTACTGAAGATGTGTTTTGTTTGGGTAATAGATCTATGAAGCTCAAATCTGATAAAATAAATATTCGGTGAAGCATATGTGTGAGAATCAAATTTTTTAAAAAAAAAACAACAACAACAAACAAACAAACAACAACGAGCGATCAATGATATATTCTAAAAGTTTTTCTGATTGGTGTATTGTCATTATGGTAATTTATTCTTAATTAGATACGTCAAAGTTTGCATTTGCCAATCAAACTGGTCTTTTGTCCAATGGCCTCATGACTCATGGGAGAGATTATTGGTGGTATGTATGGCCAACGCGTGGTATTTTAGCCTTGTATTTTTAGGAAAAAAAAAAAAAATATATATATATATATATATATATATATATATATTCCGACCCCCGAATTTTGCCAACTCAAGTTGAAAATATCTCTTGGATAAGGCTAGGTCAAAAATAGGATGTAAATGATGCCAACACTTACTAAGGATCATTGGTTAAGGTAAAGTATACTATAGCCCGATTTAATAAATCTAAGGATCAATTTTTTTTTTTTCGGAAGGATCAAAGGATACATTTGCATTCTTGAAAAGAAAGGTAAAACTGGTACTTAGGTAAAACTTAATTTGCTAAAACGTTTGAACTAGTTTTGGAATGTTCCCTGTAAAAAAAAACCTAAGTAGCTAAACTTTGAGGTAGTTTTGGAATGTTCCCTATGAAAAGCCCTTTTTTTTTTCTCTGTTTTTTTTTTAAGTCCTGACATTAAACTCTCCGAGCTTTTCCACGTGCAATGTTGACGGGTCCACTTAGCTGCTTATCAAATTAATTTTGCCTTTTCAAATCAAAATCAGACGACTGCAAGCATGCATGTCTTCAAAGTTACAAATTTCTATTTCAAACTCAAATAAATGATGCTTTCTTAAGATATGGAATTGAAATTTCGTTACACTTTTCTCAGATTTTCTTCCTAGGTACTTCCTGAAGGAAACTCTTTAAAGGTTGAATTCTGAAAAAAAAGAAAAAAAAAAAGTGTTTCCTAATTTAAAATTTTTCAATGCCTTTTCCTGCTGTGCTACTATTTTGTTGACAATAATGAATTAATGTATAGCATTATAAATATCACTTTTCTTATGTTTAGCTAATTATCAGTTTCTTTCTCGTATTTTTTTGAAGTACAAAATAAATACTTGAGTTTTCCAAATCGGGTTTAATATATGATCTTTTATTTGACGAAATTTTGTTGACTTTGTCATCTTTTTATATCAAAATGGCTAAAATGCCATGGTCAAAGAGTCAAATTCTCCACTAAACTTGTAAACAATTTAAAATGCCAAACACCATTTTTCGTAATATAGATATTTATCATTTTTTTTTGCTTGTTTATGTTTTTAGAAATATAGATGCTTAGTTATGAGGTTAAGGAACTAGTTTATCTATTTGACAATTTCTTACTAAAGATATTAGTGTCAATTTCACATTATAATTTTGACCAAATTGTTACAGGAGACTTTAGCCTCATTTGACGAACTTAAAGAATACATTTTGCTCATGTTAAAAACAAATGGACCAAGCTAGTATTTAGCTAATTAAACCCACAGAAAGCTTTTGGAAATTTTGTAACTTTTATTTATTCAAATAATACATCTACGAGGAACGCTACAATAATCACCCAATATTAATGAGACCTAAAGTCCTTTGTGGCAACGTCTCTCAAAGTATTGTTTGTAGGAGGACGCACAATGGGCAGGTCGGATCGGCTAAGCCCACCTAAAGCGGGCCAAAAGAGATTAACTGGCTGGGCCGAGCCGAAGAAAAAATATGAGCCCGGCAGGCCAGGCCCAAACGGGCCAACAATAATTTTTTAAAATTAATTAATTAATATTAAGAAAATCAATATTACATAAATTGATAAAAATTAAAACTTGATGAAAATTAAAACTAAGTAAATAAATTAATTTGATAAGAAAAAAGTTTAAAAAACCTTAGAAAATTAATTAGTGATACATTTAAAAATCCAAATTTATATATATACACATAAGAAAAATAAAAAGAGCAGGCCGGCTCGACTGGGCTAACCCACTGGGCCAGCCCGACGGGCCAAGAATCATAGGTCTATCCTGGCTCTACCCTCAGAGCCAAGCTAAGCCCGGACCCAAGTATTTACGAGTCATATTTTCAAAAATACCCGTTTTTTACTTTTATTTCATAAATATCTATTTTTATACTTTTATTTTTTTTAGAAATATGGACCACCACTATTTTACACAGGAAATTAGGAAATAGTATACATTTCATGTATTAAATGTATACTATGGTCTACATTTCATGAATAAAAATTACACTAAAAATTGATACACATTTTAAAAAGTTTATCATTCACATTTTACACATGAAATGGTACCTCATGGATAAAATTTACATTGTAAATATATACTACTCATATTTTTATATAAAATGTAGACCATAAAAATGGGTTTTTTTGAAAGAAAAATTCAAAATGGGTATTTATAAAAAAAAGTTTTAAAAAGGGGGTATTATGCGTAAATTTCTCTCTTACTATTTATTAGGTTTTGTCATTTGTATAAATATTATCGCCTGTGGTCTTACCTCTTCACAGTTTTCCAAAACGTTGGGGTCTACACAAAGTACCTTTAATTCCCAAACGATATCGAATATTGTAATCATCACATCTATGGAACCAACGTCCTTCAAAGATTTTTTTTCCCTTGGTAGGGCCCACATGCTTGGTTGGGATAAGTTCTAATACTCTTTATTAAGACTCGCCCCTTGTGTATATACTCGGATAATCCTATACGTGGTGACTATAATGTCTCATATCGCTTATGCGTGTGAAAGTTATTTTAGACAAGTGTAAACTGGTAAAGTCAAAACGGACAATATGTACATGTATAAATCGAGGACAAGTTTCAACATTTCATATTTTCGTTTTTAAATATGAATAACATATGACTATATAAGCAAATTATTAAATTAGGAATGATTTTTTTTTTTTAAATTGATTCAAAGTGTCCAAATCTCTCACAATTCTTGTGAATGAATAAGCGTTAATTTGAAGGCTTGGAGAAGTTAGTGTGCTCTAGCTAGCAAACACAAGTTTAGCGAGAAAGTTTGAACCTTTCAACTGTTACATCTAATATTTTGTGTATATGAAGTATTCTGGATTACATCTATATATCAAATATTTCACGAAGGGTTTTTTTTTTTTTTTTTTTTTTTTGGGTTGCTTTAGCGTGACTTTTAACTCGCTATATGCAACAGGAACTAAGAGTGGCAATAGCAGAAAAATTATACAGAAATATGGGCATAAAAGGAAATGAAGTTTTTGTATCGGATGGCGCACAGTGTGACATATCTCGCCTTCAGGTATATAGACCAATTACAATAGTGCTCCTGTTATCATTGTGTTATACATACACATGTTGACAATTTTATTTTACCATAATCTTACATGATTATCTAATAATATCATACAATTAATATGTATCTTTTATTTAATTTGCCAAAAAAAAAAAAACTTTAATTGATATTTCTTTTCTATTTTTGGTTCTATTTTGGCAGATGCTCTTTGGCTCAGATGTCACGGTAGCTGTCCAGGACCCTTCTTTTCCGGTAATGTTGCATTCTTTCATGGAGCTACTAAAGTGAATCTTACATTAGTTTATCTCTTTTCAAACATTCAAGAATTTAAAATATATATATTATTCCAACCCAGCACCTATTATTATATTTTTATTACCGTTTATATTATATATATATATATATGAATCCTGGTGATGATATATAATAGGGATATATCGATTCTAGCGTGATATTTGGCCGTGGCGGTAAATTTGAAGAGGAAACAGGGCAGTATGGGAACATTGCGTATATGAAATGCTGTCCTGAGAACTTCTTCTTCCCCAACCTATCGACTCGTAACACTCCCAAAACGGATGTCATCTTCTTTTGCTCTCCAAACAATCCAACCGGTAACGCTGCATCCTACCACCAGCTCAAACGACTCGTAGAATTTGCAAAATCCAACGGTTCCATAATAATATACGACTCGTCGTATGCTGCTTTTATATCCGACCACAGCCCCAGATCCATCTATGAAATTCCAGGGGCCAAACAGGTTTGTCACGTGTCACCATTAACTCTAGCGCAATAAATAATTGTTCTGTTCACGGAAAATTTTAGAGGACACCGCAGACAATTAGTTTAACACCACATATTAGGCAATTAAGATAAAAGACCCACGTGAACAGTCCTCCTCTAATTATGATCTATTATTGTTTGAATAATATTATAAAATATTGGTGTCCAATGTGTTGTGTGTCCTAATTATAAACTTAGATATATTTTTTTTAATTAATTTTTTCTAATTTACCGGCTCTTATTTCTTTTGAATTGAAAGTGAAAGGTATCGATTAATAAAAAATGAAAATAAATATACAAAATTATAGAATTTTATAACCTTAATTATTCTGACTCTTTTTCAATTGTTTGAAATACTGTAGAGTAACCTAGTGGTTTATAGTATTATTCTCGAAATTAGCGTTTAATACCACACAATTGTTAATTGAGAATTGAGATATAAATTATAACCACATAACTATGATGTGAGCGATGAATTGTCTAGATTTATATTTTAGTCGAGAAAACAGTAATTAAAACAAGAAAATAAGACAACAGAACTCATTTCTAATTCTATCCATTAGTACGTGGTGGTACTAGGCATAAGTTGTGTCTCTTAACTTTGCTCGTTAAGGTGACAAATTCAAGGTGTCTCACCCGAGATAGAAGAAAATAATAATAATAATAATAATTACAATGTTTGTTAGTTAAATATTTGTCAAGGAGGACCAAAACAGCTAATATTCTTACATAGGAGTTACTAGTTAGGAGTTTGTGCTAATTATTGGCATATTGTACGTTTTGGCAGGATATTAATTTTTTTTTTTTTTTTTTTCAATTTTATATGAAGGTTGCAATAGAGATTTCTTCGTTCTCCAAATGTGCCGGGTTCACGGGGGTTCGCCTGGGTTGGACGATTGTCCCGGAAGAGTTGCGTTACTCTAATGGGTTTCCCGTCATAAAGGATTTTGACCGCATTATGTGCACTTGCTTCAACGGTGCCTCCAGTATTTCTCAGGCTGGAGGGCTCGCATGCCTTTCTGAAGAAGGTTACAAGGTAATTAGATTATCTAATTTTTATTTTATATTTTATTTTGTTGACTCAATAAACTAGGAAAGATTTAAACTCAAAATCCTTTTCTTTAGAAATAGGTGAAACTACCGTTAGCCTATGCCCACAACCACATTTTATTTCAAATTAAAGCTTTGATTAGTTTAATAGATCCAGTACTAGTAATCAGATGTGGATACCAAGCTAAGCCACAGTCCTTCGTGAAAGTGTGCTAACTGTTTCGGTATGATGGCATATCATACGCATGAATTATGCTAAGTTTAGTACCGACAACAAATGCAAATTAATAATTCAATTCTCAAATTTCGGCCATCATCAACCATTAGTCTGAACTCGATCGTAAGTAAAGACCAATCAAATGGAAGCACATTCTTTGTCAACTTTGTATCTTTTTCTCTATCCATCCATAATATTTTGGCTCATCAATCATTTTATTTAGGTTGATCAATTAGTGATAAATATTAAAAGCACTGGTCATTTGAGATGCTTATCAAAGTCCACTTTCCCTAGTTACCTTATATTTTTGTCCATATGGCCTATTCGCATAAATTAATTAATGTTTATGCAGGCAATGATTGCTGTGGTTGACTACTACAAGGAGAACGCAAAAATAATAGCAGAAACTTTCACATCGCTTGGGCTGAAGGTGTATGGTGGAGAGAATGCACCTTACATTTGGGTACATTTTCCAGGGCAGACCTCTTGGGATGTTTTCACTGAAATTCTTTCCAAGACACACATAATGACCATTCCGGGTACCGGATTTGGTCCTGCTGGTCAAGAGTATATCAGATTTAGTGCTTTTGGCCACAGAGAAACTGTGCTCGAGGCTTCAAGGAGGCTCAAGAATCTTTATAAATGAAGTTACTAAATATTACATATATATAAATAGATGTATGAGTTCTAGACTTGGTAACTTACTATTAGGTGTGACTTCAACGTATTTTTGTCGTGTAGCTCGTTTGCTTTTCGGGGCCAATAGAAGTGAGATAATATTTTTAGAGATATCTCTTCATATTTCAAAGAGGCAACAAATAAATACACATGGCAAAATCATGTAGCAGAAAAATTGGTTATAATGGAGATAGTACTGTTCTTATTGTCCTTACGTGTTTTGCACAATTTTTTCATGGATGCATGGCACTCAACGGAAAAATCATCTAATAAAGATTATAACTTTATATCTAGATGAAGCTTCCTATCATCATACAAGTTTTTAAAAGATGAGCAATATTAACAAGGCACGTCCTTAAGCATCACACAGTAATAAATATATGAATAGCATTCTATTCGCGTGGGTTTATAGAAATAAAAAAGGTGAGATTGATGAGATGCATCTCATTAAAATAGTTCTTACAAAATACAAATTCAGAGATAAAATTCACATTCTATTACTTCGTGGACTCGGTGACTCACTGACGCTAAAACACCAATAATACTTGTTAGCATTTTTCTAAATTAAAAAATATATATATATTGATAAAGCTATTTTTTCGGCTTGAAAATATTACTCTAATTCAGGACATAATCAAATATTTGCACTTTCCCCCTAAATTTATGAGAAGCCATAAAAGTGAGTAAAATGAAATAAAATAGCCTCATAATTGCAGAAGAAATGTCAAACAAGTTATCGAGCACTAAAGTATATGTCAGTCTTGGTTGCTCAGCGCGTATATACGTATACAATTTCGGACCAAGACCCACAACAAAAGAATAAAAGTCCAAGCTCTCACCCAGCGTAGTGTCCAACGATGCTTCGACTGTCAATTCTAAAGACAGGTGACATCTATTTCTCTATTATTAAGGAGGTATACAGAAAACCAAAACCATGGCGGGCCTTACATTATAGGGAAGAGCCTGGGCCCACCTTTGAGTACTTGCTGCCCAAGGCAATGGCCCAAACCCGAAAACCTCCCTATAAATACTCATCATCAAGCTCTAATTGCCTCCACTCAAATCAGCAAGTTTCAGAGACACTCCAGCTTGTTTGTTTATTCATTAAGCTCATCCAGTTATGGCTACACCTGGTTTCTATCTAGCTGAAGCTCATGTGATGCGAAACCTCTATAAGGAGAAAATGAAGAAGAGCATGGAGGAAGAAAGAGCCATGCCCGGAGTCGGAGCTGGAGCTGGCGATTCGAGGGTGGTGAAAAAATCGAGCGGCTGTTTCAGGATCTTCAAGAAGATTCATCCCAGTAATGGACGGGTTGTGGTGAATTCGGCTAAAAGAGAAGAAGAAGAAGGAGTTGGGAAATGGGGTTCTACGGGTTCACAATAGTATTTTAATAAACTAATAAATTGAAAGTGTTTTGGGGATTTTTGGTAAACAGGGAATTCTTTTTTAGGATTTTTTGTTTTTTTATTTTCCTGTAATATTCCTGGATGAAGATTGTGTAATTTGTTTTTGATTGAAAGAAAATTTTCGTCATTTTTCTGTAAGGTCGAGGCATTTTGGCATTTTGATTGTGTCGAAAAGAACTTATGGGAAAAATAAATAAATAAAGAACAAAGGGGAAAGTGATTCGGTTATGTTTAGTTAGAAGGAGAAGGGAGAGGAAATAAAGAAAGGATACGAGTAGAGATGCACGTCAATCTGCCCAACTCCACAATCCCATTCAAAAAGTGATATTTCGACTCAATATATATATGGTCTATGGATTATTATTGCTATTAGGTTTAATGGCACAAATGGTCTTATAGGCGTCAATTTGGTTCTTATAGTTCTAGTCGTGTCAATTAAGTTTTTGAATTTTCTGATTTAAAATAATTCAGTTTATAAATTTTTTAAATTACAATTTATTGTTAAATTTTTAACGAAATAACATATATAAAAAACACACGTTAGTATCTGAAAATGTATTTTAAAAATAATTTAAGAATTTTAAGTATAAAAATAAATAAATACAGAAAAATTTTATCTAAATTTGTAGCTATAAAAATCGCATAAAATGAAACTAATACATCTTTTCTTATCTCAAGATCCTTTGTTTAGTTTATTTTCTGTTAAATATTTTTTTAGATGCTGCAACATATTTATTATGTGTATTTTTTGTCAGAATTTAAACAATAAATTCTAATTTAGATAGTCTAGGAATTAAATTGTTTTAAATAAGAAAATTAATGAGCTTAATTGTTGTAATTAGAACTATGAGGACTAAATTAGCACAAATTGGACAGTTTAGAGACTAGTAGTGCTATAAATCCTTATTATTATTTAAAAAAGCTGTAGGTTGGGTTGAGTTACGGATTTAGGAGTTCCAAACCCGTGAACTAACCAAACCCAAGTTTCTAATATATTGGCATAATATATATATATTTATATATATATATATATATATATATATTAATAGGCACCAATCCCTTTTTCTTTTACCTATCTGTAGGTCTTATTTTGTCTCGTTAAAATTCATAGTACACGTTTTTTTATAGTAAAATAATGAAAGAGAAAAATATTAAATAATGCGTATTTATTTTTATTATTTTTTTCTAACTACTTAAATTATGGTAACCGTTAGATAATGTTCCAATAGTTAAAAAAATTACCCATAGATAGATAAAAAAATACATATATCCATTAGATTGGAACCTATATATATATATGGTTGCCAATCCAATAAGTATTTTTTTTCTTTACCTATGGGTAGATATTTTTTTTTAGCCGTTGGATCACTATCTAATGGTGATCCAATAACTATAATAAAGTGCATGAAAAGACATACATCATTAATGCTCTTTCTCTCTCTTATTTTTTACAATAAAAAAATATGGATGCTAAATTTTCATTGGCCAAATTGATACCTATGCATAGGTAAAAAAAAAAAATACCTACTAGATTGGTACCCTATATATATATATATATATATATATATATATATATATATATATATATGTTTAGCTTATTAATAGAGTAAAATGGAAAACTCATTTGTTAGCTTATAGTATATAGTCGTTAGAATTTATGTGTGTATACGTTTTACATCAAGTATTAAGTTGGCAAAAAGGAAAATGATAAATGCTTAGTGACAAAAATAGGATTCAAAAATCCTATTTTTTAATAATTAAATAACTAAAGTAAACAAAAAATAAATAAAAAATAAAAACAAACTTTCAACAAGATAACACAACCCAACCCAAGCAAACACAATGAAGCTCGGTTAGTTGGTTTCTTTAACTATTTTGGGTTATAATATTTACAAACTGATGCTTATAAGTTGAGCTAAACAATTTCTTAAAATAAATCCAACGCATGTACAGCCAATGTATGAGAGAAAAGTTGAGGGGAAAATGGAAAAATCTATTTAGTTAATAGATAGAATTGAATTTATTAAAACATTTTGCATACTAATTTTAAAATATTATTAAAAAAGATAGAATAATTACTCTAAAACAAAACAATTATACTAAAACAAACTAATCTTATGTCTTATCTACATGCCAAACAATTATAAAGAAAAGAGTATTTTATAAGTAATGGCCTATTTTTTTCGTCAGATAAATTTAAAAAAACTGCTGTTTTTCTACACTTGTTTGATAAATGGCTGATTCTATAATTTTTTATTTGATAAATAGTCATTTTTTCAGTTGATCTATTTTTTTAAAAAAAATAATTCAATTTTTAAAAAATAGATCAATATTTTCGGTATACTAAATATGAAAAATGGTAGTTTTTCAAATAATTTTCAAAATATGGTCATTTTTAACAATATTTAAAAAATAATCATTTTGCAAACTGTAATCCAAAATTCGGTCATTTGGCTAAAAATCCCTAAAGAAAGCACACTTTTGATCCTACACATTTTTCTCTCGCTTATTTCCCTCCTACGTTCTATCTTAGGAGACTGAGCCTTTTACGGCACTTTTAGAAAAAAAAAATGATAAATACGGTGGCTTGTATATTTTATAAGTCTTATACGATTTTTATTAAAAAAATATCATTTTTTAAAATAGTAATTAATTTCCAGAAACTAATAACTAGTAACCAAAGGTATTTATAGCTAGTATATAACTGCTAACCAGTTTTCAGAAAATGATAACTAGTAACTATTTTAAAAATACTATTTTTCAAAAAAAAATTTAAAAAGTGATATTTTCTAATAAAACTGTACGGAAATTAGAAAAAAAAAATCCTTATCCTTCGTATTTTTGTAATTTTGTTTATTTATAGGTAAAAGTGTTAGAAAGCCTTCTTTCTTCTCTTCCAAACATATAGCCCAAGGCTAATGCTAGCTTAGATCGGCCCGTTCTTGTCTCGATTTCATAATGAAGCGGTCCTCTTGAATCATTTGGAATGGGCCTAGGCCTACCTTCACTTCAATTCAATTTGGTCCGAAGGCTTATTTTGCCTTTAAACAAATGTAATTACAGTAGATGTTTCTTCCATATATTTCATTTTAGTACTTCCACTCAACAAAAGAAAATTTATTATTGTAATTGTCCCTTTTTTCTAATAGATAAATAGTGGAATAGATAAGTTATATTGGATATATCATCTAGATCCTTTTTATATATACTAAATATATTTATGGAAAATTAGCCAAATACCGTTATGAAATGAAAATAATTACAAAAATAAGGTAAATACTTTTCTCATACGTATATATATAAAAAAAAAAAAAAGAATATACAGTGCCAAAAATGCGGTGGCAATCTTTGTAATTTTGATAAACTTTGTGAAACTTAGTTTATTTAAATTAAAAGACAAAGCATGACTTCAATGGACTTTCAGTAACGTGGTCGTGGATTTGAGTCGGGTTTCAATCCCACCAGCCTTTTTTATTTCCCTTACTTTATTATTTACTAGTTTCCAAATTTTCCTGGTTACAGATAGAGGTTACAAAACGGTCTGATTGGGCCTATCTCAACCTGACAGGTTGGCTCAACCTGGCCCAGTCTATCTTTTTTTTTTAAAATAATTTTTTAAGCGTATAAATACCACTTCTCCTCCCTCACTTTTTTTTTCATATTTTCAACCCAATATTGTCGTGTTTTCTCTTTCTCAATCTCTCTAATTATATTTACAAATTTCACTTTTCTCTCTAATTCTAAATAATTTTCTTAAAATTATTTCTTTTAACTTTTTTTTTTAAATTAACTTATATATTTATTTTTAAAGTTTTGATATTTTTAGTTAATATATATTTTTTATTTTTTCTGAAAAAAAATACCCCGACCCTTTCCTTTTTATTTTTTATAATTTTTTAGTTTAAAAAAAAAATCTTCTAAACTATAAATACCTCTCCACTTACTCATTTTTTCCTACTTTCAACCCAATACCGTCGTACTCTCTCTTTCTCATTCTCTCTAACTATATTTACTAATTTTTCTTTTCTCTCTAATTCTTAAGGTTATTTTTTTTAACTTTTTAAAAAAAATCAATTTATATACTTATTTTAAAATTTTTAATTAATAATTTTTTTTTTGAAAAACAAGCCCAATACTGGCCCGCCTGTACTTGGCTCGGCCCGGCCTGAACTGCCTAGGTACTTGGTGGGCCTACAAACTAGGCTGGACTCCCATTTTACGTCCCGGCCCAACCCGCCCATTTTACTACCTCTAGTACTAATTACAAGTTATCAATTATAAGAACTAGTAACCTTAAGGAATGTGCTATTTATAAATACCAAATCTAGTAACCAAAAATCAGAAATATGTTAACAATAAACTAGTAATCGAAACGGTAGAGTGGTTAAATGATCGTGTTAACAAAAAACTAAAAACTAGTAATCAAAATGGTAACAAAAATTTAGTAATGAAAGTGGTAGATAGAAATTAGTAACTATTAATTCGTACTGAAAGTATTTAGAAAAATATCACATTTAATTTTCAAAAATACCATTTAGATGCCGTGATCTTTTCAGTATCGTATTTTTATAATTCTTTTCGGCAAAAACTCTTAGAAATCCATATATATAATATCAACTTTTATATGGGATAATATAAAAAAATAAAAAACTACTTCCTTTAATGTTTTATAACAAAAAAAACCTTACACGTTTTTATTTATATTAAATTAAGTATTCAATTTTTATTTTCCTATCAAATAGGACCGGGCCTACAATTTTGGTCAAAATTGAATCCTTATATCATTTAAAAGATACTTTCACCCTTGTAATTCATAAAATACGATAAGAAAATTATTGTTAATAAAATAGTTTAAATAAGGGTTTTATGAGTTTTCCCTTTAAAAATTGAAAACAATTAGAGAGAAATATGGTACTAAAAAAGAATACAATTTCATACAGTATATGAATGGTATTTTTCAAAATATTTTGACAAAACACGGTGGCAAATTTGTAATAAAACTGAACTTTTTCAAAATTCATGAAAGGTGGCAAAATCGTAATAAAAGTCATCTATAACTAAAACATAACGCCAACGTATACTTGCCTTTTCTTCTTAATAACTCATGGGTTCGAAACTCAATACTTTCCCAAATCCATTTTTATTTTTTATTTTTTTGTTCTTTTTATATTTTATTTCTCATGAAACCTCTTCTCACTCATTATTTTTTTCCATCTTTTTTAATTCTTTTTTAATTCAACTAGTAATAAGTTACTAGTATTGGTTACTAGTAACCAACCTAACTACTAGTTTCTAGACTGGTAGCCACTTAGACTAATGACTTTTTACCAATTACCTAATGTCTAGAATAAATATTTTTTTGTTATCTCAATAAATAATAAGTACTTCATAAACTATGTAACCATTTAAGTTATTAGTTTCTAAAATGGTGACCGCTTAAATTAGTGACAAGTTACTGGTTATTAGTAAGTAACCAATTTAGCTACCAGTTTTTTGACTAGTAATCACTTAGCCTAGTGACTTTTTACCGGTTACCAGTAATCATAATAAATTTTTTTTGTTATCTTAATATATAATAAGTATTTAATAAACTATGGTAACCAATTAGGTTATTGGTTTTCAGACTGATGGTCACTTAAACTAGTATCAAGTTACTAGTTACTAATATTGATTATTGGTAACTAATCTAGCTACTCTTTTCTAGACTGGTAGTCGCTTAGACTGATAAATTTTTACCGGTTATTCGTTACTAGAATAAATATTTTTTAGATATCTCAGTAAAGAATAAGTAATTGGTAAACTATGGTGACTATTTAGGTTACTAGTTTACAGACTGGTGGCCACTTAAATTAGTGACAAGTTATCGGTTATTAGTACTAGTTACTTATAACCAATCTAGCTACCAGTTTCTAGAATGACAAGTTATCGATCACTAGTTTTCAGACTGATGGCCACTAAAATTGGTAACAAGTTACCGGTTACTAGTACTGATAACTTGTAACCAAATTAGCTACTAGTTTCTAGAATGATAGCTATTTAGACTAGTGATTATTACCAATTACTAGTGACCATAATGGTTATGAATTCCAAACAATATAAATCGAAAACCATGTTGGTTACTAGTTACAGACTTCCATATGATACCAATCTAGTTATTAGTTTCCATACTAGTGGCTAGTTACTAAGACTTAAATTGGTTACTAGTTACTGTTTTTTTTTCTTAGTGGCAAAATTGATGGCTACTTACAAAGACTGGTGACTAGTTACTAATGACCAATTACAATAATAACCAATAATTATTGTAAACCAATCTAGTTATTAGTTATCAATTTAATTACTTAGTATCAGTTACCAATTTGGTTAGTAATTAATAGTTACCAATTTGGCTACTGAGTATTGGTTCATCTCTTCTTAATTTTAATTTTTTTCCCTTTTCTATTTTTTTCATTGACCCATGCTCTTCTCTTTTTCTTCTTTTTTTTTATTTCTTTTTCATTTTTTTAATTACTTTTTGCCTTTTTTTCTTGTATTTTTTTTTATAATCATATTAATTGCTTTATAGGATAATGTGCTACTATTTTTTTTTTTTGGTAGAAACCAATCTAGTTATCAGTTACTAATCTAGTTACTAGTAACTAGTTACCAATTTGGTCACTCATCATGAATTTGTTTTTCATTTTTTTTTCCTTTTTCAATTCTTTTTTCATTGAGTCATACTCCTTATTATTGATTCCCAAATTAGTTACCAATTACTAGGTACCTATTATAACAATTGATAATTAATAACTTGGTTATTAGTTCTAAGACTTTTGGCTAATTTTTGAGCTAGTTATCGATTACTGGTTACTAGTTATTAGTTACAATACTAGTTACACCATTTGGTAACCATTAACTAATCTAACTTCTAGATACCAATCTAGTTCTTGTTACCATTCTAGTTACTAGTAACAAATGTGGCTTCTAGTTACTAGATTGGTAACTAGTTTCAAGATAGGCAACCAATTTTCAATTTGATAACGAGTAACAAATCTAGCTTTTAGTTATCAATCTGGTTACTAGTTAAGATTGATGGTTAATTTCCAAACTGGTTACCTATTAAAACACTTAGTAACTAGTAAACTACATAGGTTCCAATTATTGTTCTAGAGCACTTTCCAAACTAGTTACCCGTTACTAGTTATTATTACTCTAGTTATTGCGTAATTTGGTTCCTAGTTATTTTACTGTTAATTTGGTTACTGTTAAACTAGTTATCCGTTATTGTTATTAGTTACTGTTAATCTGGGACACTAGAAAAGAAAAGTATTATTTCATTCACAAAATCAAAAAATTATTATCATAAGACAACAACTTAAAACAAAAGAATCAAATATAGATTTTTATTAAAATAGTAGCAGACTTAGAAATCCAAAAAGAAATTGAAAAGTGAAAATTGAAATTGAAAAATCCCAACCCATTAACGAAATGCTCCTATACATGAAACCATCAACCACACTACAAATTTATAACATCGACCTCAGATTTGACCCTTACACTCAATCACGGTGGAGCCGAGGAACAACGAGGTATATCTTGAAGAAGAATAAGAAGACAACGATGATGACGACAATGCATATGCAGATCCTCTATTGAGCATGCTATTGATTCAATGTGGCTGTGGGTAAAGTCTATGAGGAAACACAATCTAGACAAGAGAGAAAGATAAGGAATAAAATACATAAAAATGATATTTTTCTAAAAAGCACCGTATGGAAATAACAATTGATTTAGGGACCGTATATATCTAATTCTTTTTATAAAGTACCGCACATTCCCTAATTTTCTCTTTAAATAATTGAAAACACTTAAAAGAAAGGAAAAAAAAGAAACAAAACTAATTTTATTTTATTTTATTTTTAATTATTTCAAATAATTTGAACTCTCTTAAGATTCAGTAGTTATTATTTTTACTTAAACTCTCTTTTTTAATTGTTTTGAATAATTAAAACTCTTGAAATAAAAAAAATAGACAAAACGAGAATTTTTTTTACTTCTTGTCGTTCTATTTTTTGTTAACTATTTTGAATAATTGAATATTTTTATAATATTATTTTCACTTAAAATAGTTTTTTCGTAAAAAAAAAAAGCGAGAAAGACAATAATATTTTTTATTTTAAGTGCTTCCAATTATTTAAACTATTTTATTAATATTAATTTTCTTTTATTATATTTTATGAGTTTTAAGGGCAAATGTGTCTTTTAAATATTATAAGATTTCAATTTTGGCCAAAATTGTTAGCCCGATCTTATTTATAGGAAAATATGAATTGAATGTTTAATTTGATATAAAATAAAACGTGTGAGTTTTTTTTGATAAAATACTAAATATGGTGGAACTTTTTTTTTTTTTTTTTTTTTTTTTTTTCAGATTATCCCCTTTTATATTGATTAAATTCGTTAATACAGTGATTTTAGTTTTCCTACCGAGTACAACCGTTTATATATTGGAAATATCAAGTGGTTTAAGCGGTTATTTAGCGATAAGAACTAAAACAGGACATGTGCTATAGCGAAGTGTTTGAATCAACAATTTTGATAGTGAAAAGAAGAATAGCGGTGAAGGGAGCAGCTCATTAACAAATGTTAGGTGAAAAAAAACTAATGGAAGAATAATTACTCATTTACCACTCAATTGCTGTAAAAGTAGGGACTTGTAATCTTATTATAAAAGCAGCTTAAATTTGTCAGGTTGAACCACTCAGCTTTGCACATTGTGCTGGGAGTGGCCTCCTTAAATTTTAAGGTGTCAAACTCACCTCAAACTTTCAGCTTTGCCAGTGTATAATTTTTCCTCATGGCTGTTCAGAATTTATATTTGCTTATTTCAAGCCCAATATTACTTTTTAGCATAATTAATCAAGTTTATATCACTAAAAACTTTTATCACTGAAAACAATCATATTTCATGGAAGGGGTAATTAAACTTGGAATGATGTCCTATCTGTTTGACTTTCTAGCAGGGTTATGAAATTGATTTGGATTTGGATTTGGATTTGGTGAGTGTAACATTAAGTAGGACCCCAAGAAATATTTCATTTTTTCATCTCATGCAATATCAGAATTTTATCTTATATCCGTTCATCTAAGAATGACAACATGTTAGCATTGGAGCAGGTATAAAAAATTACATTCACACCTATTTTATTTATCCGTTTAAATTAACGGAGCATGTTCAGTCATTCTCTGCATAGGTAGGCAGGCATTTGCATGTACCTATACTTAGTAAATTTGTTTAAAATATATTATTTAAATAATCTGAAAAATAAAAAGAAATATGAATTTAAAGAGAAAAAAATCTAATGACAATATCATATGTTAAAATTAGTAATATTTCAATAATACAATTTAATTTATATATATATATATATATTTATTTATACATAAATTATATGTATACCTAATATATATATATTTTTATTTTTGTTATATATAATTAATTGGATAAGATACGCAAGACAAGACAGATACTTCTATACTCGTACCCAAATCGGAGTTTTCACTTATTAATCGTATCTGCCTACCCGACTAGTCGGATATTACCCAGCCCAATAAGGTTGAATACCAGCAGGTAAAATTGCCATTACCACGTTGATCCAATTAAAGCCACAAATTTCCTCAAAAAAGAAAAAAAATTAAAGCCACAAATTCATATGTAAAGAGTAAAGATAAAGGCAAATCCTTGTGCACGTGTTTCTTGGTGCTGTCACGTGGCAGGAGGGCTAAAGAGCTTGATAAATCAATGGTATTTTGGCTTAGCTGTGATGAAATCATACACCTCCTGACTATGCTTTGACAAAAACAGCCCTCACCACACCAAACCCATGTGCGTGATGCCCAGTCAGGTCACCAATGTGGGCCCCACATTGCCCAAATTCATTCACTCTGTAATTAGCAGCAAATTGCAATCATGCAAGTGCCAGTGTGCCACTTTCTACGGGTCCAAAAATTGAAAATTGAAAAATAAGTGCAAGCGACATTTTTGTGTGTATATACATGCCTTGAATACATCCAATTGTCATATTGTTTGCCACATTGAGCCTTATTAGGATGAATAATGTAAATTTGGCGGAGTCTAACTTGTGCAGGGAATGTTTTTATTTTTTCTTAGGTCCATTTTGAGAATCTCCTTTTAATTGATTAAACAATTATCACTTATAGGGTCAATAATGATGTTACCTCATCCCCACCCTATAAATTATATTGATAGAAGAACCATTTCATTATGTTTCCTTCTTCAAATAATGATCGTTAGCTATTAGAGATAAAGCACCCTAGAGAATATAGTAAAGACTGACCATAATTACGTCTTATAATACTGTTCTAATGAGTAAATCATCAAAAAATATTTAATTTTTGTTTTATGATTTTTCGTTTTAATAATTATTTTTGGTTGCATTATGATTCTGGTCAATTGCCTCGTAGACGTAGGTGTGTCTGACAGGGAGTCAAGTGCTTAGGGAAACTAGTACCTAACTACTTACATGAAATTGATCAATGAATAGGAATTTTTGTTTCCTTTTTTTGGGAAGGAGAAAATCAATAAAAGAACTTTTTTTTTTTTTTTAAAGGGGGCAATATATCAGTTATTTTTAATAAATTTTAAACGAATAACAAAAAAAAAAAAATGAAGGATTATCAATTTTGATTTTATTTTAAAGTATGTGTCGAAAAATGGGATAATCTATAAATTATTACAAAATTAAGATTTTTATTACCATATCATTTAATGAAATTTTCAAAGTTTCAAAATTACTTTTGATTTGATCTTAGTCGAAATTTTTTGATTAAGTCAAAAAAAGTCAAACTGGGAAAGCAGCTGACCATGTTCGACTACTGTTGAATAGTGCGTCAACATTAGTCGAAATTTTTTGGCTATTGATCAAAAATCGATTGAAACAACCAGTAGAGGGGCAGAATAAGTTTGATTATGATCGAAAATTTTTGACCCTTAGTAGAGTGGAGGCGCCGTTAGAATTGGGATCATGATCGACGTAGTAGTAGAAGAAGTTTGGAGTTTGTTCCAGAATTACATATTTCAAAGTTTGTTAGGGAATAAATTATCTTAGTAATTTTACACGTGTGACATGATAATACGAGTTAATATTGAAAATATTTATAAATAATTTTTTTTCTCATCATAAATTTCTTATTTTTTTTAATAAATAAAGCATCCATACTCGACTTGAACGGAGACTTGTGTTTATCAAAAAATATATAGTTAAAATGGAGATTGTCTTCAAATATTGCTAGTCTTGTATTAGACAATAAATTGTCCATCTAAATACAGTCCAAGCTTATATATTTCCTTATAGTGATCATTCAAGTCTTAAGAAGCCAGTTAGATATTATAAACTTGATCTTCTTTAAATACCAAGAATAAAAGAAAACACTTACTTCATCTCAAAAAAAGAAAAAAGAAAGAAGAAAAACGAAAAAACTTACTTAAAGAAACAGAAAATCAATAAATGAACTAGATAATTGCTTTGCTCGTTTCCTCATTCANAAAAAGAAAAAAGATAAGAAAGGACCAAAGGGGCATGTAAATTAATAAGTCCACAAGCCCATCTTAGCAAAAAGTGAAATTCATATTTCCAATTAAAATTAGGAAAAAAGAATATATATATATATATATGTATGAAGACAGAAAATTAGTGTCTTTTGGCGGGTTTATGAAGTTGATATCTGAGCTAAAACAATAAGCTCCATTTCACCTCATTAATGGCGTTATACTTGTTACTTACTCCACATTAGATCTTAATATTCAAATTAATCCTAACCACCAAAAACCAAATGCTACACTTCCTCTCTCTCTCTCTCTCTCTCTCTCTCTCTCTATATGCTTCCTTCAGTATCAGAAGTCAGACCCTTCCCAGTAAAGATTCCCGTGCTTTTCCTTCCATCTTAAGCACCTGCAGATCCCAAGCTAGGTACCATACCAACCCTCCTCATTCCGCACTCCCATTATTTTAATGAAAAATAGCAACATTATTCAATATTATTTATTAATACTACTATTACCATTATTTTTTTAATACTACTGGTAACCACTGTTCCCTCCATCGCATTTTGCACAATATTTTCTTTTTTGGCGTTTCTAATGATTTTAGCTTGAAATTCGACATTTTTAACATCTGGTTTTTTTCCGTTACGTCAAATCTGGTTTTTGACGTTTTCTTTAACATAACAGTATTCTTATTTTTTTTTTGGGCTCTGAGATAATAATACTTTTGTTTTTTTGGAGTACCATTTTTAATCCTCCCTCTCTTTTCCACGTTTAGCTAAGCATTTCACATTTGAGTCTCGGATTCTCTTTCTTCACTCTCTGCTATTATTTTTGTCAGTCTTTGGGTTCAGTGTTAGGACTGGCATTGCTTTTGAGGTTGTTCTTTCATCTGGGTATTTTTTCTTTCGTCGGTTTCTGAAACTGAGCATCTGAATACACGGCGTTTCTTCTGGGACTTTTGGATCCGGGGACATTTTTCTTAAATGGGTATCTGAACTTATCCCTGGTTTTGGCGTTTACCAAATCTAAAACCCCTCTTTGGAACAAGGTATCTATTTTTCTTTTTTGGGTTTCATTACTTCTTTTGACCTTATGTTTGGTTGCCGAGAAAATGGAGGAAACTGTGTGAGAATACGTTGGATGTAGATATTTGTGAGTCTTGCAGAAAATGGTAACTCAAAACTTGGCTAGGCCAACTAGTTTTGGAAAGCTCATTCAAGTCAGGGTTTACTAGTTTAGGTAACTTACAAGAACGAGAACTGTTGAGTTTCAGCATCATACCTTCTATGCTCTAGCTAGTTTAGCTTGAGATCTGCCCTGTTTATATCTGCATTTTTCGATTCGAAATCGTGGTCATTTTGTTGCTGATTTGGCTATGATGTTTGACTCTAGTCCATATCTAAGTCATGAAGTCTAAGTCATCAAGTGGATCCGTCTGCCCCAGAGAATTGTAGGATCTGTGCAGTACCCTTTGTTTGATTTATATGATGTCTATGTACAAATTCCAATATATCGCAGTCATTGTTTTGGATTTGTCCAGGTGAATTTGGTAGTAGTTCTGATTTTTATTCCATTAGTTCTTTTAAATGGGTTTAGTGACTCTCACTTAAGTTTCCATGGTTTAACCAAGTTAGTCTTATGTGCTACTTGGGGCCCGTTGGCTCAAAGCCACAGCCGACAATCTCAACCATTTATGTTATTATCTACGGTTGATAAAACGTCAGCCTATCGAAATGTCTTTTAGGAGTGGTTTGTCGAGCTTCATAACACCCGTAGTCTAGTCATGTTATGATGTATGAAAAATCTTTGCCTAGTTTATACGAAATCAATGTTTTGAAGTCTAGCTGTCGCAATTCCAGTGGTCACAACAGTGAAATTGCAGTCACTACCAGTTCCTTATAACATATACTCTTATTTTACTACTGATTTAGATTGAATTGGGCAGGGGGATGGAAATGGAACTTTGATAATTCACAGTTGATGCTGGATACATTAAACAGTAATGTCGAGGATCAGTAAATGGAAGCTTGAGAAAACAAAAGTGAAAGTGGTTTTCAGGTTACAATTCCATGCTACACATGTAAGTTTCCGAGCACTTTTTTGTAAATTGTGTACTGATAAACATTTTCGTTTGGTAGTTTTTCTTTCTGAGTCTTTTATGAAGTTTATTTCTAGAATTTTTATGCTCATTCTCTCCGAATTATGCTTTTGCCAACGGAGAAAGAAAGAAAGAGGAGGATAGGGGCTGGGCGCTCCCCCCCGGGAGAAAGGGGGGGAGGTGACGGAAGAAGAAAAGCTAACAAATAGCAGCCTTGCTGTTTAATAATATGATGTCACTTATTCTACTACTGACTGTTGGTGCCATACCTTGTATTGTTGGCTATCCTTAGTTGGAAATGCTACTTCATAGGTGTTTGACATGTGTTTTTCGTTGCAATAAGGTTGCATTGGGATATTGGAACAAGGACTTGTTGAAAAGTAGGTGTTGAGAAGAGAAGAGAAAGAGAGAAGGGTGGGGGTGGGGGGGGGGGGACACTCATCTATAAAATTCAGTTGTAGTTTCTAGTTATGGCTATAGTGCATGTCTCCGTGTTTTTTTGTGTGCGTGTTTGGCTTTTTCCCTCTTTTTTTTTCATGGTTGGAAAAGAGCGTATTTTCTATGGTTGGCATTGACAAACTGTGCAAGGCCTGAATGCAACGGTTTCCACTGTGATTCAGATTCCACAAACTGGATGGGATAAGTTGTTTATCTCTTTCATTCCTGCTGATTCTGGGAAGGCAACGGCCAAGACAACAAAAGCAAATGTGAGAAGTGGGACCTGTAAATGGGCAGACCCTATCTATGAAACCACAAGACTTCTCCAAGATATTAAAACAAAGCAATATGATGAGAAGCTGTACAAACTTGTGGTAGCAATGGTAGGTAAATGGTAGTAATCCTTCACAATTCTTATTATAAAAAGCCCCTTTTATGAATTAAGAATGCCTCTAATATATGAAAAGATTTATTTGTTTCAAGTGAACGAACTTTTGTGTTTGGCTGAATCTTACTGGCATCAGGGTTCCTCACGGTCTAGTGTCCTTGGTGAGGCTAACATCAACCTTGCTCATTATGCTGATGCATTAAAACCCTCCTCTGTTGCACTGCCTCTTCAGGGATGCGACTCTGGAACAATTTTGCATGTGAGGATTACCTACTTTTGAAATGTATTCTAATTCTTTTATCTATAGGAATGTTATTTTTCTATCAATTTTATCAACCTGGTTGTATGTAGTGTCTCCCTTTTGATTATAGTTACTCTTATATGCTTGTTGCCAGAGTGATTTGAACTCCCATTTACCACGTTCTTGGTTTTTGTTTCTTGATACCAGGTCACTGTTCAGCTGTTAACTTCTAAAACTGGTTTCAGGTGCGGTATTGATATCTAGCTAGCTCTATACTTTAGTTGACTTCAGTTTGTTAATACGTAGTTATAACTCTTTTCAGAGAGTTTGAGCTTCAGAGGGAGCTCAGAGAGAGAGGTCTCCCTGATGAATCTGCTGCTAGAAAAATATCATCTACTGAAGATACAATCAATGATCCGATAGACAAGGTTTGGTGCTATTAGTATGCTTATATTTTGCCACTATATAATATTGATGTTTTGGTTATTGAGTGTGTTAAAATTAACAATTTAACGTTAGACTCTTTCTGATTAAGATTACTTGTATGATGCATCTCAATGTCCTTTTCCTCACCAATTTTGGCAGCCTGTCTTATCGTATTTCTTTGTTTTAATATCTTTGACCAAGTGAAAGTTTCTGTTAGCAAGCCGTCAGGATCATTGGTAATTCCCAAGAAGTAATCTTTTGCCTGAAATTGCTACATCCTTTCATGTAGAAACTGCTAACAAACTAAATCTGATAATTAGTACTCTCTCTCACTTATATTAGGAATAAAAGATCGCCTGATATTATTAGTCGATTCTAGTACATGAAAAAGGCCCCTGGAAAAAATGGCGTGAGTTTTTTTAAGCAGATAAAGAGTTGGTAATGGTAATTAATTCTCCCAAGCTATCGACATATTAACTGCTGTACTATTCCCTTCACCCTAGCTTTATCATAATCCAGGATCATGGGAAAATAATTCTGATTTTAGTATAAAACTTTTTCCCTTGCTGGAATAACCATCAGCTGGTATGCTGGCATGGATAGTTACTTCAAGTATGGACATATTTTCTTCCCTTATAATTATGAGGTTACCCTAATACCCGGTGTGAAAATTTTGAACACCTATTATTTTGACTTACACCTATGTCAACTGAACTATCTTAAGATCGAATATAGTGCAGTATCTTAGAGCTCTTTTAATCACTGAAGTTATTTATTTGCACAAAAAATGTCCAGCATTGATTAGTTTGAATATATTTGTATTTTCCACTGTAAACAGGTCAATTCACGAGTTCGGTTTAAAGAAGAATTGCCTCCCCTTGAGGAAGAGGCTGGTCTCAATGAAGAGTATCCAGACTCTGCTGTTGGCTTTGATGGTTCTTCCAGTACTTCAGAAAGTATATATGCTGAGAAACATGATACATCCAGCACCCACGAAATTGACAGCCTTAAAAGTACAACTTCAGGTGACTTTGTTGGGCCTATCCTTATCCTCAATCAAAGTCCGCAGCCAGAAAAAGGAGATCCCTCTGATCGTCAGTTTCTGCCTCATGGAAGCAGTGATTGGGCTCATGGCTGGGGTTCCGACTATTCTGCAGATAATGATTTGGCAAATGCATATGAAGAGAATAATATACTTCGAAGAAGCTTGGAAACAGCTGAGTCGTCTATTCTTGAGCTTAAGCTAGAGATGACTTCTTTACAAAGTAATGCTGATGAAATAGGAATTGAAGCCCAAAAATTTGCTCAGCTACTTGCTACTGAAATGGCTTCAGGAGAACAACTGGCAAAAGAAGTTTATGTACTGAGATCCGAGTGTTCAAGTGTCAAAGCTGATCTTGAGCAGTTAAAACGATCGAAATTAAACACCCGATTTACCATCAGAGAATCTACAGAGACAATCCAGAATGCCTCCTTTCAAGAGTTACAACTCAGGTGGGTTAAGGGGCTTGTTGATTTGGAGGACAAGATAAAAGAGGTTCAAAGCAAGGCTTGTTTTGGATTCCATGAAAGAGACGTCAGGTCCTTCAATTCAGACATGGAAGCATTGCTGAGTGCTCTGGAGGATCTTAAACAAGGAACTGGACAGGTGGTTTTAGGGATGAACTTGGCGAATGTAAATGAGATCAGGGAAATGAATGTACACAAGGGTCAGCAGTTGTTACCAGGAACCAGGTTTAGTGCAGATTTTTATCAGCCACTTCCTTGTCTGGACATACCTGCTCTGGTGTCTCAAGAAATTGATTCTGCTGATGTTCACGGTGCAATGAAGGGAAAAATCTTTGAACTGATAAAAGAGTTGGATGAATTGAAAGCTGAACGTGAAGGCCTTGTAAGGAAAATGGATCAGATGGAGTGCTATTATGAAGCTCTTGTTCAGGAGCTCGAGGAAACTCAGAGGCAGATGATGGGGGAGTTGCAGAATCTCAGAAATGAGCATTCTGCTTGCCTCTACTCCATTTCAGCTACGAAAACTGAGATGGAGAACATACAGCAAGATATGAACAAGAAAATAACGAGATTTACTGAAGAGAAGTGTGATTTGGAGACTCTCAACAAAGATCTTGAAAGAAGGGCTGTCACTGCAGAAGCAGCACTGAAAAGGGCACGCTTGAATTACTCTATTGCAGTAAAGCAGTTACAGAAGGATCTTGAATTACTTTCTGTCCAGGTTCTCTCCATGTATGAAACTAATGAAAACCTCATTAAGCAAGCCTTTTCAGATTCTTCAACACCAAGCGTTCTGGGGTATGAGGTGCTAGAAAATAAAAAGTTGGTCTCAAAGGAATTTCAATCTACGAAACTCATGCGGTCCCAGCATCAATTTGATGCAGTGAAGAAACAAGATTTAGATGGGGACATTATATCAGAGGACTTGAAAAGATCTCTTCTTCTGCAGAAGGGCCTTTGCCAAAAAGTTGAAGAAGAAGTCTATGAAGCTCATCTGGTGAATGTATATTTAGATATTTTCTCAAAGACTCTACAGGAAACTTTACTCGAGGCAAGTGCTGAATTCGGATTGCTCAAGGAGAAAGCTGATAAACTTACACGACAGCTGGAGCTTTCAACTGAATCCAAGGTGGTGCTGATGCAGGGGCTTCAAGGTGCTATGGATGAGGTTCAACGTTTGAAGGAATACAAGGATACATGTGATTCCCAATGCAATGACATGGCTCTGCGGAATAAAGTTTTAGAAACAAATTTTCAGAAGGTCACTGAAGAAAATATTATTCTTTCTCAAAAGATTACTGAATGTGAGACACTGATGAAAGATTTGGAAAATTATGAGAGCAAATTCCAAGCATGCTCTGTCGAGAAATTAGACTTGGAAAATTTGTTGAAGAAGGAAGTGCTAGAAAATGAAAATCTTCAGGAGAAAATTTCCTCTTTGCAGGAAGAGATGAAAGCTGTCAGAACTGAGATTGATGAGCTAGCTTCTGCAAAGGATACTGAAAAAAATGTTCTTACTGAAAAAAATGTTCTTCTTTCTGAAAAGATTATCGAATGTGAAACACGGATGAAAGATTTGGGAAGTTACGAGAGCAAATTCCAGGCATGCTTTGTTGAAAAATTAGAGTTGGAAAATTTGTTGAAAAAGGAAGTGCTAGAAAATGGAAATCTACAAGATCAAATTTCCTCTTTGCATGAAGACATGAAAGCTGTCAGAACTGAACTTGATGAAATATCTTTTGCAAAGGAGAATTTGCAAAGTAATGTAGACTTTCTGCATGATAAGCTGCAGAAACTGCTGGCATTTTATGACGAAAAATATAATGGATTGTCCATTTGGAGTGAATGTGTCTATCAGGGATTGGATTCTAAGGATTTAGAAGGTACACTGATGAGATTAGAAGAGCTTCAGCATAGTGCATGCAATAAAATTTTCCAACTGATTGAGGAGAGGCAAGATCTAGTGCATGAGAGAGATGTGGCTAAGGTGTCCTTAAGTGCAGCAGACTCAGAAATGAAACAGAAATTTGACAATGACGTACGGAATATTATGGGCAAACTGGATGTGTCTAGCATCCTGATGCATAAGCTTCAGTCAGAAGTTGAGGCTATTGCTAACAGAATGAAGATTAGCTCTGAAGCTGAAGAAAATTATGAACAGCATCACAGAGAACTTCTGTCTGCTTTTGATCATTTGGAACTTGAGCTGCAGCAACTTTTTTCTAAGAACAAAGATCTTGCACAAGAAATAATTTCATTACAGAGTGTAACTGAAGAGCTTGGAAGATGCAAACTGGCAGTATCAGCTTTTTCAGAGGAAAGGGAAGCTCTGATGAGGAACTTAAAGGATAAAACTGAGGAATCTGCGAAGCTGGAACTGGAGCTTAATAATATGAGATCAAATTTGCAGTCATTGCAAGAGGAGTTGCATGTTGAAAGATGCACTAAAAATAGTTTAGAAAGTAGAGTAACTGATCTAACTTCTCAGTTAAATGAGAAGCACCATGAGCTGCTAACTTTTGATCAGCAGAAGGCTGAGTTGGTTCATCTGAATCAATTAGTGACGGAATTAGAACTAGAGAAGTCGAATATCTTTTGTACTTTGTCAGACTCTGAACAAAGTCTAAAAGCTGCTCGTGAAGAGTGTTCTTCTATGTCTTGTTTGGAAGCACACTTATCTGAAATGCATGAGTTTTCAATAGCGTCAGATGTGAGACTTACTTTCATGAAAGCTCAATATGAGTCCTGCCTTGAGGAGCTTCAGAAGAGATATCTTAGTGTAGAGAGTATGCTTAATCGTTGTCTATCTACGGAGGCACATTACATCAAAGAGAATGCTAAATTGATGACAAGTCTTGACTCCCTTAGGTCTGAGTTGGATGCTTCCGTGGCTCAAAACAGAATGCTTCTTGATACAAACAGCAGCATTAGAACTGAACTTGATGAATTCAGGAAAAGAGCTAAAAAGGTGGAGGCTAGTTCTCATGTAAATACAAGAAAGCACACTCTTGAGGTTGAAAGGCTGGAGGCTATGTTGGTGAAATATGAGGAAGAGATTGATGGCTTGATGCTCATCAAGGAAGAACTAGAAGTCAAACTTTTGGTGCTCAAGTTGAAATTGGATGAACAGCAAGTTCAGATAGCCTTGGTGGAGGAATATAAGCACGAACTGATAATGTTGCAGAACAAGTACAATGAGGTTAGCTATAGGCTCTCTGAACAGGTTTTGAAGACGGATGAGTTTAAGAATTTGTCAACCCATTTGAAGGAGCTTAAAGACATGGCTGAAGCAGAGTGTATTCAGGCTCGTGAAAAAAGAGAGCCAGAAGGACCACCACCTGTCATGCAAGAGTCATTGAGAATTGCATTTATCAAAGAACAGTATGAAACCAAGCTGCAAGAAATGAAACAACAGCTTTCAATCTCCAAAAAACATAGTGAGGAAATGCTGTGGAAATTACAAGATGCAATCAATGAGGTCGAGAATCGGAAGAAATCTGAAGCTTCTCACTTAAAAAGAAATGAAGAGCTAGGAATGAGAATCTTGGAATTGGAGACTGACTTGCATTCTGCACTTTCTGAAAAGCGTGAAATAATGAAGGCATATGACCTAACGAAGGCTGAAAAGGAATGCTCATTGATAAGCCTTGAATGCTGCAAGGAAGAAAAACAAGAGCTTGAAGTCTCATTACAAAAGTGCAACAGGGAGAAATCTAAGATTGCTGTAGAACTCACCTCAGTAAAAGATTTGCTTGAGAGCTCAGCTTGTCAAGTGAATAACCAGAAGAGAGACTATGAGCCAGTCAACGGAATACTTCCTGGGCAAAATATTTCAAATGAATGTCGAGAATTCGGACCCACTTTTCCCAGTCCCATTAATGAAGCTGACCATTCAAATGCAATCATCAAAATGCAACCAAAGCAGGTAACTAGCAGTTTTGTCAGGGTTGTTTGCCTCAGTATGATATCTTTAATGCGTCTATAGTTTGTGCATATAGGTACTCTTATTAAAGGTTATGGAGCATTCTCTTGTGTAACTGAGCATTTGTTGTTATTTGGAATTTAATATTATTCCTTGTAAGGGGAAATTCTTTTTTGTTGCTTTGTCCTGTCACAATTTAAGAGGCTAAAACTCATCGGATATCATTCAGTAAAAGGTCAGGTTACGCAGCCAATGGCATCTTCCCTGAATCTTGATAAGAAGGAAAATTGTTGTTGTTGTTGTTGTTGTTCAGACTCATTTGTCATGCTTACCGGGTTCACAATATAATTCATTTGTTTATCATGTGTCAACTGACATGCTAGCAAGAACAAGTTGAACAATGTGATGCATTGATTTCATTCTAGACATAGAAATGTTGGTCTCTAACAATATGTAAATTATTTGTTCATCAGGATGATCTTACATCGCAATCTGTTAATGTCTCTTTGAGGGTTTTACAGATAAAGCAAGAAGGTATGCTACAAAGAGACACAAAGCAAGCTATTGTGAATGACCATTTCAAGGCCGAAAGTTTAAAGTCTAGCATGGATCACATAAATAAGGAGGTACGTAAGATGGAAAGTGAGAGTATGGTATTATACTACTAGGATATCATTGACGGTTAAGTATACAAGTTTCCTTTTTTTTCATTGCTGTCATTATCCTTAATAGCATTTGCATAGGATCAGATAATGTAATTGTTGTCACCTCCTAAATGCAGTTGGAAAAGTTGAAACATGAAAATTTTCTTCTATCCCAAGATGATAGTCAATTTGATCCGAATTCTCCTGGTTTACAAAGAGAGTTGCTGCAGTTACAAAAGGTAAATCAATTCTCCCAGATATTCTTTACAATGGCCAAATTCTGATAAGTCACTCTTATTTCTGCTTGTTGCTTAGGTAAATGAAGAACTGGGGACGATATTCCCTTTGTTTAATGAATTCTCTTGCAATGGCAATGCATTGGAGAGGGTACTGGCTTTGGAAATTGAGCTTGCTGAGTCCTTGCAGGCAAAGAAGAAGTCACATGTTCATTTTCAGAGGTAAGTCATCTCATAAAGCTGTTATAAACCCTGGAAAATTTTAATCCTGTTTCCACAAAATCCTTTCCTTGCCCACCTATATTAGGCAAGTTGTATTTAGACACGCATAGACACCTAAATCAAGGCAAAACCCCAATATTCAATCTTGCACCTTTCATTAAACAGTCTTCTAAATTTGTATGTCGTACCTTAAAGGGAGAATTATGGTGCACTTCTAAATTCTGAATGAAAAGGATGATGTGACTTTATTTTTAACATAGCATTCTCCTTCTGTGTTCCAGTTCTTTCTTGAAGCAGCATAGTGATGAGGAAGCAGTATTTAAAAGCTTTAGGGACATAAATGAGCTAATTAAAGACATGTTGGAAATCAAGGGAAGATATGCGGCGGTGGAGACTGAATTAAGGGAGATGCATGACCGATACTCCCAGCTAAGCCTTCAGTTCGCAGAGGTCGAAGGAGAGAGACAAAAACTCATGATGACTCTCAAGAACGTCCGGGGGTCCAAGAAAGTACCATATTTAAATCGCTCCTCGACAGCTCCTCTAGGGGGTCCATTATCATAGCATCTGTACTAGTCTCTGAAGTTCTCCTCGTTCTGAGTCTCCAGAAGAGCCCTTTACCGGGTTGAGAAGCCTTAGCTCTTCACAGTGCTTTGATTATGTAATTATGTAGATCAGCAGTGAATGTTCAAGAGCAGCTAAAGATAGCACGCGGGTCAACATTTAAAAGCTAGTAAAGGATGCTGAAAGCTGAGCAGCAGTTTATGTGTAAATAAAAATGTCAGCTGGTTTATGTCACTGCTTTATAGTATCATAACTTCAATTTTCTGTTCTTTGGGAAAAAGGTTCCGGTTTCTAATCGTCTTGGTGGTGTAATTCGTTTTGATGTATAGATATCATTTTTCCTAATAGACATTAGTCATTCTATTTAAATCTTTTCAAGAAGCAATGGAAACGTTTCTTTATTTATGAGTAGACTCTTTAATGTCATTTTTCTTTTTCATAAATGTTACGACAGGAGCATGTTTACTAACCAGTAATAAAAAATTATAAAGGAAAAAATTTTAAGAGGAATGAGAAGGAATCAAAACTTGAGTCACTCTTCCCAATTTAACTAAGAATGCAAGGATTTCACCGAATTTGTTTCCTAAATATACAAGTAAACACATGAATGTACAAGTAAACACGGAGGATTAGCAAACACGGCTCAAGTAGCAATTTACCAGGAGTTGTATGTCACTTTCTGCCTTTTAACTTGTATTGATTCTTATGATATTATCCATAAATAACAATAGAGGCAACCGAATCTGTCCAAAGCAAATGGAGTTCCGAAATATGAAAATGATCACACATCAGTGTATATATACACGCATGTGATTGGGAGGGAAAAGTTACTCTTTGTTCCATTAACCAAAAACATAAACACCAAGAATAGTCTTCTTACACTCGAGCAAAGCAAAAACCAATTCTCATCTTCTATAATTTTCTTTTTCCTTTATACTTCTTTTGGAATCATTCAAAGAAAACTGTTTCGGTAACTAAGCTTCCAATCCAACTATGCAACTAGCCCAGTTCCCTTTCACAACACCAAAATAAGATGTGTTTTACTAAACAAAACCTGAGGATTCAAAGAAGCAGAAGTATGGTGGACAAACCAGCTTAACTTCTGTGTATGAAGCCATTTGTGAATAGGAAACTGAGATTCTGATTTGCATCTCATCAGTAGCCAATGAAAACATATGGAGCCGTACTAAAGACCATCTAAAGAAGCTGTCATTCTGGTCACATGGAGCTACAATATTGAGCATGAGCACCGGTTCATGCTCTTCTTCGGAGAATCTTTCTGCACTTTGTCTATGAAAGAATGCAAAGTGTTACTAATACTGTGTCAGAACTTAGAACTGATTTTTTTTTAATTTTTTTTTCCCACGTTTGATAGCATAATTACGAGTTAAACACAACTCAGTGAAGGAATTACCAGTGTTCTTTTCTGAAAGAGGAGGGCGCACAACAACATGCATGGTGATGACACCTCCTGGGAGATCAACTGGAAGTTTAGACTCAGCAAGTGTCCTGTTATTTTCCAGTATCTTTCCAGCATTAATTAGCTTCAAATCACTTATTGTCCTTGGAGCATTTTCTTTATCTGTATTAACAAAAAGATACAATTTCTTTCAAAAAAAAAAAAAAAAAGCCAAAACTGCCAAAGATACAACTCCAGAAAATGTATAGTCCATTTCAAAAAGCTGGATCGAAATCTCGATGATCAAACTATACGGGGTTTGGGAATTTAGCCATAAATTTGTTTCTACATCCCTTTCTGGAGAAGGTGGGCAACATGAGGTTTGTCCAATAAGCAATGAACAACATCAAAATATAAAACAAGGGTACTGGCACATAATCCACTATAAAACAAGAAAAACCAATAGAGATAAAACAAAGTTTAGATAATGATAATAACTCAAATCACAAACCAAACAGGCCCTAATATTCTTAGTTTTCACTTCTCAAGAAACTAAAAAAAAAAAGGGTAATAATCATAGTTAATCTTTGTATCAAGATTACCAGTGTGATGATGAGCTAACTATTAATACATATATCTTGTACACAAGAATATAGCCTGTATAGATAATGATAGAAATAATCTTTTCTTAACAGCATTCCCTGATAAAGATCGAAGGAACATAATCTTAACAACAAATACACATACTCTATCTTCAAAATATTAGATGGGATTGCAATTTTGCAGCGTCAAATGTCTCAACCAACTCTTACTTTTCGCCTTCAAATATCGGAATAAGGTCTAAAAATTCATACACTGAGGAGTACAACCCCGTATTAGAAAGCCAAAATGAGAAAGCTTAAGGCTTTAAAGACATTAATCCAATCTAATCAATATTCATATACAAGAAGCAAAGAGAGAGGGAAAAAAAAAAGGAAGAAGAAGAAAAAATCTGACCTTTGGGCCATTGTGCAAGAATCTTTTCTTTGAGAGATGCCACAGAGAGAGCTGGGCTATACTTGGTTGGGCCAATATCAGTGCCATCAGAGAGCCTGAATTTCACTTCAATCAAATCTTGGGCAGCCATTGATGAACCTTCCACCAAAGAAAAACCACTTCAAATTCTCATAACGCTCTCCAAAGTAGTGATTAACAATAAGCATCCAGTTCAAATCTGCCAAGAGGGTATACAAAAAAATCAATTAAACCCAGAAAAACAATAATATATATTTAGGGAACGAAAAATATGTATCAACAGTTCAACACCCAAAAAAAATAATAATAAAAAAGAAAAAGGAGAAAAAGAAGGATTTTTACATTGAAAATGGAGTTTCCATGAAAAATAAAAAAAATGAGATGGAGAGATTAGAGATGGAGGGGTGTTGATGATGTTAACCCAAAAGCAGAAACTAACTAGAAAGAAACCTAAGAAAGAAGAAAACAGCTCGTCACTAGTCTAAATCTCTATTCTCTGGTCCCTTTGAATTTGTTTGATGTAGAAATAAAGAAAGAAACAACTCACTGAGTCGGATTTATTACCCGAATTAACTGAAAAAAATACCAATTATATTTGTTTATCGTACTTTTACATAACTGCCCCATCTTTCCTTTATTATTTACGAACCAACTAACTCCTTCATTTACTTATTTTTGTCACACTACACTACTATGGGTGTTTTATCATTTGTGTAATGATTTACAAAAAAAAAAAAAAAAAAAAAGAGGCAAGATATTCATCTTTAAAAGATTAAGTAAAATAATTGATTCGTTCCACACATTTGTAACACTTTCTTTTTTGTGCGAAGAAAATTAATATTTGTAGATAATCTTGTCCAATAAAAGCCGTTATCTATTTCACAAATTTAGGTTGCCGGCATCTTTTGAGCTTAACTGACAATCATTCGTAATTCCTATCACGTTAGTATTCATTAATTTTTGGTGAATGATTATAGTAAGATTAATCCCTAAATAATAAAAATGAAAAGCACAAATATATATCTAATGTCTATCGTGGCCCACAACTTTACGATCACTATTTATTCAAAAAAAAAAAACTTTGGGATCACTATTCAACAACGACAGTAATAATCCCTTAAAAATAACAACAACAACAGCAATTATAATAATAATAATAATAATAATAATAATAATAATAAGAATATGGACAGTGGGAAAGTACATCTATGAGAGGTATTCTATAAATGAGAAAAAATAAAAAGTTCATCTTTCGATGAAATAATGGCTCTCTTTGTGGCCATAGATTAAGCCTTTATAACAACATTGGTGACATGTTTTGTAATAAATATTCATTGGTTACATAAATAATAGTAAATATTAACAACAATAATAATCATAATAACAATCATATTAGAAAATGTATTCGGGGAAATTTAAGACCCTGTTAAAAAACACTTCCATTAGTTTTTTTTTCTTTTTTTTTTTTTGCCCACTTCCCCCCCCCCCCCCCCCCCTATTTTTTTTTCGGTTGCAAATTGAAGCTAGTGACAGTGACTCAGGAGCACCCACTTTCTGGTTTGATCTTCTAGATTATCATTATAGCCTATTGTCTTTCTTTTTTGGCTTTTTATATTTATCATACTCGAAGTTCTTGGCAATCTTAGTCATATTACAACTATATCAATTTGTTAATAACTTCTCATCTAGATTTATAATTATTGGAATACCACTTTCATGACATGCCAATTTAGACAGTTTAAAATGAAGGTTGAAAATCGCATATGATTTTGAGATAAATATGACCGTTGGATACTGGCATTGGAACATTACAAATTATTTATTTAAAAGGACTAATCAAGCTATATCTGACTTGCTTGTAAAAAAGGAGGATTAGATTGGAGAATACAACAAGTGGAGCAAGAATTTTTGAATTGATTCTTTGATCACAAATATACTTTCTTTAGATGGTTTTTTTGAGCATTCTTGAAGGAAATATGTCCTTGTAGCCCTGTCAAATCAAAGAGAATATGCTTTTTTTTATATTTACATAAAAATTTATGTCTCCAATTTCCATTTTCTTTCTATAATCTGGCATATTCATATGATTTTGCTTGGGGAATCAGAAGTTTCACCCTTTAGAAATGACACAAAAGAAATTTCACCATAAAAGTTGGATCAATCTACTCTGTACATATAAAAATATTGGAAGCATCACGTTCAATATATTCAGTAAAACGTTAAACAAAATTAATATATAGTAAATCTTATGCTGCTGGGCTGTGGGGTCCCAGCAAACTAGTTCTTAGTGACGCGCACTCCAAACATTCCTAGCAACTTGAAAAAAAAATATCAAAATCATGAAGGCAAACACTACTAGTCAACACGCACAAGTAATAGCTAGACGGAGAAGCAAAAAGATTATACTTGTTTAATTTGTAGGCCACCTAACAGAAAGGTTCTTAAAACCAAATCAGGTTGGAAAGATGAAACAAATGATGAAAATTTATTAGGAATTAAAGCGTACTGTTAGATAGATATATATATATATATATTTATATATATATGGTTGCCAATTCAATAAGTATTTTTTTTCTTTAATTATGAGTAGATATTTTTGTTTAGCTGTTTGATGGTGATCTAATAGCTATAATAAAGTGCATGAAAAGATGTGTATTATTAATGCTCTTTCTTTTTTTTTTTAATTTTTATAATTAAAAAATGTGTATACTAAATTTCATTGGCTAAATTAATACTTATACATAGGTAAAAAAAAAAAAAAAATACCTACTGGATTGGTTATATATATATATATATATATATCTGTAAAGGGTTCTTAAAGTTAGTGATTGTAAACATGTTGTCACTTGTTACAACCAAACTTGTAAAAATTTCAAGATTTGAAAAGATGTACACAATATAAAGAGGCATGCTTTCATGAGCTTAGGCCCAACAGAAGTATTAGCACTACTACAAACATTTTCTGGGCAGTTATTGTGAGGTGCCAAATGTTGGAGAGAATAAAAGAAAAAGATGAAGAAATATATAATAATAAGTTTGATAGATATTGTCGTTTCTCAAAAGCTACACTCTCCCACTACCTAAAAGAACATGGCCAGAGAAAAGAATCTCTTAATGGAAGTTAAATGTCAATGCCTCATCTTCTGCATTCAACTTCATTATCTTCCACGTCCCACCCCACAATCCGTTTTATTTATTTATTTTTCCCTTTTTTGTTTTGCCTCAAAATTCGATTTTTGGTCACTCATTGAGATAGTTTTAAAGGCTGGTCCTTGTGATTATTGAAAGATTTCCAGTTTGACAATGAAGAGAATCAACAAATAATAGCTGCTTTTTTTTTTTTTTTTTTGGTTGAAAATGATCAGTCTCCATGATCACCAGTTCACTATGACCACCAAAGCATCAGTAACCTAACACCAAGTATTTTCCTTCATTCCAATTTCCAATTTGTATCAACTCTCCAGCATTACCCAATTCATAACATGATGATTACGCCTGATCTAAGGGAACACTAACTTCAAATAATCATGAGAAGAGCCTCTTTTGTAATACTAATGCTACCACTAAAAACAAGGCAAAGTGCAACAATGGAAAACACAATAAAGAAATCAAATGTATGTATTGGTTGATAACATAATGAAATGTAAACATGGATACTTTGATTATGCAGTTCTTAGACTTAGTGAATAGTCATCAAATAATTATATTAAATTATTAATCCCTCTTGTTGCTGTCAACTTATGTTCAGTATTATTTATGACACCAAACCAATACTCTCTTCATGGTACCTTTGATTTGGGTCAGTTGATCAAGGGATAAGGGACTTTGCCATTAGACAACTAAGAACAGGTGACCCCAACTTGGGCACTTTCTATTGGCATCTTCTGTTCATTATTATGCTCCAGATTTTAGTAAATACAAAATGGCATCATCCATATAGTTGAAGTGGACTTAGGACAAATGGACAAAGGATTTAATTATGGCCACCAGCCCAAATAGCAAAACCCACAAAATTGACCCAACTAGGGAGTTGAAAAGTCAATTTAATAATCTATTTGATGATTGAAGAATTCCGGAAGAGATGATTTGACACTTGGATCAAATTATAGATCTAATTCACAAACATTGAACACTGCCGATTGTACTTTTTATTTTTTATCTTAAAAAGAACACTACCAATAAAAAAAATAAAGATGTTAGGAATAAATGGCAAGGAAAAAGAGCTAATTCATTCCCACTATTTATTTTATATTTTGAGTCGGATAGATTTTATTCCTAATCAGATGCCTAGGAGTCAAACTTCAGGAATCGATAACTAACTATAAGCTGGCTTATAGCGAAGTCGATATGTCGTTCGTGAAATAAAATACATAATCGCTTTGGAGATATAGAACTTCGAAATATTTTGACTGATATCCACTAAATATTATTGATCTCACATCGTTGAGTCGCAACATTTCAAATTAGGGGCCATACCGTCATACAGAGATCTATTTTTGCATTACATGTAGCTAAAGATGTTACGACTTGATCATCAACTGGTTGAACTTTGTTGGCAACATTATCCTTAAAAATAATAATAATAACAACAAAAAAAAAAGATCAGAGCTCGGACGAAAAACTAAAAAAAAAAAAACATTTCTTAATTCTAATGCAGCTAATCGAAATTAAATTAGAAATAGAATATTCCTTTTAAAGTAACAATTCAGATTAAGCTCCTGTTTGTAATGCACAAGTCCCCTAAATGATGACAAAAATAAGATCGGAAACAGGGCCAGGGAAACCTATTTCAGATGTTTGTGATGCTTATAACAGATCAACCACACAATAAAGGCCTTCACTAGAACTTTAATTAGTGCAAAATGATCAAGCAAAGTCAGTCAGCTCTACAAGAAAATTAACAGCTCTAGGCAAACTAAGCAATATTATATACTTCAGGTCTTGTTTTTAAGAGTTCCAAGACTTTTGACAGAGGAAACTCAACTTCAAATCTGCAACATTTAGAATATGATGTGTGTGATTAATTATTGGTACTAAAGCTGTAAAGATTAAGCAGAATAAGTTGCAAATAGAAAAGATGTCCACATACCAGTGATACAACCACGAAAGGGTGGTACTATGCCGTCTCAGTTAGTTTTCAAGTTTTTGTTAATATATCAAACTATATATAAAGAAGGAAGGTACATTATAAAGACGTAAACGGATTGAATCCTGATTATGCATATTATAGTCATACTTCTGTTTTATTAAATGACAACATTTAGGCTACAGTATTGCTGTCTCGATTGTTTTTTTTGCTTTTGAACTTACCAGAAACGAGAATAGCAGAAAGTGCCATTAGATCCAGAAAGATCGCATCCAAGGTCCAAGGAAGATGATCAGCTAATAACAGATGGAGACTTCCAAAACCAGCTTCTGGCAATGACACTAGCTTGTAATAATTCAGAGAAGGTTCCTCATCAAACAGTTTACACGTATATATATATATATATACACTACAATATACCTCGTAAGGAATCACATGTCAATATCTCGGAAAAGGAAATTAAAAAAGAAATCGTAACTCGTGTCAATGTGCAGACACCTGTTTGAGTAACTTAGCCATTTTGCTGTCTGCTGCTCACTTCCCACAGATGCCAAACAACCCACATCTTAAAAGGGGTGTTAGGCTTATACTAAATGTCAAGAACTTGACAACTGACCAATTCGGCTGAACCAAAGTCCCTTGTTGCAATGACTTTCCAAATAACTGCGTCTGAATCCGACAGTGTGTCAGAGGAGTCAGTTAAGAGCGACGTTGAGCTCGATGGTATAGAATCTGCATCATCAGGCAGGTCAGCACGCATGATTGCAATTTTGTGATTGGCATCTTTGGTGATGACATGAAGCTTTCCATGAAAACCAGCAAGCAGATATGGAGATTCTGAACCTGCAAAATCATAGATTGGGACTTTTCCAATTACAACCTTCCATACATCTTCCCCCTGGTCATACACCTTGATCTTACCACTGTCCATAGAACTAGAAGGATCAAAAGCGTATAATTCGCCATCTACCACAACACTCAACTTTGTACCTGCCTGACGTGCAGGCCAACCCTCACCCATGCCAACTGGCATTTCATTCCATGAATTTGTTTCCGGGTCATAAATTTCTCCCCCGACATCAACAAAAAAGGGCCACGAATACAAACTTTGTGGCACACATAACCTTCCCATGTATGAAGTCAACCCAGTTGCAATAGGCTTTAGCATGTCAGCCAAAAAGGCGGTGGGTAACACCTGAGCTTTGGAGAAGGGCATGCTTGGCACTTCAGACCAGGAACTTGTGGAGGGGTCAAATACTTCAGCAGACTGAAGAGGAGTCAATCCACCTCGGCCTTGACTAACCCCTCCAACAACGTAGAGTTTATCATTCAAAATCCCCGTTTTACAATAGGCCCTACCAGTAGTCATAGCAGGTACTTCACTCCATGAATTTTGAATTGGGTCAAATTTCCAGACACATTTCATAGCTGAAGATCTAGAAAATCCACCGATCACATAAAGGCATCCATTCACAGCACCAACAGCACAACCACAAAATGGCATTTGATCCAATGAGCTCTTCTGCCCAAGCCAGCCTCTAATAAAGTCGGCAATTCTCATGCCAGGCCCCAACATGCTCCACATCCAAAACATAGAAAAACCTTTATTAGATCCTTCTTTATAAACTACATTGGGCATTGAAGGAAGCCTCTGCCATCTTTTAGACAAGGGGTCCAAAGCATGCCATAAAAGCTGGTCCTCTTCAACCTTAGTCAACAGATACAGCCATTCTTCAGTCGTGCCAAGTTCTTTCCTCAACTTAAAAAGTTCAGGGCTCATAACGGTTGCCTTCCACTTTCTTGATACCAACCTGACATTAAAGTGGCAAATCCTAGGAAGTCTAGCGATAATCTGGATTGACAGCTCATCGGGAAGACTAGGAATTAGTCTTGGACTCTCCTCGCAAACACTTGGACACATTCTTTGCCTCTTGCATGTTTCATACTGAGAGACCTCATGATACTCATTCGCCCCAGATTTTGGACCAGCCAAACTCAGAAAATTTCCCATTTGAAAAGGCGGCAAGAACACTCAACTCTCAAAATAAAACTTCTTCGAATATTTTGATTTGGGATCAGGTGCTGCCCTCTTTTTTGCCACCCGTATATGTTGTAATTTGTGTTATAATAAAAAGCTACATATATGAGAGAGAAAAAGAGTAAACAAACCAAACCAAATACAAATAACAAAAAAATGCTTTTCACTGAAACTGATTATGAAATAACTTTCATGACTATATTTCCTCCTAAATACTGAAATATAGAATGGCAGCATATGCAAAATAAAGCGATTCCTGAAGAGGGAAAAAAAAAAAGAGGAAAGACAGAATTGCTAGTTATTATTAATGATATATGCTGTTTACACGCGAGTATAAGCCTTATTTAAAAGGCTGATCTCCTAATTGATATTAAAAAAAAATTAACAGAAAATTCCTAATCAAACTAGGAATCTAACCCAAATAAAATTTTATAATGAAAAAAAAATAAAAAATCTAAAAATAAAAATTATAATGATAATAGTCCTAATAATTCTAAAGCCACCTGAAAAAAGGATATACATATACATATACATATATATCTATGCATAGGTATCAATTTAGGTATCAATTTGGCTAATGAAAATTTATCATGCATATTTTGTTTATGGTAAAAAATAAGAGAGAATTTTGTTTATGGTAAAAAATAAGAGAGAGAAAAAGCATTAATAATTCACATTTTTTAATACACTTCGTTATAGCCATAGACAAAAAAAAAATACCTACCTATAGATAAAATAAAAAAATACAATAAAAAAATACAGCAATATATATATATATATATGCAAAACCTGCTTACAATTCTCCAAATGAAGATTTAAACTAAAATCCCCTTTCCCTCACTTAATTAAATTTAGGGTTTGAAGAACTATTATGCATATCGTTCCCGAATGCAATTCAGCATAATTACGTACACCAATATAATAGCAAAAATTAAAAAAATTCAGAGCATCAAAACCCTTTAATTTCCCAAAAAAAAACAGAGCTATTTAGTTTTATAAACTAGTGAACTTCCAAAACCCCGCAATCAAATTACTCCATAATTTCAACAATTCAGAGAAATTAAAATGGCCATGAAATACTAATTCACCAAAAGATCCAAAACCGGAGAGCTTCAAATTCCACTACCCAAATTNATGAATAAAATACAACAAAAATAATAAATAAATAAGAATTGTTTCATGGAAATCTACGAATTTTGAACCCATAATTCAAACAGGACAGAATACATAGATCTTTAGAGACAAAAACAATTTATTTTTTAAAAAAGGATAGGGTATGAATATTTGACCTGGAGATTGTCTCGACCCGATTCATGGCAAGGCTTCAGGCGGACCCGACCCGATTCATGGTGTAACTGATGGAGAAATGGTCAGGGGCAGTCTCTTGGAGTTACAGAAGAAGAAGCTAATGAAGGAGCAAGTTAAATGAGGTAATGGGGATGACGTCGACGTCCAGATCTGCGGTTGGTGGGGCCACTGTGTACATATTGATTCTTCTTCCTTTGCGGCTTTTATTCTAATTTTTTTATTATTGTTATTTAGTGATGATTGGGCTATTGGGCTTGGGTCCAAATCCAATGGCCCATGAGGATTCTGTCAGTACGTGCAAAGAATTGAAAGAGGATTCTTGGAGGTTCCAGTTAAACTTTATATTTAAGATGTCCTAATTTTGTTTTATTTTTTGTGAAAGGGGAAGTCTTAATTAATAATATGCTCCGGTAAACGTTTTTTTATATATACTTCCTTTTTCTTAAAAAAAAAAATCCTTCTATAATTGTTGCAAGTTGTCCGCCTTTGTGATCTCACGATTTTTTTTTTTTTTTTAAATGGATTGATCGATTGTGATTGTTAACAATCGTTTCACCAATACATACTAATTTACTAACATTATGGAAAACAACTAGAGAAATTAGAATCTGGAATTTTTTTTGTTTTTTATGGCATGTATATCAACAAATTTACGTGGTACATAATATTTTAGCTGTTATACGCAGGCATTAGAAAAATAGACATTATTTCAGATGAATTTTAAAAATCGATCGATTTTCAAAGAAGTGGGTGTAAGACATAAATGTAAATTTTATGGTACATACTAAGTTACACATCTATCTATTAATGTACGGTACTTGTCATTATTTTCATTCTCCTAATGTCCCAAATAGTAATGTTAGAACACCAAACAATACGTAATGGTGCTGACACCAAATTAATTAAGGGATAAACCCAAAAATACCTTATTTATTTTAACTAAATAGCACGATTATTAACTTTTTATTTTCATAAAACTCAAAAGTATTCATTCTGTTTTTCAAAATAGGAAAAAATATGTATTATCTATCATTTTGGTCAAACTTGAACTGCGAAATGTTTAAAATAGCCTCACATATATTTTCAAAACTTATTACCAAATACTCCTATATCTAATTAGTTTTTTTCTTTAGATTATAAGAAAAATCTTGATATTATTGTTTTTGGCAAAAATTTTAAAATATTTTTTGTAATTAAAAAAGATTGAAAAATAAGTTGTTTGGGCAGGGTATTATTGACAATTTAGAAAGATTTTAGTAAAAAATTTGAACAAAAAATGAAGGAGGGTTACTTTTTTCCTATTTTTGAAAATAGAGGGATATTATTAGGTTTTATAAGAATATAGGATTAAACATGGTATCACTTATTAGATCGTCTAGATATTAGATGATCTGTAGTGTATATCACTATGTGATGCTGATACACAAGTGACCCACGTGATATTGTTCTTTGAAAAACCTATACACAGAAGACTATGTTGTAAAATCTTAAATTTTGTAAAGGTAATTAAGTAATTTTACTTTAACGATAATTTGGTAATTTTGTATTTTTAGATTAATTAAATAAAAATCAGAAATAAATTTGGTATTGAATCTAGACAAGATAAAGTCTAGGTGCATTTGGGGTAAAAGTGAAAAAGAAATTTCTAACTGGGGACAGAAGTGTAAGGAGGGACTAAAGTGAAAGAATCTTTTTAAAATTGTGGCCAAAGTGGAATTTCAGAAATTTTTTTTCAGTCGAATCAGATTGCACCGCGTATCCCACTGCTACAATTTTTGAAAATTGCATAAAAACCCCTTATTTCTCATTTCATCTCCACGGAAGCCCTCGAGATCCACCCTTTGTTACTGTTCACGTGCGACCACCACCAGCCGTCGCCGTGTCAGACGCGCCTGCCCGCCATGACTAGAAGACGCCGATGAACCAACACTGGGTACTGCCGCCGTGAACCACCGCCTCTCGCCGGAGAAATCGCAGCCCGAATCCACCGCCTGCCGATCGGTTTTTTGCCCGTCGTTCCACCGTCCGACGTCCGATCACCGCACCACTACCACTGTTGGATTCGTCTCGACTCCAGCTTTCATTTCCGACCACTCTCGGCCACTAACTCAGCTCCGGTGAGAAGTTGACTACTGTAGCAATATTTTTTAATAATTAATTTTTGTGGTATTTTCGTAATTATTTCAGAATTGAGTTATTTTTCCCGAGAAACTTTTACCACGTGATAGAGGAGTTTGAAACATGAAATTCCATGATTTTTTAAGTGTTAAAATGATAATCGGAAGATCGTTATGGTATTTTTCTAATTATTTTCAAAATGTGGTATTTTTATATTTTTTGGATTTTTGAGCCCATTTAATGTTTGAGACCTTGAAACTGAGTTCTGACTTCGAATTTGGACTCAGTGAGGTCAGGACATGAAGTTTGATATATATTATCACTATTTTCTGAAGTGGCACGAAAATCGAGAAAATAGCTCGTGAATTGCACCGTTTTGCGTGTCACAGGCCGGTCCTATACAAGGACCCGTTTTCGACGAACTTTATATCTAAACCAACATTTTTGGGTATTCTGAATTAAATGTGATCTCTGTTTCTCAATCCGATACTCCGTTTGAAATGTCAACTTTTCAAGTGAACGTGACGAGATTCGAGAACAACTGTTCGAACAACCCGGTGATCAATTGAGGATATTTCTAGCGTCGTTAGCTCAGCATAATTACTATTTCGAGGTAGGGAATTCAATTTCCTTGTTTTCTATTATTTTCATTAAAATTGGAATTTATTCTGAAAAATGAAATTTCGTGATTTTATTAAATTGAATTATTTGAATAGTTATTTTAATGAACTATGAATTTGTGAAATATTGTAGACTGCTCTAGATATTTTTAAATATGATTTTACACAAATTTTTATACTTGTAATTTGGTAAAACCATAGAAACTATACTATTGGATTTTAAAGTACAAAATGGATTTTAATTAAAAATCAGAGTATGTCTAGAATGTTAAATCACTGCATGGTTGTTTGAGAGTCTATATATTGCACATTTCATACGATCATGCATGGGAGTCATCTTAGCCATCACGGTATTGTAGTAGGCGGACTAGTACACCTGCCTTCGATGAGAGCCCGTAAACTTGCGCGGGGTTTATTTTCTGACTATCTCCATTCGGTAGGCATAGGCATTCGGTGCCCCTCCGGTTTGATAGGATTAGACACATGAGTGTCCCTCCGTTTTCCAGAGATAGATGTCAGGCAGAAAGCACTCAATACATGTAGTATAAGTTGCTCTAGTTGTGATGAGAGGATGAGAGCTCATGTGATGTGTTGATTCATGTGATGTGCATTATGCTTATTTTAATTGAGACTTTTATATGTTTTGAACTGGATATCTGGTTTTAGTTTTAGCATGGTTTTCTGTAAATGGTTTAAATCCTTAATATTTATAAAAATGCTTTTTGGTACTATTAACCATGCAGATCTTTTGAGATTTATAAAAGATTTTTCCAAAAAGGGAAATTGGGTAATTTACTGGGTAATTTATGCTCATCCTCCCTACTTTCTGTACAGGTGGTATCCAGTGTGACATTGACGGTTAACAAGTGGAATAAGAAGTTATCTTTTATTCATAGTTTGAGACTTGGTAATGCTAGGAGTCTGAATACAAGACTCGTGTTTAAGTCTTGTTAAATATATGGATATTGCTAGCATTTATGTTAAGTGTGTTACTTGAAAAATGTCTGTAACTATATATGTCATTCTAGCTTGATGTTGAGATGTGAATGATGATGCTCAGTAAATTATCTGAGAATTTGATTTTTCTTATAATTTTTCAGTCTGTGTTTATTAGTGATTATGAATTGTGGGATAAGTTCATTGGTTAGAATTCATAATACCAAAAAAAAAAAAAATTTCAAATTTTGTGAAATTCCCCTTCTGTTACTACGTGGGGTTTGGGTCGTGACAATGTACATTTATAAATCACAAAGGTATTAAAGATAACTTTATCTAATTATTTGCGAAGGACAATATACATGTAACGATGGTAAATAAACAAAATAAGGGATTAACAAATAATATGCCTTTCCAAATCAATTGTAACAGTACCTACCTAGTACTCTAGCAGCTTTATACATACGCACTCTTTTTATGATATAACTCAGTTTTTTTTTTTTATTAGTTTACATGATGACAGTGGTCATAGGCCGGAGTGGAGAAGCAGACTGCTGAAATGAGTAGAGATGGCTTCGTTCATGGAAACTGCTAGCGTTGCAGACCAAAATCGAATCCATCAGCATTCCGCACGCATACCTAGTTGTGGATATTGCATTTTCCAGATATGACAATTCATGAGATAGTACCGACTCCAAAGCCATCACATGATCATCAGTACTACTTATAATCTCATCATCATCGCCGTTCATCCAACGATCACGATCTTCAGTTTCAGATTCTATAAACTTGTCATAATCACGATCCTCTTCTTCTTCTTCGAAGAATTGGAGTGGTGGTGGTGATGATGACTGTTGTGCTTCTACTGCGTCTTCAAACTCTTGCTCTTGATCCTGATCATCATCATCATCATCATCATCATCACAATATCTAGTACTATTACTTGATGTTGTATCTTCTATGGTCACGAGAATTAAAATCAGACGGCCATTCTCGCGGTGGGCTTTGAAGTACTCATGGTGCTGCACCCGCTGGACGTTGAGGAGGAGCCTACCGTCAGAGTAATCCCGGGTCAAAATCCACGGCATTCGACCTGCCAAATTCCCTGTCTGTGCCAGCAATGGTATAGGCGGCGGATAATGCCGCTCCCTTTTAGCTGCTCGCTCCCGTCCATTATTCCATCCCTTGTGAGATTGATCACTAATCCGTTGTTCGTAGCTCAAGCTCATGATCATATTGTGGACGCCACTGTCCGTCCCAATTAAGTCGTCCAATATTAGCGGTGGCGGCGAGAATAATAGGCCTGCTGCCCAAGGCGGTGATGACGATGAGTTCGTCTTCACATTGTAGGAATGGATAATTTCCGGATGATGATCCGCAATGGCAGGGGATTGATGATCTGGTTGTGTGTGAATTAGGGTTTTGAGTCCAAGTTGGAGGTGTTGGTCAAGATGATCCGGTGGAAAATATCCATTTAGGGTTTGCATGGGAGATGATGATCCAGTTGTCCATAATATAATGCCAGCAGAAAGAGAGGAAATCACTGACTTAGCTCTACTGAATAAGCAAAACGGACCCAACAAATCCATATTATTTATGCTTGATCTTTTTTTTTTTTTCTTGAAAAGGATATTTGTTATGCTTGATCTAAAGCTCCATGGAAGAGAAGGTTTTTAAATTAAACCCTTTATATGTATGGATTGAAAACAAAATAAGAATATATATTTTTATACTAACTTGGAGTATATTTTTTGGCCTTTCTGGAAATTTTCCTCCCGTAACGCTCCAATTTACCTAGAAAGTATAAAGAAATATAAAAAAAAACATTAGAATACTCATTACAATTGATCATCAATATATTTTAAAATTCGGATTGTACTCTGACAAAAAAAATTATATATAAAATAAAAATCAAGGATTTTCTTTTTCTCGCAGGATATGGACAATAAATTAATCCGAAGCAATAAATTAACGCATATATATAGTTGGTTTAGTCTGGATAGTGGGTGCACTACACCATATTTATACTGTAATACATATATAATAGAAAATATCAATTAAATCAGCATATATTCAATAAAGCTATCGGTACTTGATACCAATATATCATTATAATTTTGTTTTTTTAAAAAATATATCATTGTGTTTTTGTTTGCTTATTATAAAAATAAAAGAAAAAAAAGTTTACTTTCGTTTGCATTCAGAGGCTCAGAGCCATTCATCTAACTGATACGATCTATATTTTGTCAACACCACAAATGGCCACGATTCTGAACTTCAGTGTCACACCATGATACGTGGATATGCATAAAAACGTACGTATATAACTTTCTTCCTAACTACATACAATAATTTAATTTTAAAGTATGAACTATATATTATGTACACTACCTGTGACCTTCCTAAAAAAATGAATAAAATAAAAAATAAGATAATAACAGCACCCGCTAGGCGACAATAACTAAAATCATTAAATCAAACAAAAACATTGAATCCATAAAAAAAAAAAAAAAGAAACAAAAACATTGAAATATACAGTCAGGACTTCTCGGAAAACTTGCCATTATTTCATGATCATAATAACTTAAAAAAAGATAAAAAAAAATTGGAAAGAAAAAAGAAAAAGAAAGAAAAATTTGTGAGGTGCAAGTGAAGTACGCATACAATTATCTGAGTCAGGAAAAAGCAATGTGGCAGCTGTACGACTAATGTTAGTTCTCACGATGCTCATCAACGTCGAGTGGAGATCTGGCAACATGATTGAAGGTAATAAAAATATCTCAAAACAGGTACATATATTTTTATTGCTCTCCTCAATCTTCCGAGTGATATATATGTAGTAGCTTTTAAATTTGAGCATCTTTATCGCTCTACTTGACGTATGTGGACTATATTATGATTTGTGGATCATGTTTTGTTATCTTATTAAAATATGAGATATTTAAGCGGGTTCACATATCCAGCAGTAACACACTAATTTCAATTCGAAAGTTTATAAAGTAATATTGGAGAGAAAATATATGTAGGTCTGTAAAAGATAAAAACTAATTCATGTTCTTACCAGTATTTCCTCTAAATGTCCATTCAATGCCACTATTATTCTGCTAACGTATGAATTAACTTCGATGATCTTAGAAATCCCAATTATTATTTAAAATTTTTAATACTAACACATGTACTATACGAATTTTCGCTCGAAATTATTGTATTATAACCTACCAACAATTCAGCTCAATAACATTCACAACTCACTTGCAGCGAAAGTTGATATATATTAATAATTTGGAATAATAGTTTGAATTTCTATAGCATTAACAAATTATAATATTAACGAGAAAACGCATAAATCAAGCACATGATCGTAAAAAAATATATATTAAAATTAACCAAATCTAATGCTGAAAACTAGGAGAAAAGAAAAACTATCAGAATCTAACCATGTAGAAAATGTCGAGGAGGAGCGTGAGGTGGAGTTCGGATGGTACAATATATATATAAAAATACTTGCTCTAGTGCTGCTCTTCTCTGAATTTGCTATTTTTCTCTCTCGCCAAACAGGAAGAGAGAAAACAGCAAGGAAACACAATGCTAGCTGGCTTGTACTCTCTCTACAAATAAAAGCCAAGTATAGATCAATCTACAAACATGTTTATCTGAAAGATACCGGAAACTCATTTATAGCAGAAGGGTAGTGTACAGTAAATCCCAGTCAGCCAAAATTACCTAAACTGCCCCTACCCTAATTCAAGAGGAACGACATTTTGCACCGCATATTTGGCAAGTGACACAGTGGTCATTTCATTTTCTGCAAGAAACGGCAGCTCTAGCAGGAGGAGCTAGGATACTCTACGAGTGCCATGCTCTCTGAATGCTGCAACTACTAACAGCTATTGGCAGATCAACTCAGACATCACTTGTAAAGCAATCTTATTGGCGCGCTTCTTGTATCAGCAGTAAAGACTTGTACATAGGATCACCGTAGTGAACAATATTTAAACCGAATTTGTCCGGTTTGTATATCTCTGGCTTCCATTTTTGATGCCAAGTTTCCTTTATCCTCTTTCTTTAACCACCACATTGGACACGTATGCCAACTTTTCCTCGAATATTTATTTCTGTATAGTAAATTAGTAATACTAATATCTACTATTGCTAGAGTAATAAGAGAATCGTGGCAATGACAAATCTATGTGCCAATGCTAAAGGTAAGCCAAAACCACGACCGTTATCATCTACTTCAATGCTATTTTTTATTCCAAATTTGCCACCAAGTATATCATAATATATAAATTTATAATTATTAAAAAATTAAAATGATAAGAAAAATTTTTGGTAATAAAATAAAGGTTACCGAGTTGAAGGTAGTCCGTGGATCTTATTGAAGTGGATTGTTCATAAATCTCCGACCGTACTGACTTTAACCCAAAACACCTTTCATCAGTAAAGGGAGCTAACCTATATATTAGCACAATTGTAAAAAAAATAGATAAAAAGTTAGCAGTCACGACTCAAATTTTGGACTAGTGGCAGAAAAAAAATTTCACAAATAAAAATTCATTAATTGTTTTAGAAAATTTCAGAAACTTCAATTTTACAGGAAAACAATACTAGTTTAAAAATGACAGCTTTTGTAAAAGTTTTTGAAATTAATTCAAATTATAAATCTCACAGTTTTGTGATCACCTTTAGACATAAATTGTTAATAAAATTTATTAAAAACAAACCAAATATCATTATCAGTAGTCTTAGAATTTAGCACACTAGTTATATAGACCGAGTCCTTGTAGCGGGCCCTTAAGTATTTAATATAAGTCACACGTTTAAACAATAATTATTCTACTCTACAAACTTACTAACTAATCGATAGACAAATTTCTCTCACTCATCTGCTCTTGTGTTTCCAGTGTTACCTTGAGCACTACTTGAGAGGGAGAGTAGGGGATGAGCATGAAATGCCCAATAGGATACCCAATTACTATTTTGGGAAAAATATTCATTTATAAATTACCTATATGGTTAGTTTTTCTACAAATAATTCATAATATATTCAAATCAAAAGCCAGTTGAAATCATCAACAGAAATCATACTCAAAATCAATAGAGAGAAATCATATAAATAATCCATAGCACATATCACAAATCAAAAATTTCATGAGCTCGTATGCTCTCGTCATGAACCAAAGTAACTCGTACTACATGTACTGAATACTCTTTGCCTGATACCTAGTCCCAGAAAACTAGGGAGATACTCATGTATCTAATCCTACTGAACCGGAAGAACAACTGAATGCATACACCTACCGAATGGGGGTAATTAGAAAAACCTCCGTGCGATTTTACGGGCTCTCACCGAAGGTAGGAATAATGGCCGTCCATTAAACACTGCGATACCTAACATGAATCTCATGTATGATCCTATGGTATGTGCAATACGATTGTAAAAACTCATTTTTTTAAAGGGCAAAATGGTCTTTTGACCAAAAAAAAAAACAGATTATATATACATATATTTCCCTTCTCTCTCTTCCCTCTCGTTTCATTCCCCCCTCCAGATCTCTCTCTCTCTTTCTCTCCCTCGTCTCTCTCTCTCTCTCTCGGCCAAAGGAAGCCACGCCGCCCGCCCTGCCACCGTCCGGGCCGCTCACTGACCGGCGTCAACTCATCGAGCTGCCGCGCACCTCCGCCGGTCATCAGCAGCTGCCACCGGTCACCGGTTCGCCGGAAAACTCCATAAAAGCCGTTTTGACCCATTTTGGATTTTTGGCCGCCGGCAAAGATTCCGGCGTCCATTCGACTCTAAACCGGTCCCGTTGGATTTGTATCATCGTAAGGATCATCAAGTTATATATATCTCAACTCCATACTGTCCAGATCAAAAATTGTCATTTTTGAGTATTTTGAGTTTTTGAATTTTAGTTTTCGATCCGGCCATTGGATTGTGTTTTTGACTACATTTTTGGAATGTACTC